>JAZHEH010002387.1:1200000-1569680 GCA_036589455.1 Ateles fusciceps
CTGAGCTTTCTTGTCACTAGTTTCTAGGAATGGCTATCTCTGTCCTTTCAAATAAAGTTGGCAAATGAAGTATGGGCCAGAAAGAATGGTCTGACTGCCTCAAAAATCAGCACCTATGCAAGACGGTAATGGTTCTGAAAGTTTAGGTGTATCAGAATCACTTGCAGGTGACTCTGGGTCCCATACCCAAAGTGTCTGATTTGGTAGGTCTAGCAAGGTCTAGCAAAATCAGTAATGCTGATTCTGCTGGTCTGAGACTACACATTGAGACTCACTGCAGTAGAAGGATGTATGTCCTTTTCTCTGATTGGGAAGAAAGACCTTTATGAGTCAAAGAAGACAGTAGTGAGAGTAAAGAGTGCCTTTTTACTTTTTTCCAGGCAGACTTTATATAATGAAGCCAAACTTTTCTCTGGGTAGAAGAAATTTAAAACTTCTAGCATAAATTCATCTATGGGTTTTGGCTTTTAGGAGTAGTCAGTATAGATATTTCAGTGAGAAAATTACACTTTAAGGGCTGCTAACTAGATACTGTTTTAAACCAGAAGTTTGTAAATATCATTTTTAGAAATAATAATATTCCTTCAGATGAATATTCCATAACTGCTCTATCATTCTCCTAATGTTATGTACTCTTAGTCTATTGTCAGCTTTTCAGTATTAATATATCGAGCCACATTGAACACCTTTGTAAATGAAATCATTTCTGCATTCAATTGTTTCCTCAGTTAGATTATGAAAAAAATTATATAACCCTTCTCATGGCTACAGATACAAATTGCCAAATTGTTTCCTCAAAAGGGTATCATAGCAATCAAGAACAGGATATTCTCACAGGGGGGAAAAACACTACTTTATTAATTTAATATAGAAAAAATAGTATCTTCTTCTTATTTTGGTTTGCTTTTTTTTTAGATTCTTCTCATCAAGGAATATGTCTCCTGCCACCGCACATAATGAAACTTTTCCTAGAACCAGGCACACACCCAAACTAGGATAACAAATGAGGTATTTGGTAATAAAATTCTAGGAGAAAAAAGAGGCCAGATTTTCTTTCATCATCATAATACACAGAAGGTAGATGGACAGTAAGCTAGTTTGGCAGTGTAAAAGGCCTTTTGCATGCTCCTTCTCAAGAATGGCTCATGTTAAGAGCCTGGTCTTCCCTACCCGTCTCAAATCCACCTTTCTTATCCAAAGCCCTGTGACACTTCTAGCAACTGAACTAGATCTAGAATAATGACCAAAGCCTCTCAGCAGAGGCTAGTCACAAGAAAAGGTTGGCTGGATATGGTGGCTCATGCCTGTAGTCCCAGCACTTTGGGAGGCTGAGATGTATGGATCAATCAGGAGCCCAAAAATTTGAGACCAGCCCTGGCAACATCACAAGATCTTGTACCTACAAAAATAAAATAAAAACTAGCCAGGCAGGGTAGCACATGTCTGTAGTCCCAGCTTCTCAGGAGGCTGAGATGTGATGATGGCTTGAGCCTGGGAGGTCAAGGCCACAGCGAGCTGTAGTTGTGTTTCTGCACTATAGCCTGGGTGACAGAGTGAGACCCTGTCTCAAAAACAAAAAAAAAAGAAAAAGTAAAAGAAAAGATAGGCCCTGGGATGGGAAATGTAGAAGGGGAGAAGAAAGGGAAGAAAGAAATGAGATTTTAAAGAACCAAAGGCCTAAAGAAAAGGAGAAAAACCCTGAGAGGATCAGAAGAGGCAAGATCCTTAGTTGACTTTCAAAGGTGGACAAGTGGGGTACTACCCTAAGAGTGGAAACTGATCCCACATCCACTCTTTGGAAGAGCTAAGAAGTGGGATGAATGGGATATAGACTATTTCTGAATTCTTCCTCAAAACACACTGGCTACCTCGTCGGATACCGTAGCTCAGTGGTTCTCAAACTTGGCTGAAATTAGAATCATCTGGGGAGAAAAAAAAAAAAACTAGCTTTGTACAATGAGTTAGGGTGAAGTCCTTCCCCTCCACCTTGATTTTTGGGAATTATCTCAGTAGGATGGTATAAGCTCTTCCTACTGATGGTATCAGACATCTAATAGAATTTAGCTGTAAATCTACCCGGTGCCAGGGCATTTTTCAGTTGGTAGGATTTTTATTACTGATTCAATTTTAGAACTTTTTATTGGTCTACTCAGGGTTTTAATTTTTTCATGGTTCAATCTTGAGAGGTGTGTTTCCAGGAATTTATCCAGTTGTTCTAAGTTTTCTAGTTTGTGTGCATAGAAGTGTTTATCATAATCTCTGAGGGCTTTTTATTTCTGTGGAGTCAGTTGTATCACCACATTTCTTATTTCTGATTGTGCTTATTTGGATCATCTCTGTTTTCCTTCTTTATTAATCTAGCTAGCGGTTTATCAATCTTAATTGTTCTTTCAAATAACAAACTTTTGGTTTCATAGAGTTTTTGTTTTTGTTTTTGTTTTTGTTTTGAGACAGGGTCTCGCTCTGTAGCTCAGGCTGGAGTACAGTGGCGTGGTCTCGGCTCACGGTAACCTCTGCCTCCCAGGTCCCGGTTCAAGCAATTCTCCTGCCTCAGCCTCCCGAATAGCTGGGATTACAGGCATGTGCCACCATGCTCAGCTAATTTTTGTATTTTTAGTAGAGACAGGGTGGTTCATACCTGTAATCCCAGCACTTTGGGAGGCCGAGGCAGGCAGATCACGAGGTCAGGAGTTCAAGACCAGCCTGGCCAACATGGTTTCATTGATATTTTGTATGGATTTTTGCATCTCAATTTTATTCCATTCTGTTATGTTTTTGGTTATTTCTTTTCTTCTGCTAGCTTGGGGGTTGGTTTGTTCTTCTGTTTCTAGTTAATCTGGGTATAATATTAGATTGCTAATTTAAGAACTTTCTAACTTCTTGATATAGGTGTTTAGAACCACAGACTTTCCTCTTAACCCTACCTTATCTGTGTCCCAAAGATCCAGGTATGTTGTGTCTCTGTTTTCATTAGTTTCAAAGAATTTTTTTTATTTCTGCCTTAACTTTGTTATTTATCCAAAAGTCATTCAGGAGCAGGTTGTTTAATTTTCATGTAATTGTGTGGATTGCAGAGGTCATCTTGGTATTGATTTCTATTTTCATTGTGCTGTTGTGTGAGTATGGCTGGTATGATTCTGATTTTTTGGAATTTTTTGAGACTTGCTTATGTCTGAGCATGTGGTTGATCTTAGAATATGTGCCATGTGCACATGAGAAGAATGTATATTCTGTTTTTGTTGGGTGGAGCATTCTGCAGATGTGTATTAGGTCTAATTGGCCAGGTGTCGAGTTTAAGGCAGAATATCTTTGTTTCCTGTCTGCCTCAATGAACTGTCTGACACTGTCAATGGGGTGTTGAGGTCTCCCACTGTTATTGTGTGGTTATCTAAGTCTCTCTGTAGATTTCTAAGAACTCATTGTTTGAATCCATGTGCTCCAATGCTGGGTGCATATATATTTAGAATAGTTAAGCCTTGCTGAATTGAACCCTTTATCATCATGTAATGTCCCTTTTTTGGTTTTACTGTTGTTGGCTTAAAGTCTATTTTATCTGATATAAGAATACCAACCCAGCTCTTTGTTTTCCATTTGCCTGATAGATGTTTCTCCATCTCTACATTGAGCCTATGAGTATTACTACATGCGATATGGGTCTTTTGAAGACAGAAAACAGTTGGGTCCTACATCCTTATCCAACTTGCCACTGTATGCCTTCTAGGTGGGGCATTTAACCCATTTACGTTCAAGCTTAATATTGATATGTGAGGATTTGATTCCATCATCATGTTGTTAGCTGGTTGTTGTGTAGACTGGATTGTATAGTTGCTTTGTAGTTATCATTGAGCTATGTACTTAAGCGTATTTTTGTGGTGACAGGTATCTTCATTTCACTTCCATGTTCAGCACTCCCTTAAGGACCACTTGTAAGACAGGTCTAGTGGTAATAAGTTCCTTTAGCATTTGCTTATCTAAAAAGGATTTTATTTATCCTTTGCTTATGAAGCTTTGATGGGATATGAAATTTTGGTTGAAATTTCTTTTTTTTAAGATGCTGAAAATAGGCATCCAATCTCTCTGGCTTGTAAGGTTTCTGGTGAAAAGTCTGATGTTAGCCTGATGGGGTTCCCTTTGTATGTGACCTTTCCCTTCCCTCTAGCTGTCTTTCATTCTGATACCAAACCCTGGCAGAGACAGTGAAAAAAGAAAACTTCAGGCCAATATTCCTGATGAACATAGATGTAAAAATCCTCTACAAAATACTAGCAAAGCAAATCCAGCAGGACATCAAAACATTAACACACCAAGATCAAGTAGGGATCCTGGGATGCAAGGTTATTCCAACAAAAACAAATCAATAAATGTGACTGACCACATAAACAGAATTAAAAACAAAAACCACATAATCATCTCAATAGATGCAAAAATAGATTTAAGTAAAATTCAACATCATCTCATATTTAAAACCCTCAACAAATTAGGCATCTAAGGAACATATTTCAAAATAATATGAGCCATTTATGACAAACCTACAGCCAACATCATACTGAATGGGCAAAAGCTGAAAGCATTTGTCTAGAGAACTAGATCAAGACAAGGATGCTCACTGTTACTGCTCCTATTCAACATAATACTAGAAGTTCTAGGAAGAGCAAACAGGCAAGCAAAAGAAACAAAAGGCATTCAAATAAGAAGAGAGGAAGTCAAACTATCTCTCTTCACAGACGATTTCATTCTAGAAAGCCTAACCTAGAAAATGATGACCTGGAAAACCCCACATGCTCCAGCAAAAGGCTACTATAACTGATAACTGACTCCAGTAAAGTTTTAGTACAAAAAAAAAAAAATCAATAGCACTTCCATATACCAATAACATCCAAGCTGAGAACCAAATCAAAATGCAATTCAATTACAATAGCCATGAAAAGAATAAAATGCCTCAGAATGCTGCTAACCAAAGAGGTGAAAGATCTCTGCAATGAGAATTGCAAAACACTACAGAAAGAAATCAGACAGCACACAAATGGAAAAACATTCCATGCTCATGGATAGAGAAATCAATCCTGTTAAAATAGTCATGTTGCCCAAAGACATTTACAGATTCAATACTATTCCTATCAAAATACCAAGGTCATTTTTCACAGGATTAGAGAAAAATAAACCATTCTAAAATTAATATGGAACCAAAATAGAGCCCAAATAGCCAAAGCAATCCTAAGTAGAAAGAACAAAGCCAGAGGCATCACACTGCCTAACTTCAAGCTATACTTCAAGGATACAGTAGCTAAAACAGCATGGTACTGGTACAAAAACAGAAACATAGACAGACAAATGGAACAGGATTAGAAAACCAAAAATAAAACCACACATCTACAACCAACTGATCTTTAACAAAGTCAACGATTACAAGGGATAGGGGAAATGACTTTCTATGTAATAAAGAGTAACAAGATAACGAATTGGCCATATACATACAATTAAAACTGGACCCCTTCCTTTCACCATATGTAAAAATTAACTCAAGGTGGATTAGAGACTATAAAAATCCTAGACACCTAGGAAATACCCCTTCTCAACATTAGCCTTGGCAAAGAAGGTATGACCAAGTCCCCAAAACGAATTGAAGCAAAAACAAAAATTGACAAGTGGGACCTAATTAAACTAAAGAGTTCTCCACAGGAAAAGAGGTTATCAACAGAATATCCAGCAACCTACAGAATGAAAGAAAATATTCACAAACTATATATCCAACAAAAGTCTAATATCTAGAATCTATAAGGATATTAAATAATCCAACAAGCAACTCCGTTAAAAAATAGATAAGCAAAGGTAATGAGTGGACACTTCTCAAAAGAAGACATACATGCAGCCAACAAATCTGTTAAAAATACTCAACATCACTAATTATCAGAAAAATGCAAATCAAAACCAAAATAAGATACCATCTCCCAGTAGTCAGAGTTGTTATTATTAAAAAGTCAAAAAATAACAGATGTTGGTAAGGAGGAGAAAATGAAGCACTTATGCACTGCTACTGTAAACATAAATTAGTTTAGCCACCGTGGAAAGCAGTTTGGAGGTTTCTCAAAGAACCTAAAGCAGAGCTATCATTTGACCCAGCAATCTTATTACTGGGTATATAACCAAAGGAAAATGTATCATTCTACCAAAAAGACACACGCACTTATATGTTCACTGAACAAACAATGTCACCCTAGAAATCATGACCTAGATGTCACTATTCACAATAGTAAAAACGTGGAAACAACCTAGATGCTCATTAACAGTGGACTGGATTTAAAAAGAAAAAATGTGGTACATATACACCATGGAATACTATGCAGCCATAAAAAAGAAAAAGTGTCCTTTGCAGCAACATGAATGCAACTGAATGCTCTTATCCTAAGTGAATTAACACAGAAACAGGAAACAAAAGACCACGTGTTCTCAGTTTTAAGCAGGAGCTAAACATTGAGTAAACATGAAAATAAAGATGATAACAATGGGAAGAACACTTGAGAATGAACAGTACCTGTCTTTCATAACAAAGAGTAGAAGGTTATGTTCTAAAGAAAGTTTGAACATTTCTCCATACATCATCCCTTAGTTAACTGTAGAGTGGTTTAAGTCTATAAACCAGGGTAGCCTCTGCTTACTCTCTGATCCAGCAGATCAGATATGATTGCTGTTTATTTGTAAAGTACAGTGAAGTGCAGCTTATGTACAAGTTCTAAGAGCTGTATCATTGTTTTTCTCGTTCTGCCACATTCCAGAGTGTACATTTAATGGTGTGTAAACAGAACGGCTGAAATGTAATGCTAACTTACAGAAGCAAAATCCCATTTGTTTTCTCTTCTCAACACTTTGTATTTGCTTGTCCGTAACAACAGCAAAGCTTAAAATGGTGTATTTGAAATTGGATACTCTACTAATAAAGCTCCTTTGCCAATTTAAATTTTAAATGATTAAGGAGACAGAATGCTAAAATAGCTCTCTAAAGAACCTTAAAAATGTACTAAAACTATCAAAGGGCATGCATGTAGGATATGTATGCCCTTTCATTCAAACTCCTTCAAATCAATAAGAAAAAATAGATAACCCAATGGGAAAATAAAGTGCAAATATTTTGAACAGGTACTTCACAGAGGAAGTTCTCCAAATAATATGTGAATAAATAGTCAACTTCATTAGTCAGCAGGGAAATCAAAATTCAAAACCCAATATAATTTCTACACACATCAACAAAAATGAATAAAAGAAAATACATAGATAATACCAAGTGCTGACATCTGGACTGCCATACATTGCTACTAAGTGTGTAAATTCATACAGCTACCTTGGAGAACTATCGGAAAGCTGAACATACATACCCTCATTGACCCAGCAATATGAACCCCTAAGACATGGTCATATGTAATCCCTATAACCCAACAATTCCACTCCTAAGAAGTTCCCCAAAGAAATTTTTGTCTAAACATGAGCAAGAATGTTTGTAACAGTCTATTAATAATAGCCAAAATCTAAAAAAAAACCTAAATATCCTTCAAGAGTAGGGTAGATGAATGTATTATGTATATTTGTACAATAGAATACTATCAACAATGATATAGAACTATCTATAAACCATATATAGCAAAATAGACAAATCTTACAAAAAGAATAATGAGTGGAGATACAAGTCAGATACAAGATCCTGCATGCTCTATGATTTCAGTTATATGAAGTTCAAAAACAGACAAAACTAGTTGACAGTGTTATAAGTCAGACTAGGGCTTGTCCTCGGGAAATAAGTGGGGGATGGTGACTGGGAGGGTGCAAATGGGATTTTTGAGGTTTGGCAATATTCTATTAATTTTATGTTAAATAGGCTATATAGTAATTATTAATACCTTACGTATATTATTCTGCAATTAAAGGTTCATTTAAAGATCTTTAGGATAATTTTATTCTGTAACTGTGAACAATTATACAAAGCTAATTTATTTATAGTTTAGAGGGCAGGGAGGGGGAGGTGACTACAAAGTTGAACACTGTCTCACAGCTTCTGAAACTAAAGTCATTATTGTTTTGTTTAACAAAGACTTGTAAATATTAAATATGAATATATTTAGGCAATCTCGTAAAATAGATGTTATTTGTTCTCATGTCAGAGGTGAGAAACCAAGGACTGGCGAGGTAAAAAAAAACTTGCCCAAGTCAATCAATGATAGAAACTAGTTTTAAATCCAGGAGGTCTGGCTTAGGGAGGTAAGGAACATTATCTTAATCACTTCACCAATGGTTCCCCAATACTTTGGTGAGAACCTTTCTATGCTCTTGAAAAGTTATTCAGAAGTTGAAAGAATTTTTTATTTTTGTAGGTTATGTTTATCAATATTTACAATATTAACATTAAAAGAGAAAAAAATTAAGATTATACAACTATTAGGTCTCAAAGGAAAGATATCATCACATTTCATGTAACCTCCAAAAAACTCCACTGTGTATGAATGAGGTAATGACAGTGAAAAAGTCAAGCAAATAGTTTTGATTTCACACATTCTAGGATAGACTTAGAACCACTGCATATACTATGCTGCCTCTCTATTAATGAGAAGAAAATGAACACCTAATGATCAGAAAGAGACAATGTGGTGGCAACTTATCATACCCCCAGCTCAGACGTCACAGTATAAATCAAGCCCACCTTTAAGAATACAAAATAGAAGCAGACAATTTGGATTTAAATTCTAACACTACAATCTTTTCTCAAGGAAAATTATTGCATCCCTCTGAGTGTCTGTCCTTTAACTGAGCAATGAAAAAGAGCAACACCTAGTTCCTATAGCTATTGTTACAATTAAATGGCATACAAATTGAATGAAAACCGCTCCCATCGTGTCCAATAAACAATAGGAATTGCATGAACATTTGTGAAATTTCTGTGTCACTTCACCCCCATATGAAATAAACAAAGAAAAATAAAACTTCAAGGAAGAGCCTTAATCTACTTTTCTTAACAGCTCAACAATGATAAAGATTCAAATCTATCCGATTGCAATTCTTCCAACTTTTGTGCCTGACTCTATGTTCCCTGGAAGATAATGACTCTGAAATAATATTCTTTGGATTGTTTCACCTTTGCTGAAATTTATCCAACGCTCTCACTAGAAAAGTTAAGTCATTTCAATGTTGGCAATCTCAGGTGTCTCCAACTTTCTCAAGCATTATAATGGAATTTCTAAACAAATCTACTTTATTTTTTAAAACAACTACATATTCTAAGCATAATTAGAAAGATATGTGTAGAAGGCAAGGAGGTAATATATGATATCATGAAACAAAATGAATAATGAAAAGTCTTGAAAATCATTTCTTTAAATTCAAGGTCTATAAACTTTTCCTGTAAAGGACCAGATAGCCAATTTTTTAGGCTTTGTGGGCCACGTCACAATTAACTGCCATAATGCAAAAGTAGCCACAGGCAATATTTAAATGAACAGGCATAGCTGTGTTCTAATTAAACCTTTATTTACAATAACCTGTTGTGGGTCACGTTTGGCCCAGAGGCCCCTGTGTGCTGACCCCTCATTTAGATGACATAGCCAAAGTGAAATGATTTTTTTTAATGATATTCTATTCCTCAATTTCTTCAGGCTTGTTTTTAAAATGGCCTGGGAAAACTATGACAATTGAATCTAAACCAACTTGGTCCTCTAACATTGGAGAGCCTTTCTTCCAGCCCTGGGCTAATTAAGGACTTGTTTCTCTTCCACGGAAATTCATGACAACTCCACAAGGATGAGGCACTGTATTTTCATTCACCGTCTAGTTATATCACAGCTGTGCCATTCCTGTCAGCAAAACTTGGGGGCTGTCAGCATTTTCATTATAATGCCAGCATCTCAGGAGGTTATAAATCTGCCTAAGATAGCCTGAGCTAAAACTTAGCATAATAGCCTCTGGACCAAAGAGGAGCAGCTGGTTCAACAAAATTAAGTTCATACTGAAAGGTAGGCCAAAAAGTTATCTTTGCAAAGTTCAAAAAGATTTTTTGTTGTGAAGATCCTCATGCAACTCAGCTTAACGAATAATTATTGAATTGCTACCATAGGTATCCTCTGTTATTTTATCTGCCCCATTTTACTTCCCTCTGGGAAGTGCATCTCCCCTAGTTCAAGTAAGTCTCTAATGAGGCTCTGGAGCAAGGAGTCTTGCCTTGCCTTCCCTCAGAGTGGCTCACATGATCCAAGGGAGCTAATTAGACTATCCCATTTCCCTAGGCACAGAATTCCCTAGACATTTGGGACTGTTTCCTTTTCAGGGTTTTTATGGCTGCTGGGAACAAAACGATCTCTCTTTTTCTGTGCTATTTTTAAAGGGGATACATAAGCCTGTAGCTTGTGTGTGATGAATTTGAGGGGCCCAAGGGACATCCTTTTGACCATAATTAGTGGCCAGTTGAATTCAGAAGCCTGACAATCCAAGAAGAGTTTGGGGACGCAGCTATGGATTTGGAAGTCATTGGAGTGCTTCAAAGCACAGTTTTAAGCAAATTCTGGGATCCTGCAGTTCTCTGGAACATAGTTTAAAAATACTAAGAACACAACTAGAAAGTAAAGGCATTCAACGACTACTCAACAAATATACTCTGCTTCTACTATGTGCTTCTCTCTGGGATGTGTGCTAGGAATATAAATGAGTGAGAGTGATGGATAGGACTGATAAGCAGGTACTGATTCAAAGGTGAAGTCTCCTGCTCCCTTAAGATGTAGGTAATATGATGTTATGTCCCCATACCATGACCCATGGAAGTCCAAAGTCCCCTGAAAATTTCTGTGAAATACCGAGGGCTAATATTTTCTTGTCACCTCTCTCTCCAGGTTGCTCCTTCCACATATGCTGTTTCCATCCCTTACTGCATCTGCCTACGCTGGGGACACGTTTATAAACCCCAAGTGCACGTATTGCCCATTCATTGGGCATGTGTTTGTGGCCTGTTAATATACTTTGCATTTGTAAATATCACTCTTTTTTTTTCTTGAGACAAGTTCTCACTCTGTCACCCAGGCTGGAGTGCAATAGCATGATCGTAGCTTACTGCAGCCTCAATCTCCCTGGTTCAAGTGATCCTCCTGTCTCAGCCTCCCTGAGTAGCTGGGAACCCAGGCACATGACAACATGCCTGGCTAATTTTTATATTTTTCTAGAGATGACGTTTCCCCATGTTGCCCAAGCTGCTCCTGAACTCCTGGACTGAAGCAATCCTCCTGCCTCAGCCTCCCAAACTACTGAGATTACAGGCCTAAGCCACAGAGCCCCACCAATAACACACTTTGTCAACCATACAATAAACTTCTTGAAAACATAGATTACATCACTGGGCCTCAGGCTAACAACAGTACCAATGTCTTTGTTGATAAAGCCTCATTCTACTCATTCCCCTACACTTCACTTTAGAGACCTTACCCTTCTTTGTTTATTGCAAGTAACAGAGAAGCAGCCTGCCCAGTTGCTAGTTATCCAAACCAACCCAAAAAAGCACCCATAGAATTTTATCTCATGGCAGTACAAATATAAAGGACAGAAAAGGCTGTGTCAATGCAAAAACATCTGGTGCATTCATTACGTTAGGCTAAATTGTGATGACAAATGGGTCCAAAAATGTAAATGGTACAAATAAAATTGAAGTTTATTTTTTGTTCACGAAACAGTTCAACATAGGTGTTCTTGATTGACTGTGACCCTCTTCCATGTAGTGATTCAGGAATCAAGATTCTTTCCATCTTGTGGCTCCAGAATCCCTTAGGACCTCATCAACCTCTAAATCCAGGTGGTATAAAGATAGAGTGCGGAGGAGGCACACACACTTTCCTAAAAGCCCCGATCCAAAGGTAGCACACATCACATGAATTTAACTCCATAGACACACTAGGAATTCAGCCTATCCATATGCACTGCCAAAATTCAATCACTATTTAAGGATAGAATGGGTGTAGGTGGACAGCTAGGGGCTCCACCATTCTCAGTTTATCTACTTTACTTAAGAACACCCCAGACAAGAGACTAGGTGAATTCTTTTTTATCCCCTTTATCCATCACTCAGCTTTTTCTCTTATAGTCCCAAGTATTTTCTTCTATATAACCTCCTCCCAAACGCCCCCTAATTCCACCCTCTGTCTTATGGTTATCAGAAGATAAAATTTCAATACTTCTCCGTCATGATCAAGACTATATTTCTAAGCATTGTTTAAACAAAGCCATGTGTGTCTAATTTACTCACTACCTCTACAAACAAAACCCAACATGAAAAATATTCCCAATCTTACAAGACTATACCTAGAAACTCTTACAAGGAAACTATTCCAAATATATTATCTATTCATAACAACTTCTTTCTTTTTCAGCAAACTTCTACCTTTTTCAGCAAACTTCTCCCTTCTCCCTAGGGTAGAATTGCCAGTCTCATACGCATTTCTACATGCTTAGCTTCTAGTACCAGGGATGTCACTTTATGAATCAAATTGTCTTCCGTGCTGCTAGTTACTCTAACCCGAAAAACTATTATACATACATTTGGTCAACAAATACTTATTAAGAGCCTACTATGTGCTCAGCAGCATGAAAGGCTGGAGACTTGAGGATGAAGAGAATATAGTTACAGATCACCAAGGATTTACTGTCTAGTACAGGAGACAGGTTAGAAACAGGTATTTAAATAGCCCGCTGCTGTAATGGAGCTCTGAACAGTGCTTCATAGGACAAGAAATAAAGGAAGCACTGAACTCTGCTTGAAGATGTCAGGGAAGTATTATTCACCAGCATTTATTGAGTTCCCAATTTGTACTCAGTGCTATGATGGGCAGCATGAAGGCCAGAAAAGAAATAAAATGTTCTATCCTTGTCCCTGATGAGCATATCATCTCTATCCACACAGCAATAATGTTCTCTACAAGGCTGTATAGAGCATTGCAACTCAATGAAAATGGATGTTAATAATGAAGATGAGGTAAGCATCCTGGGGAAGGTCAAATCATAAAGTGAGCCTTGACAATTTCTTTTAGTCTGGATGAGAGTTCAATGTGGAACAACTGGCTTTGCAGACAAAGAAAATAAATAGAGTGACACAGGACAGGAAATATAGGCAGTGTGTACCCGAAACAGTAAAGAAAATCTTTCAGGAGTGATAGGAGTTAGTAGAAAAGAATGGAAGAGAGTTTGGAAGAAGCTGGATGGAACCAAACCTTATGAGTTCAGCAGCTGAGATAAGATTTAACATGTACAAATTAAGAAACTATTGAAGTCTTGTGAGTAAAAACGCATGTGACAGAAGCAGTGTTTAACGAGACTTTTGTGACTGCAGTAATCTAATCCATTCAATAAATGCTGTGAATTTTTAACCTATATAAAAATATAGTTTAAACAAAAATATAAGAATATAGTGTGTTTTTCACTTTCAAGAGTTAGGAAATACTGGTCCTGCTGAGTCATTCTGTATTGAATGGTATAATTTTGATGTTCTTGGTCCCTAGAGTCAAACTGTAAATGAAAATCGGTTGGAGGCATTCTAAGAATGGGGCAAGTAAAATCTCCTCAACTTCATGATGCTGTTTTCTAAATTCTTTGATGATAGTTTTCCTGTGGAAATCCATTAAAGTCCCATTTAAATATTGTATTTCATATTTTTCCCTAAATGTTCTCAATATTTCATATTTTTCCCCTTGCTATTCTCAAATGAACAAACTCGCTAACTTCATTTTAAAGGAATTTTTACTGGGTTTTATTTTATGTCTAAAGCTGTATTACTTTTACTCCGAATCTGATCATCTTGGGAGAGGCAAATTCATTTCTCTCCTCAACTTTCCCTGATGGACATGACAAGTTGACATCTCCAGTCAAAAGCATTACTTTCACTCGATCTACAATGCTTAAGATTCTAGATGATCTGCTTAAAAGTCAGGTTTTTCTTCTTTAAAAGCAAAACTTTACATACACACAGAGACACAAAAGAAATCACTCTGGAATGTCGTGTTTTCTTGGTCTTACCACTTAAAGAAATTCACCTGAAATGCCTGTAGTGGTAAACCAAGTATCATGAATAAACGAATGATCCCTCATCTGATAAAAACCACAAGGAAAACACAATGAGGAATGGCAAATAACAGAGTCCCAGTGTTGGGGGAAAAATGGACAACAATGAGGACTGTGGCAAAGTCAATTTTCATGCCCCGTTCTAATAAACCAGCTGCTACTGAGACATGGCTTATCTTTTTCACACAAGCATGGCCAGCATTTTCAGGTTTTCTCATTTTTCTAAAGATAGTGTAATTCAGGTTTTCACATGAAATCTCTTGATTTTTTTAATTGCGGCAATACAGCAGAGACGCTATTGTTGCTACCCAGTAGCAATTCCTGAGCCACTTAACCATCACTCACCTCCTGTTGCAAAAGCTAATCACTCACTTTCCAAGACCTCCTGTTTCTAGCAATGGCGATGTGTCAAAGTTTTGGCCCATAAGGAATAAGGAACAGTTATCTGGGGAGATTGTAAACAAAGTTGTTTCCAGAATGATTTTTTCTCTTCCCTGATAAAAGATGAGAGTGACATGAGAAGAGATTATATTCACTATTTTGGCTTTCACCCTACTTTTGCCTCTAGTTAAAGTCATTTATGTGATGTTACGCCTGGAGATGTGGCAGCCATTTACAACCATGAGAGTAGGACAAGAGAATCATGGAGATGCCGACCTAGAGCTCTGACATAGTTGAGCCACTTATCTATTTCTAAACACATCTATCACTATTATTTATAATCAGATAATAAATCTAGTTATTAGTTAACAGTTGTCTAGAATTTATTATACTGTCAAGAATACCTAAAAATGTTCTAACTCTTCATGGAGATTACAGAGATTCAATGTGACATCTTCCAAAAATTTCCACCATAGGTCACACAAATCTCTTTATTTCTACTCCCCTACTATAGTTTGGGTCAGTACCATACATAGCACAATTGGGAAAAAAGTTAGCCAGCTTGAGAAGCCAGCTTCAGCAAAGAGGTAGAGAGAAAAAGAGACTCTTGGTTTTACCCAATCTGAGCATCAGACTCTTGATGTGTAATCCTCACTGGGCAATATCTCTATATGCCTCTTTCTGGGAGGATCTTCAACGTGGACTTCGAATTAAATAAATTTTAATGTTACTAATTTGTGTCAGGACTAGTTTTCTCTCAATTCTCTACGCTTGGAGTATATACTTCTATGTTGATTTGTGTCTTAAATAGATAGCAAGAATTTTACTGCAGTATTGGTATAAGACTCTGCTCAAAGAAGCCAAAGGATCTGACAGGCAAAGTTCCAACCTCATCTTGGCACAGCCAACCAGCCAAACAGCATGTAACACTGTGATAATTAGAACATTTTCCTTTTCAAAGCATATGATTCACAACAATGTTTTTCTCTTATCTAGTTTTTATCTCTCCTGAATCTCAAACATCTTCCTAAGCAAAGACTATTTCACAATCCTGTTAAAAAATGGAAAAGCTGGTCATCTTAGATCAAAAAATATTAATGTAGTACTAAAATTTTCTGAAGGAGAAACATATAAATATAGAAAAATTTTCAACTATCTAGAGACCACTTCTGCTTGAGTTTACCAAATTCTGTTCTGAGTATTTTGAATTTGACTAGTTATGAGGACTTACAGCCTTTGAATAAAGCCAGTAAAATCTGGATGTTTCCAGCTAATGAAGAAAAATCTGCCTTCAAAATTTTTAATGAGAGGAAGCCTTGGATAGAGCATTTGCTTTCTATAGAAAGAAAATAATTTGTTAAGTGAAAAAAAAAAATTCTAGAAGAAATTACTACATCTTGTTTGTTTAAATTTCTTTTAAACTCAGCATTAAAGACCTTTTGGTTGTTATGTGTGAGCCAATGAGCACAATTAAATGCTGAGTTAACAAAAGTAAAACTATGAATTTTCATCTTTTACTTACATCTTTCCGTCACTTAGAAACAAAAAAAAATGAAGTTTTGAAAAATAATTCCTTAAAGTCATGTTATTTAACGTAATATGTGAAGTATGAATAGAATGTTTTCAACAAACTTGTAAACATTGCTCAACCCAACAGCAATGTCCCGCGATTAGTTCAGTCCTCATCTGATTTGTCCTGTATGCCTGTCTTTCACAAGACCCCATGACAGACAGAACTCCTAGAAAAAGAGTGTGGAACCCTAGAGTTTGAGATCTCCTGAGCTGGAAGAGCACTTGATGGCATTATGACATTACAACAGCCTTATACTATGAAAGCCACTAAAGACCATGAGTCTCAAAGATTTGCCTATCAGTGAGATCAGATAAAGGCAACATTGAAAAAACATCCTTACATACTAGAACTTTGCCCTCTAGACTTGTCTCTGCTCTGCTGTTTTTATCATCCATGCTTGTCATTGCCATCCTAGAATCTAAACTATCAGTTTAACATAGTGTATATTAGTGGGTTTGTAAAACCCAAATTAGTTCAATTTGCTGCGTAACACATCACCTCAAAATGTAATGGTTTAAAACAATTCTGTATTAGGACCCATGAATCTTCAAGTCATCTAGATACTTCTCCCAACTGCCCAGGCTTGGTTAATCTTGGCTAAGCTCTTTCACATGTCTGAGGCCTTGCCTGGGAAACTGGGATGACTCCTTGCTGGTCCACGTGGTACCTCATTCTCCATCACACCGCCCAGGCTTGTTCACATGATGGCTGGCAGCATTCCAAGACAAAGAGCAGAAACCACAAGGCCTCCTGAGGCCAGGCTTCTAACTCACACATAGTTACTTTTCTGCATTCTATTTGTTAAGGGAAGTCATAAGCCCAGCCTAGGTTCATGTTTTGGAGAAACAGAATATACTTTTTATGGGAGAAGCTGCAGAGAAGGGATTCCATTGAGAAGGGAAGGGATATAGAAAGAGGTAAAGAATGGCAGCTATTTTTGCAGCCTGACACAGAAACAAGCAACTCTTCTAAGCAAAAATGTTGTTTATTTGTTTTTGTGGGGGTTTGATTTGGAATGAGGGGGAAGAATTATTTCTAACACCAAAGGGTCTTCACCAGTTGAAGCATATTAACCAGGTAAAGCCAGGCTTCCAACTCACCAAACTCACCAGTTTTCCCCTCTGCATTCTCTTACTAAGCATGCCCCTTCCCATGAAACAATCTTTCAGTTCATACCCAGGAAGGAGGGTTTGGAGGACAGTATTTGTTGAGAAGTAATTCAGGCAGCCTCTGGCCTGGAATGCATCCACTGAACTGGAAGATTCAGTAAGCAGCTACAAAAATAAAATGCTTTGTGGACAAATGAATGCTTGGCTCCTTCTAACAGAGGGGGGCTGGAGAGCTCAGGAAGTGGCAGAAAAGGTCAGTGCAAGAACAGAGTCCTCACCACGGTACTACCAACTCACAGCAAGACTCCAAGTCCTGGGGGCAAAAAGAGGAGGAGAAGAAATCCCCTAACAGAAGGAAGCAGGATACCCTTGAAAGCAAAGACAGAGAAAATAACAAACAAAGAGGCAATAGATATCTGGAAGACCAAAAATAAAATGTCTGAGTTTTAAGAAAGTTTTAAAATACTAGTTTTTCTGGAAAGAAAATTACTAGCATGCATGCCAATTTTCCTGATAATGTCTGTAATATTTGGACATATAGCAACAAAAATAAATAGTTCTTTGATATTTAAAGGTTTCATTCCCAAGTTATGGATTGCTCAGTCCTCTTCTTTTTCTCCTTTCTATTTCCTCCAGTCTAGGGTCCTTGGTCAGATAAATGGAGACCCACAGAAACCCAATAATGCAAGAGGAAAACAGGGAATAAGAGAAATTACTGACTACTATATACCAAAAATTATATCTATGTTCAACATTAGCATCCTAGCAATCCACAGACGAAGGTATCATTATATCCCTCTGACACATTTAATACTTTAGGATTAGTACTGTAAACTAACTTTCACAAGGTCACCCATTTGGGATGTTTTAGATTCACACCCATTTCTGCTTGACCTCCAAGTCCAGTTGCTTAACAAGTTTCCTTAAAACTCTGAAACCAATTAAACGCCTTTATTTTAGTGTTGGGGTACCCAACACCAGCAGGACTGTTGAGCTGGCAAGCTGATGTGTCAGTTTCATGACAGGTCCTAGGCTTGAACCCCTCCTGCCACCTTCTGGTCTAAGGCTTTCCCTCACATCACACTCCTAAGCGGGGGAAATTCAATCCGTTAATTTATTCATTTATTCCAAATTTGCTTATTTGCAGCTGCTATGTCCCATGAGGTGACACAGACGGAACAATACACAGAGTTCCCAGCCCTCATAGAACATAAGACCCGGCAATCCCAAGATAAATGCTGGATTGGAAGGAAGCCTAAAGTAGGCAAAGTTTAGGGACTCAATTACCCACACAATTCTTAATTCTTCCTTCTTTCTCGCTCCTTTGATGTTTTGTTCTTCCTTCCTTAGGTCACCCCTTTCACAGTGCTTTATAACAGCAGACTTTATACAGTGTTATTGAATGCCTCAAACAGAACTGATTTGAGTTCCCACTCCCCACATTCAAGGCTTTCTTCTGTAATTAATGGTCTGAAATATACTGAAAACAACAGCTCTGAAGCTTTGAAAGTCCTGAGTACAGTACCTATTATCACAGCAGTTCCCCTAATCCCTTCAGTATGGTAGTAAAACTTACTGCCAGGAATTTTCTCCATAGGGTGCCCACTGAAATATCTCGTTTTGCTGTGGTGTGATTTTTTTTGTTGTTTCTTTAGCACTATGCTAATATGTCTAGAGGGAGTTAGGCTAGGGTAATACCTCCAGAGAGCAAAGCTGGAGACAAAGGCTGGGTGCAGATGGTTTGATGGGAGGCAGTCCCAGAAAGCAGAAGTGACGGAGTAGGGAAAGAACAGTAAGAAAAGACAGTACAATCCATGTGTTATTCTGCTGATGATTGCTGTGGCAACTAGAGCTCACTCTCACTGAGGCTCCTCTGGGGAATGGTGTGGGTCATACCTCAGATTTGTCTCACCAGAGGACAGGAAGCCTCAGACATTTACACACTGACTTCCACCAGCCTTTGAAGCAAGGCTATCTCATAGGTCATTCACTTCCCCAAGCTACCAGGTTGTGTCTGTATATGACTGATCAGCCCTCTCTGCTTTCAAAAAGCCCTCCAAGGCAGCAGGGAGAGGTCACATACTGTGCTTGATGCGGGATGCTGGTAACTCGCATGGAGCTGTCTACCTCAACTGCACTAAAATCAGGTGAGCTAAAAGGATGAAGTCGGGTGCATCATAAGTGTCTGCTAGAAGTAACATCAATGTTTTCAAAACAGTAATAAGTATAGATACAATTTAGTAACTTGTAATTTACAAAGTGCCCTACACATACATAATTCATTTGATTCTCATAGTAGCCATACCATGAGATTGGTATTGCCATTACCACATTTTCCCAGTGGAGTTCTGAGGATCAGAGAAACTAAAAATGGTAAGAATACCCCGTCTTACTTAGAGTTTTAGTCTGCTTCTGCCAATTATAATTGATTGAATCAGAATATCTTCATTTGAATCATTAATACACCCTATGCCTACTAACTTGGAAATGATAAACAGAATTTTTTAATTTTCAAATTGTTTCAGAACCACAAACACCTAGACTAATAATGCTCCAGAGAAAAGCCATCAACAACTTATATTCTTCTTATCCTACAATTCATAAATCAGAACTAGAGTCCAAGAAATAATTAACAGGTTCCAGTTTTTCTTAAAATAGCCCCCAGTGTAACTCATGTGGCAATTCCAACAATATGAATGTTTATTACTCATGCCAAAAATCCTCCATAGAAATCTGTTGCTGAAAACATTATGTGGCCATGTTCCCATATGCAGATATGCTTGTTTTTCTCTGTTCCATGCCAGGGTACTTAATCCAGTCATCATAATAATTGCTGTTTTCTCTGCCCTCTTTATGTAATTATTAGTGTATGAATCTAAAAGAATCTTGAGATTTTTAAGAATATAGGAAAATATACCAGAAACATTAATAGAATCACTCCCACATTTCACTTCTCTGATCTTTGCTTTTTCAAAAAATGGGCAACTAAGTATATTTCTCCTGAAATGTCACTGTGCATTTAAAAATATTCCAAAATGATATTTATTTTTATCCCTTATCCTCTCTGTAGCCAAATCTTACTTAGCAAATTTTGTACTTTGGTAATACAATCATAATTTCATTTACTTTTCCTACTAGCAAATATGCATATGTAACTCACAGTCCTTAAAAGTAGAGTAGGTGAGTTAACCTATAGAATGTGAGTTTATTGCAAATAACAGTAAAAACGCAGTAAAATTTTTGGAAAAGAGAAAATATCCAGTCTATGGGTCTGCCTTCCTGTCATAAAGAGAAAAGACAAAATTATTTCTAGTTCTTCTTAATAATAAAATCTGTTTACTACTATTCCCAAACAATTCTGTTAAATGGTCTGATGAAGTAAGATTCCCAGCAAAAGAGAAATATATCTATGTCACAGTTTTAAGTTCCTTGATTATAATTATTATTTCCTCTTGCTCTGCTTTGATGTATTTTGCAAACATATCAGGGCCAGAGAGCCTCATGCCACCTTCCTCTCAATGTTTACAGAAGGGTTTACTATGTTTCTCTCTTCATCCTTTGATATCGGAAAGGTTCAGTCTACAAAACCAGTAGGATTAAAGGGCTGCTTATTAAGAAATTATTAATAACAAAGTTCTGAGTAAAGTCAACACATAAAGTTTGACAGATTTGTATGTGCCTCTAATATTTTTGCTTAACTGCAGAGAAATGTTTCACTCAAGCAGTCAAAAAAATAACTCATCAAAATGTTCAAAAGACGAAAGAGCTTTTATTTTAGACTAAAGTAATGAGAAGTAGTTGTTTTCCTACAATATACATGAAAACTTCAAGAATCCCTTGAAGAACACGGATTTGGATCTTCTAGTCTATCTTAAATTCTGGTGGGATAAAGAAGCTTCCAATATTGTTGTTGAGAATCAATTAGTTTTCACAACAAAAGTGCAAAACAAAGGTTAGGTTCTAATGATTGCAAAAACAAGGAACTGAAGTTGCCTACAGAAAGCACAGCAATGGGGGACACCACAGTACCTTTCACATGTCATCCTAAGACATTATTCTTGAAACTACCCATTTCAGTTGGAAATTATACTTTGTACAATCATATCTCTAATACTTCCAACAAATAAAGCTTCTTGGGAAGGGAAAACACATATAATCCCATGAGTAGAGTCAAAAAACATCTAATTCAGTATTTGGAAGTAGCTATACTTAAATAATAGATTATCCCACATTTCTAGTTTCACTCATTTATGCAAATTTAATAAGTATCTACCATGTGCCAGGTACTGTATGATGCACTGGAGATAGGAAAATAAAGAATGTATAGTCTCTGAAGTGGAGGAGAATCACTATGCAAAAGAAGGCATAAACAGATGAAAGCCATGACAAGTAAAACATGCCCCAGTGAAGCTATCAGCTAGATGCAATGAGAGACCAAAGGAGGCAATAATTTAGCCTCTGACCAAGGAATTCATGTTCTATAGGGAAGTGATTTTGTCCTCAGGCTTAAAAACTAAAGGTGCTCGCCAGGTCCAGGATTAAGAGGTGAGGTGTCATTTCAAGCATATATACATATACAAACTCAAACATACAAACACATAGAAATGTACAGCCTGAAATAGGTAAAATATCCAGGGGTATACAGCCTTCAGATATGTCTAAATCTAGGCATTCGACAGATGACCAACTAGCCTTTCTATCTTTCAGCTCCATTTTCCTCTCTGTAGACTCAATACTGAGGCAGACATCCCTTTCATGGTGGCAAGGTGGCTGACAACAACTGTAAGCTTGCACGGAAGCCTCTCATTAACCCCAGTGAAAAGAAATGTTTCTTCTTTCCAACTAGTTTTACAAAAGCCCCAAAATTGAGCCTTACTGTGTCCAACTGAATCACACAATCTCCTGTTACTATGTTCAAGGGAATGTGATACTCTGGCCAGACACAGATCACAAGTCTACTCATAGAGCCAAAAGAAGAGTCATCTTTGCCCAAAACACGTGGAGAGGATGTGGGGAAGATCTGGACCCTCAACAAAAATAAAGATTCAAGGTGCAATGACCAGAACAAAAATGAGAGGGTGGATCTAGGCATATTCAAAACACATGGTCACTCCGAGGGAATCTACAACATTTCCACATGGCTAGGGTAAAGCATGTAGATTAAGGAAGGCAGGAGATCTGGCTGCAAAGATGGTGACAGCAGATGGTAGAGAAGGTTTTATGCTATACTATGTAGGTCAGGATTTAGAAGATCAGAACTTCTCAGATTATTAATGAATGACCTTCTCACAGCACAGAAGCATCAACACGGTCTAGTCTCCAGGGTTTGAGGCCAGAGACTAAAGCAACTTCCTGTTTGGACCAAAATGATTTGAAATTCACAAGTTTTAACTTTAAGATTTATGCTAACTTATACTCTAAGTCTACAAGATATTCCAATTTATTTTTAATGTTTCTTCTTTCTATTAAAAAACCAATACTCCAGGAATTGCAAGAAGAGGGGCTGAAGAGAGAATGTTGTTCTCCTTTTCATCCTCTGGCTTTGCATACCAAGAGCAACGAGTATTTACTGAGTCCCTACTATGTGCCAGTTCTGTTTAGGAGATCACCACGTCCTCCTATTAGGAAGCTCTGTAGAGACAACAAGCAGCCATTTAAAGAGTTAAAGATGGTATGGCAGGCTGGTTCTCTGAAAGCAAGTGCTGAGACAGAGTTTTGGGTGCCAGATGTTTATGAGGGATCAATACCTGTGAAGAGAAGAGAGAGGGAGGAAGCATGAGTTGGGGGCGGAGAGAAGTTAGGGCTTTTCAGAGTTGTAGTTCTTCAAGCAGAAATCTCCAGGCCTTGTTCCCCCATTTCCACTCAGGGTGTGACTTATGTGGTCAGAAGGGAAGTTGGGACTGGGGGAAAGGAGAGAGACTCTGTAGCTGAGGCAGATATGAAAGTTGTGGAGACCTGAGGCTATCTGCCGACCACACTCCTTATCATAAGGAATAAAGTTCTTCCACAAAGGAGGATCTAGCCTATCTCGGTGTCTACCATGAGTTAAAAGTGATAGGAGCAGATATCCCTTAGAAGGATTACTCCAGGAACTACTGGGGGAAAGGACTGATGCAACAGTCTAGGTGAAAGCTGATAAGCTTTACTATTCCTTCCTTCCTTCTCTGGTTTTACGTTTTAGTACCTAAAATCAGAAGGAACTGGGCAAAGGAGCAGACTCGTGGGATGAAAAATGATGTGCCAACTTTCCTTTGAATAGTTTTCTCCTGCACACCCACAGATCCTTCATTAAATTGCATTTGCATTATTTTACGGTTTGTCCAGCACCCTCATATACCGCATCTCATTTGTTTGATACTCACAGCAAATCCACATAACTACATTGCAATGAATATAAGTCAGATTGCATTATTTAGCTTTCTGCTCTCATCTGGATGATGTAGGACCCCTGAGCACTGTCTAGTCTTTATACACATGGTTTCTAGAAGTAGTCTCACGTGCCCTTAAAAACAAGTTCCTCCTCTCACCTCCTCTACCAGGCACCATTTCCCCCAGCTGCCCATCGTTCCTCCTTGCTTTATTCTTATACTCTCAACTGCCAATTCCTATACCATCGGGCAGGTTTGAAGCAAGGAAGTAGGCTGGTCTATTACTTCTTGCCTTAAGTCCCATTTCTTTTTGTTACCTCCCTAGTTTATTTCCTGTACTAGCCAGAAAGATTCAATGACCCTATTAGAATTGCTTGAACTGGCAAGATCTTGTCTATTTAGAACGACTGTGAACTTCTTACCACCAGCAACAGCGTCCCCAGAGGTACGTCTCTGGCTTATGAGGTAGTTGCTCCTGAGTGTAGCTCCACCCTGTAGCCTTGAAAGGACTAGTCTGGGAAATCACTGGTAGCTGCATATAAGTTGACATTCCCTGACCAATCACTAATTGGACCTCCTTTACCCCCTTTGGGAAGTGGAAATGGGTCTGCTCACTGATGTATCAGGAGCTCCTTCTCCCGAAAGAATCTTTGCCTAAATCCAACAAGACGGTGGGGGTCCATAATTGCCTCGAAGAGTAGAGTAAGTATTACAATAGCTAGTTAGTATCAAGAACACAGTCAGAGTGTAATCTGTTTCACTATGTGTTAGGATTCTCTAGAGAACAGAATCAATATGTGGTGTGTGTGTATGGAGAGAAAGAGAGATTTACTTTAAGGAATAGGCTCACATGGTTGTGGAGGGCTGGAAAGTCTAAAATCTACAGGGTAAGCTAACAGTCCCTCAACCCAGAGAAGGGTTGCAGTTTGAGTCCAAAGGCAATCTGCTAGCAGAATTTCCTCTTTCTTTAGAGCACATCAATCTTTTTCTTAAGGCCTCAGTGGGTTGGGTAATGCCCATCCACATTTTGGAAGGTCATCTGCTTTGCTCGAGTCTACTGACTTAAATATTAATCTCATCGTTAGAAAATACTTACACAGAAATACCTAGAATAAAATTTGACCAAAATCTGGGTAACATGACCTAGCCAAATTGACATAAAATTAACCATCACAACTATTAAGACATAAAAAACCAAAATAGTATCATTCATACTTCGTACATTAATCATATGACAGAAAGTTAATACAAAAGTTATCATGTTTTTACCATAAAAATTTTGTCTGGATTTTTTTTTTTACCTTTCATATCAAAAAGAGTTCTTTTTTTTTTTCTGAGACAGAGTCTTGCTCTACCACCCAGGCTAGAGTGCAGTGGCATGATTTCGGCTCACTGCAACCTCTGTCTCCCGGGTTCAAGCAATTCTCCTGCCTCAGCCTCCCGAGTAGCTGGGATTACAGGTGCCTGCCACCATGCCCAGTGACTTTTTGTATTTTTAGTAGAGATGAGGTTTCTCCATGTTGGCCAGGCTGGTCTTGATCTCCTGACCTAATGTGATCCGCCCACCTCAGCAAAGAGTTCTTGAATACAAGCAACAGAAACTGACTCTGGTTGTATTAATCCAAAGATAATTTATTGGAAAAAACATGAAGAGATCACAGATCAACAAAAATTTGGAAGACCAGACCTGCAAAATAGAAAAGAATCAAAATACTTGAAGAAGTTAGACCATCAGGAGACCACTGTTACTGTAGGACAGTGCACCTGCCACCTCTAGATGTCACTGCCTCCTCATCACTGGGCATTGTCACATCTGCTGCCAGTGTTGAATACTGGTGCCATTACCTTTGTGCCGTTTTGTTTTGTTTTGTTTTTTGTAGAGACAGAGTCTTGCTCTGTCACCCAGGCTGGAGTGCAGTGGCATGATCTTGGCTCACTGCAACCTCCACCTCCCGGGTTCAATCAATTCTCGTGCCTCAGCCTCCCAAGTAACTGGAACTACAGGTGTACGCCACCATGCCCAGCTAATTTCTTTTGTATTTTAGTAGAGACAGGTTTTCACCATGTTGCCCAGGCTGTTCTCAAACTCCTGAGCTCAGGCAATCTGCCCACCTAGGCCTCCCAAAGTGCTAGGATTACAGGCATGAGCCACTGTGCCCGGCTGTTTGTACCATTTAACAAATTGGAAGTTACTGAGAAACACTGGACTCAAGTCCAGCCCTCAGTCATGTACCCATTCTCCAGTCTCCATTCCAGATAGAGAGAATATTGGATTTTTTGGCTTCAATGATGTGAGAAAACACCCCACATTCAACAAGACTCAGACCATGTTAGAGTCCCACAAAATGAGAAAAATGTTCAGAATGTTGTAGTCAAATAATAAAGAATAGATATATCCAATATTTGAAGTCAGAAGACAAATCTGCTTAAATAGTCTATTCCCAATTTGTATGCCTGCTCTTTTCTGAAAAAAATTCTGAGAAAAGGAGTATGGAGATTCCAATGAGATTTCAATTAGGTGGCTGTAAGCCGGAGCGTCTGACTCTCACACCTCTTCCTTAATCCCTACCCTGGATCTTGGCAGTGGTGAGGCCAGAAAATCCATCCAAGGGTATTGGCAAGATTTGGGAAGCAGCCCTAAAAGAACTAATTTGTGATCAAATAAAACTGGTCTGTAGATTATCTCACAAGAAGCTCAGGAGGTATCTAACATATCTGTGGAGGTACAAGTTGGTCTCTAAAAGAAGTCAAATGATCAATCGATATTTATTAACACCTATTGTATGCCAGGCACTGTTCTACATGTTGGAAATAAAGAGTTAAAAAAAAAATTAAGATAAGATCCCTACTCTACTGAATCTTGCATTCTAATAGAGGAAGTCAGAAATAAACAAACATATAAATAAGTCTGCCAGGTAATATTAAAGACCATGCAAAAAGCAAAGCAGGAGAAATTGGCAGAAAAGCAAAAGAAAGTGCTATTTTACATAGAGTAATAAGAACAAGTTGCCTGGGACGATGATGCATGAGCAGACAGCTGAATAAAGTGAGAGGCATTCCTATGCATAACCGGAGGAAAAGCATTCCTGAGAGCTGATTCTGCAAATGCACAGGCCCTGAAGTAAAAATGTATTTGGTATGTTTGAAAAATAGCATGTAGGTCTGTGTGACAGGAGTGTAATGAAGTGTAAGGACAGGAGGAAAAGATAAGGTTAGAGGAGTAGCAGGGGTCGGATCATGTAGCACCTTGTAGGTTGTGTTCGGAAGCCAAGAAGTTTGCTGTTTATTCTAAGTAAGATGAGAAGCTACTGGAAACTTTGTAGCAGAAGAGTGGTGGGATCTAAATTACATTTTTAAAGAGTTACTCTGCCTGATATGTTGAAAATAAAATTCTAGGAAGAGGGCAGGAGCATAGAGTCCAATTACACTGTTCCCAGTGAGAAGTGATGAGGCTTGAAGTAGGCTCTTAGCAGTAGAGATAGTGAGAAGAGGTCAAGCTGTGGCTATGTTTTAAAGGTGGAGCCAATAGGATTTACGGACAAGATGTGGAACCTAAAACCGAGACAAGACAATGATGACTTCAAAGCTGTTGGTCAGAGCAACAGTCATGATAGAATTGTCATCATTTGAAACGGGAGAGACTGAACGATGAGGATATTTTGATAAAGAGTTTTAATTGGAACATGTCACATTTGAGTTGCCCAATAGGCATCCAAGTGGAGATGTTAAGAGGTCGTGAAGATGAAAGGATTCAGCCAAGAGAATGTGAACTGAGTAGCCAGAGAGGCGGACAGAGAATAAAGAGACTGTGATACACTGAGTGGCAAGAGATGAAAGAGTTTCAAGGAGGAGGTGATGAACTATGTCAACTAAAATGGGAACCATAAGATGAGAGAACCATGTCAGGTCAAATGAGGACCCTGGAATTGACAACATGAAGGTGACTGGCGACCTTGATAATATACTTTCAGAAGACATAAGCCTGGGTACACTAGATTCTAGTGAGAATGGGGGGGCAAAGGAGTAGAAGAGGCAATTGACACGTTTTTGAGAAGCTTATTCTCAAAGGGAGCAGAGAAATGGAACAATAGTTATAGGGAAATGTGGAGTTGAAAGTAGATGAGTTTGTTAATTTGCTGGTGGAGGTATGTGAACATTCTCTTTCAGCTGCTTCTATTTTCTCAGAGAAACCAGCAAGGTCTTGGTGGAGAGCAAGGCAATAGAGCGATGCTGAAATTTGAGGAGAAAAGAAAAGGCACGTAGCAAAAATGATTTACCCTATATCCATTTCCTCTGTCTTCCTTAGTACAAGATACCCTATTTTTAGCTTGGCCTTTTGTTACCCAGAGAAAGATGTTATGTTCTATCCTCTCTTTCAGTTAAGTGTGACCAGTTGACTATGTGTGATTATGGCAAAAAGCATGCAGGTGTGTGAGATTACCAAGAAGACTCCTTCAAGAGGAGCACCTCAGCTGACAGGGGCCTCATGTGTCTCGTGCTTTCCTCTGTTCTGCTCCTTGGAACTCAAATGTGAAGACTGACACTCCAGCAGCCATATTAGTCACCTTCAGGATGAAAGCCATGTACAAGCATGGCAGAGGAAGACGAAAAAAGAGAGTTCATTCTTGAGTCCCACAACTTTGTAGAACTTTCAGAAAAGCCACGAAATACTTTCTTGTGCTTCATTTGAGAAGATTCATCAGTGGATTTCTGTCACATTCAGCAGAATCTAATCCCCACTGTGTATTGTGTGAAATGGCCATATGGAAGCATGGAAGAGTGTTAAAAGGAGAAATGACCTACGTTTACCAAGCCGACTAGAGCTTCATGGTCATATATTTAGAGTGAGCTAGCTCATCATGGTTATGTCTCTTCTCAGTTGCTTAAGTGCGGGGATAGAGGAGATTTACCAGGGTTGGAGTTTTGCCAAACATACAACTAAAGAGAAGACCAAGACAGTTAAGAATGCATGCCACTTTGCGAGGCCGAGGCGGGCGGATCACGAGGTCAAGAGATCAAGACAATCCTGGTCAACATGGTGAAACCCTGTCTCTACTAAAAATACAAAAATTAGCTGGGCATGGTGGCGCGTGCCTGTAGCCCCAGCTACTCAGGAGGCTGAGGCAGAAGAAGTGCTTGAACCCAGGAGGCGGAGGTTGCAGTGAGTCGAGATCACGCCATTGTATTCCAGCCTGGGTAACAAGAGCAAAACTCCATCTCAAAAAAAAAAAAAAAAAAAAAAAAAGAATGTCTGCAGCAGAGTGTGATGGTGATGGAAAGTGGAATCTAAATAAAGTAGCAAAGGAAGTAGAAACATCATGGGGCTGAGGTAAAGGGGAAAGTATGTTAGCATCCTTAGATTGAAGGCCCTGACGGGGGTGAAAAATTGAAATAAGTATGAAATGCTTGAAATTAAGATTTTAACTATAGTTGATGTTAATATCTAAGGCATGTCCATAAAAGTGGGTAGTGGAGAAGCTGAGAGAGGGTATGAGGTAAGACTAAGGAGTTAAGGAGATCGAATTTACACTGAGTCCTGTGATTGGAACTTAGGTCTAGACTAGGTTGCTTTTAGAGACTGAGATCTAACTTAGTCACATGAAAACTTTGCTGGGGTTTCTCAACTTATTTTTAAAAGATAGTTTGGTACTTCATTATTATCAGAAGCCAATCACCACCATCATCTCTGTCCAAGTCCAGTGCTCATCTCTTGCACATGAAGTGATTGCCAGGTCATTACGATCAATTACTAATAACAAAAACTGTGTGCAAATGGTAAAAGCAGAAATTAATAGCTTTTTAAAAATTAGCAACCTGTGGCGGAAGATGAACAACTAACTTGCCCAAGAACACATGTGTAGAGCAGATGACATCAGTGGGGTTCTGGTGAGTAAATCTGGTTTTTCTAAGTGGATAAATGCCCCCATCAGAGTAACCTATGAAATAGGAACCCTTTTTCTCTATTAACTATGTTATACACAGTGAAATTTCACCCTCCACTTAAATGGAAATTACACAACCCTAAAACAAAAGAAATGAAAAGTATCCCCGCTGTTAGTACAAGGCAGACTCTTTTAATCTTTTCAAGCACTTAAAGAAAACCCAGATGTGCTTTTCTAAACTTAAATCCCTATTAAAATCTGACACCTGGAATTCTTATAGTACACCGATTTTCTTGTTCCAGATATATTCCTTGTGGACCCCTAATGTGGCAAACATAAAAGTAAGCTTGCTTTGGTTAAGGCAAGAGTGGAACCCTGGGGCATGTACACTTGTTTTTCTACTTCTCTGCTTGGGAGCCATTGGAGGACAGCCATCCAAGGGATCATAGTTCGAAAACAGAGATCAAATTTCGTCCCCATTTTGAACAATGACCTTAGTGTATGCATTCAATTTATGGCACGACTAAGACCTAAACTAAAATGGTTTTCTAATACTAACATATCATTCTCAGCAAACTGACACAAGAACAGAAAATCAAACACCGCATGTTCTCACTCACAGGCAGGCGTTGAACAATGAGAACACATGGACACAGGGAGGGGAGCATCACACACTGGGGTCAGTTGTGGGGCAGGGCTAGGGGAGGGATGGTGGGGGATGGGGAAGGAGAAATGCCAGGTATAGATGATGGGGAGATGGAGGCAGCAAACCACCTTGCCATGTATGTGCCTATGCAACAGTGCTACATGATCTGCACATGTACCCCAGAACCTAAAGTACAATTTTAAAAACATATTTATATGTATTTATTATGATAAATATTTACTTTCTTGTTTTTGTATTAATGATGTGTTTAAGAGACAAATAAATGGAGGAAAGACAAAAAGGTATAAATCCTCACTGTCCTTGTCCTGCTCTTGATAGCTGTTACCTTCCTTCTCGCAGAAATCTACAGAAATCTCTGAGAAACAGAAGGAATGTTTTAAAGAATTTAAACTGTAATTATTAGAGTTTGAAAAAAGTTGTGATCTCTGAAAAAAATTCAGATTCCCCATGTTTTCTTATGTGTTCATATTAATCAAACTAAGTGTAATGATTGGGGCAAAGGCCCCATGCCACTGAGCAGTACAGGGTTTTGAATGTTAGAACACATGAGAATAATGATAGAATGAAAACTCCTGGGCCATGCTGCCCGAAACCAGCTCCAAGAGGCTTGAGATGGAGCCTTAGAACCTGCATTCTTAATAAGCACCTTTGGTTAAGATGTTTTCTAATATCCTTCTAATACCTACTTGTAAGTATTAGCTAAAAATATATTACCTCTAGAGATGGAAATCAAATGACTTTTTTTCTTTATTTATTATACTTCAAGTTCTGGGGTACCTGTGCAGAACGTGCAGGTTTCTTACATAGGTATACATGTGCCATGGTGGTTTGCTGCACCCATCAACCCGTCATCTATATGAGGTGTTTCTCCTAATGCTATCCCTCCCCAATCTCCCCACTTCCTGCTATCCTTCCCAACCCCACCCCCCCCTACAGGCCCCTGTGTGTGATGTTCCCCTCCCTGTGCCCATGTGTTCTCATTGTTCAACACCCACTTATGAGTGAGAACATGTGGTGTTTGGTTTTCTTTCTTGTGTCAGCTTGCTGAGAATGATGGTAAGATAACCACCTTTATACTATATAAACAAAAATAGAAGGATCCATCTTACCAGATATATTTAGTTTTGTTTTTTTTTAATTAACAGTATGGAATGTCCTCCAATATGCCAGGCATAGTGCTGAAAAGCATCACGTTTATTGGCATTAAAAGTGGACGTCAGTGAATCTGACTGTTGAGGCATGCTTATAGCTAATGGTATTTTCATTGGTTTGAGGCATTGCACCACTGTAAAGGGTAACCCATCAGCTTTCTAACATTTTATCCAAAATCTCTTTGAATCATTGCAATCTTGAAAAGTAATAAAATGAAACAAAGAATAGATGTGGGCCAGGTGTGATGGCTCACACCTGTAACCCCAACACTTTGGGAAGCTGAGGTGGGTGGATCACCTGAGGTCAGGAGTTCAAGACTAGCCTGGCCAACGTGGTGAAATTTCCGTCTCTACTAAAAATACAAAAACTGGCCAGGCATGTTAGCAGGCACCTGTAATCCCAGCTACTCAGGAGGCTGAGGCAGGAAAATCTCTTGAACCCAGGAGGTGGAGGTTGCAGTGAGCCCAGATTTCACCACTGTATTTCAGCCTAGGTGACAGAGCAAGACTCCATCTAAAAAAAAAAAGAATATATGAATATATGTGCTTTAAACTGATGAGTGAATGGCCAACAAATGTATGGGAAAAAGAAAAAAGGCCCGACATCTCTAATTATCAAGGAAATGCAAACCAAAACCACAATGAGATATTCTCTCGCCCCAGTTAGGATGGCTATTATCAAAAAGATTTTTAAAATAACAAATGCAGGCAAGGATGCGGAGAAAAGGTAACTCTTATATACTGTTGGTGGGAATGTAAACTAATATCGTCACCAAGGAGAACAGAATGAAGGGTCCTCAAAAAATTGCAAATAGACCTACCATATGCTCCAGCAATCTCACTATTGGGCATTTATCCAAAAGAAAGAAAATCAGCATATCGAAGAGCATATATCTGTACCCCCATGGTTATTACAGCACTGTTCACAATAACCAGGACATGGAATCAACCTACATGTCCAACAACAGATTAATGGATAAAGAAATACATACACGTTGAAATACTACTCAGCCAGAAAAAGAATGAAATCTTGTGATTTGCAGTTAACACAGATGGAACTGGAGGACATTATGTTAAGTGACATAAGACTATAAGTGACTGGAACAGAAATTTAAACACCTCATGTTCTCACTCATAGTGAAAGCTAAAAAAATTTTAAAAATTAAAAAAAAAGTTGATCTCCTAGAAGTAAAAAGGAGAACAGAAGATACTAGATGCTGGAAAGGAGTAATAGGGAGGGATTTGTTAAAGGTTACAAAATTATAGCCAGATAGGAAGAGTAAATTCTAGTGTTCTATGTTCTATACCACTATAAGATGACTGTAGTTAAAAATATTATATAGTTTCGGACAGCTAGAAGGAGGATAAATGTTTGAGGTGATGGATATGCTAATGATCCTGATCTGATTACTATACATTATATGTATGAAAACATCACTATGTACCTTATAAATCTGGACAATTATTGTGTGTCAATTTAAAAAATAAAAAACTCCAAAAAGAGGGACAAATGATAGAGCATTAAAAAATCAGGAGTATTACGCTCCCTAGAAGAGCAAATAAAGTGTCAGAAGGGGAAGCTGAAAACAAACTTGGTTACATTTACAAGATTCCCCAGCTTTGGGAAGCTTCACTGGATCATGTACTAATTGAGAAAGCTAACAGGACCTCAAGGTTGACCAACTCATTCAACCCATAATCACTCTCTCCTTCCATATCCCTGGCCTCCCCACTTGCATTCTCATATCTTACTCAGGATTTCTACTTGTGACAAGGTCAGAAAAGAAAGAAAATTGAATGGATTCTTAATGCAATCAACTTAATCATAAATATAAGTTTATAATCTGCTTCAATGGTATGGTTAGGAAATGTTTTCTTTGTGAAAGTACAACAGAAACTATTTCATTTGTATCAACATTTTAGATAAGTCTAATGACTAAAGTTTAAGGTTTTAAACTTTTGCTTCTGAGTTTCAGGAAGAAAACTCTTTACATGGGTTATTGTTAACATTTAATGCATAGAGATTATACCATCTCAGTTTCTCAAGTAGCTTTCTTTTTAATTCAGATCAAAGTAATCCATAGGTCTCTATTTATTTTTACTAATGGATTGCTGTAATTCAACAAGACCTTATATTTAGCCATGATGGAAGTAAGGCCAGCTGTTCTGAAGTTTAAGTATGGTTATTTTCTATTCAGAAAACTCATTATAAAATAAAGATATCTCTGAGAAAAGCTCTCTGTAGATGTGGTCTATTTTAACTAGTTGTTTACCTAGCAGAATGTAAGGTGATTTATCTAAGCTACAAATTTGCTAAATTATTGAATAAGTTGGGTAGATGAATCTTATGCCTGTTAAATTATGGATAAAGCTGCGGAGAATGTGATGATTATTATAAAATAAATAACAGTCCTATTTCCTATACCACTTAACTGGCTATAATAAAAAACACTATGATCGCTTTTTGTATATTGTATTACACAAAAAAGTTTCATCTCCAAGTAAGATGCTTAGCTCTAGGCTAGAGTGAATTGGCAGTAAATGCAAAGATATTGTTTGCTGGAAATTAACTCCCATTTAGATGTTTCTCTGAATATTCCATTACTTTAGGGGCTAAAGACAAACTTCCAAATAGGCTTTTAGAATCCTTAACAGTTAGGGGGATTATTTAAAAGATCCCACCTGCTTGTATAGCCAACTGAGAGAATATTGGAATTTCACTGTTTGTCTTTGGTGCCATGGGATCCTATAGAATAATCAAGATGCTGAAAATATTTACTAAACATAAACAGCTTGCTAAGGAAGCAAGGGAGGGAGGGAGGGAAGCAGGGAAGAAGGATAGAAGGAAGAAAAGAAGGAAAGGGGAGCAAGGGAGGGAATGAAAGGGAGAGAAGGAAGGCAGGCTTCAAATATTCTTAGGAATCTACTAGACTGTCTTCAGAGTTTTACCTTTGGGCTCCAGTGCCCCACCATCACTGACGAGCATTTAAGCTACAGATGACATGAGCTGAAATAGAGTAGCCATCATCCTCCTTCCTCACTTAGAATTCTCTTAAGTATTTCACTGGATGTAAACTGACCTAACAATTTGTCCATTCAACAACTATGCAACACTTTCTTGGTAAATACCAATAGCTTCTACCTATTAAAGACGGGTGGGGACTTTGTGTTTTTCTCCCACAACCTTTCTGCCAGGTGGTAGGCTATCATGAAAGTAAGTCTCAGGTTACAGTCTGCCATGCATACAAACATTTCTTACAAGTAGTAACAACAAAAGTCAAGGAACTTCTGATAGTCATAGTGCTGTTACCCAAATACTCTCCACCCTCTGTCTTCTGGTCATAAAATAGCATTGTATTTGCCAATATGAGACCCGCCAGAGGGTGTTTCCTTTTTTCTGTCTTCCAGTGTTTCAACTACTGGTTGCTCTTTATGACAGGATTTTAGAGTGATGGCAATGCAGAGTGGACTCTCAATGGACATATAGCATGAGTGAAAAATAAAACTGTGTGGTTTTAAACTACTGAGATTCCATGGGTTATTTGTTAGCACACATGATCTAGTTTTCCTGACTAATACATAGTTGTCACTATAAGCTCAGTGAAATCCCCCCATTTGTCCTTATTTAAATTCCAACAAGTATTTTGAATGAACATTTTATTCTGAAGTAAATGCAATAATATTACGACAGTAGGATCAGCTAATCTTCTAAACATAGAAAATTGAATCCTCCATATTCAATGTGAGGGAGGGTAGGAATTGAGAATGAGCTAAATGTTGTGTCTAGGCAACTATTCTGAAGTTAAATGACTAGGCTCACCAGATTTCACCTATTCAGGCAGGGTACCTGTGCAATCATTTTAGCCAACCATAGTTCTTTAAAAGCATCCATTTAATCAATTCAAAAATATTTCTAACACCACTTATGTCAAATAATAGATGCAGCCAGGCACAGTGGCTCTACACCTATAATCCCAGCACTTTGGGAGATTGAGGCAGGCAGATCGCAAGGTCAGGAGTTCGAGACCAGCCTGGCCAACATGGTGAAACCCTGTGTCTACTAAAAATACAAAAATTAGCCATGCATGGTGGTGGGTGCCTGTAATCCCAGCTACTTGGGAGGCTGGGGCATGAAAATGGCTTGAACCCAGGAGGCAGATGTTGCAGTGAGCCAAGACTGTGTCATTGCACTCCAGCCTGGGCAACAGAGCAAGAATTTGTCTCAAATAATAATAATAATAGTTGCTTACTCAAAAGTAACAGGTTAATTAGGTGTTCCACAACCAGTTTTGGAGGTGTTGGAACTCAGGCGTGCCATCGTAAGACTGGAGGATAGGACACCTGCCATCAGAATTAAGTTGCCTTAAAAGCTGCAAATCTGTCAAAGTGTGAAACATGACATCTAGAACACCCAGAGAAAGCCTTTGCCTTGTGTTCTAATCACTGCCACTGTCACTAGATGAGGTCTCTTCCAGGTCTCAGTTGATCTATTTATGATAGAAGATGGTTGATATGGCTTGGCTCTGTGTCCACACCCAAATATCATGTTGAATTGTAATTCTCAGTGTTGGTGGAGGGAACTAGTGGGAAATGATTGAATCATGGGGGCACACTTTCCCCATGCTGTTCTCATGATGGTGAGTGAGTTCTCAGGAGATCTGATGGTTTAAAAGTGTGTGGCACTCCCCCTTAGCTCTCTCTCTCTCCTGCCACCATATGAAGAAAGTGCTTGCTTTCCCTTCACCTTCTGCCATGATTGTAAGTTTCCTGAGGCCTCCCAGTCATGCTTCCTGTTAAGCCTACAGAAATGTGAGTCAATTAAACCTCTTTTCTTTATAAGTTACCCAATCTTAGATAGTTCTTTATATTTAATAGCAGTGTGAGAACAGACTAATACAATGGTTCTTTCCCCCAGTCCCCTCCCACCCCACCCTGGTTAGTGCCACACTCAGCCATGCATATTTGTTGCCAAAATTGGCTTGGGCTTCTACTACTTCCAGTTTTATAGCTTTAAATTTACTCACCTTATTTGCCAAAGTCACAACAGATAGTTATCTGAAAACAAATAAATGTTTTTAAAGAAACTATTATCAAAAGTATGGGCATGGTGCAGGGAAATCCAATGCTCCAGAGCTAACGACAGTGGAGAGTGGTTACCACCCCAGGCCTGAAGGTCTAGAAGAAGGAAGAGGATAGAGGAAACCAGAGACAGGACACTGTGATTGACCAGGGCTGTGGTCTTTGGTTGAAGAACACAACTAGCCTACACCAAGTCCACAGAGACGGAGCTAGAGGGAGAGGGATATCCAGCTTCACCCTTCTGTGTCCTGCTGGTGAGTTCGATTGGTGAACCCAATTGGGAAAAACAAGGCAAGGAATCCCAGTGATGTAATCCAGAAAAGTCAGCATTTCAGAGTAGAGAAGGAAAGCAATTGCCTCTGGAAAAGCAAATGGAAAATATCCAGCACTATACAGCTATCTCACAGGGTACAAGCCTGCCCCAGCAGGCCGGGCTAGAACCTACCAACTCCTAGATCCAGAACCATCTTTCCCACTGGACGCGTTTTTACTCCCCAGTATATAGGCAATTGTGTTTCAGTGGAGTACTAAACGTTGTCTACATATTGCATATCCTTTCAGGTTATCAGAGTCTAGCCTTTCATTGCTTTATGCTATTTTATAACTTTTTTTAAATTAGTAGACATGCAAATTCTATTGCAGTAGATTTTCTATTAGCTTCCCTCCCTTCTGTAGAAAACGAGTTTTACCTTGACTTGCCATTCAATTCCCTTACTCCACATAAATTTGTGTTTTTGACTTTCCCTTTGAATTAGATATAAAATCTGACTGGTCCTGTCATACATGAGTAAAGTAAAATCTTTAATATGTTTTCATTTTTATCTGTAAGAGAGTCAGGATTTTAACTCTGCCTGAAAATTATCTTTTAACTGGTACCTCAGTCTTTTTCCTATCAGAAGGTACTTGGCATCCTTTAGCAAATTTACCCAGCCCTGCCCTAGCAAACTGCAAATCTGGCAAATCAGTAATTTATTTCAAAGGTTTAAAAAAATAGGTATCTTGTTAAGCAAGGTTTGTAGAAAATAACTAAGTTGATGGCATGCTAAGAAAATAAAGACTCAGTGCCCAGTTTATGAAATGTTGAAATGTTAATCTTTTAATGCTATATCATAATCCTATCCTTTTGATTCATTTTGTTGGTGTGACCACGACTCAGAACCACAATGAAACACTGAATTTGATAACAATGGTATTTGGTTTCACAGTATAATTACTGTGTTATTTTTTACCTCTTCTCAAATATCTGCTGGAGACAACCACAGTCAGCTTTACCAGATGTGAAAGCCAATGGGTGAGCATTTGATGAAAAGCTCCGAGCACTTCTAGCAGCTACCGAGGGTGTGTGTGTGGGTGTGTGTGTGTGTACACGTGTATGTGTGTCCTGCCTCTGTGGGCAACCAACTAAAGACAAAAACAAAGTGATCAAAAATTCTGGAAATAATTATTCTTAAATTGCCTCCCAGCTGCAGGATTGAGGAATTATTTCCAATTTGATTAATCAATATGGTATCCTTCAAAATCGTGCCTTGCATTATTAAAATGCTAACACCAGCTAAATCTGGCCCCCAGCTACTTTGCCTGCCTTAATTTCCACTACACCAAAACAAAAACCTTTCCCCAGCACTAGACTTGACTATTCCTTTAGCTAAACATTCCTGTGCTCATGGTCCAGGGCCCAGAGTGACTCAACATCATTCTTACCGGAGCCTTCCTGAACTGCCAGTCAGCTCACTCCTGCCATTGTAAATCCCTTCAACATTAACTAAATCACCTCTTCCATGAGATTTTTCTTGACCATCCCAGCTATAAATGGCTTAACATCTGTGCCTGTGTTGACAATTATAGCTTCATATCATAGATTCGATGGTGCAAGGTAAGCTAAGTCAGAGGGGATAAGAATTATTAGCAGGCTGGATCTGTTGCCCTAACAAATAACAATACTACTAAGCACATATCTTCCCTCTATATATTCTAAAATAATTAAGAAAAAGATAGAGGAGTCAGGCAGGAGTCAAAATGCCAGCTTTATTGATGGCAAAACTGGATTAGAGGTTACTGCTTGGACCTGAGGGTGAAATCAAATTTCCTGTTACCTACCCCTGAGTTAAATCAATTTACTTACCTAGTACTGGGACTAAAAAGCCTTTCCAGGCCTTGTATACTCATCAAAGAGCAAGATAAATGAAGAGAATATATGCATCTCTTAAACGGACTGAGCTACATATGCTCACTAGCTAGCCTTTTTGCCCTGAGGGTTGTAACAAAGGGGCTAGAGTACAGCACAAAGGCTCCTTACTAAAGGGCAGAAATCTCCAATTTATGAGCCTGTAGGAACATAGAATAAATAAGAAAGTGATCATGGCTACAAGCGAAAGGTCTGGGATTAACTGGTTCAACATCTCATCCCATCTGAGGAATACTGGCTCCTTCAATAAAACCAGCACACCTGGTGATGAGATATAACTGAACTCATTGCTCACTATGGTAAGGAAGAAAATCACCCCCCCACAGATATCTGACAATGTCAGGATAGAGGGTTGGTCAAAGCAAACAATGTCAGAATTTATTGAGAACTGGAAATTTGGTTTCAGGTGAGTCTTTCAATGTGGGAACTTAGGGTTGGGTAAGAAATACAATGAAATAGTCCAGGATTTGTAAAAACAGCAAAGGGGAACTATGAAGTGAGGGATTTAAAAGAATCTTAAGGTACGTACTATCTACTGATGCTTTCCACTGAAGAGTTGATGGCACTTTTGGAAAGTTCCTGATATGGTTTGGCTGGGTCCCCACCCAGATCTCACCTTGAACTGTAGCTTCCGTAATTTCCATGTGTCATGGGAGGGACCCAGTGGGAGGTAATAAATCATGGAGGTGGGTCTTTCCCATGCTGTTCTCATGATAGTGAACAAATCTCATGAGATCTGATGGTTTTATGAAGGGGGAGTTCCCCCTACACAAGCTCTCTTGCCTGCTGTCATGTGAGATGTGACTTTGCTTCTCATTTGCCTTCGCCTCCCCCAGCCGTGTGGAGTTGTGGGTCCATTAAACCTCTTTCCTTTATAAATTACCCATTCTCAGGCATGTCTTCATTAGAAGCATGAGAACAGTTCCTGTAATAAATAATGAAGCCATTTGCCTGGGAAGAGATTCCTAGAAAAATAGTCTTTCTAATAAAAACAGTGGAATATCAAAATCATGTTAGTATAGACATTAAGGAGTGGTTTCAGTTCTCAGCATCCAGGCTGAGTGTGGGGAGTAGATAATATTGGTTCTCAATTTCATTTTAAGAAGAAAGCAGAGGCTGTCTGGAGCAGAACTTTAGAGACTCAGACCCAGACCCTTCTCCTTGAAATTTAAAGCATGGAAGCCATCATATTAAACAGAAAAACTCAAGTCTGACCTTGGAAGTCCAAACCGTCACAAATCCCAGAAAAACTTCCTCAAAACCACTCAGTTCCCATTTCTCCCTAAAGACCTCTTGGTAGATGTATTAGTCAGGGTTTTCCAGAAAAACTGGACCAGAAGAAAAGACAAGATAGTGAGAGAGGGAGAGAGAGATTTAAGGAATTGGCTCACACAGTTGTAGGGTCTGGCAAGGGCAAGCCAGTAGTCTGGAAACTCAGGCAGTTTTGAACCAGAAGCTGCAGTCTTAAGGCAGAATTTCTTCTTCTTCAGGAAACTTCAGCTGGATGAGGCTCCTAAGGTTTTCCACTGACTGGATGAGCCCCACACTCACATTATTAAGAATAATATTTACTTAAAGTCAACTAGTTGCAGATGTTAACCTCATCTACAAAATACCTTCAAAGAGACAGGTAGATTAGTGTTTTATTAAACAACTGGGCACTATAGGCTAGCCAAATTGACACATAGAACTAACCATCAGGGAAACTGGTCAAAAATTTATTTTTCCTCTCTCCTGAAACTCTATAAAAACCTTTAGCTGCACTGGCTCACCTCTCTTCTCACCCCTTCCCCACACCTCCTCCCTCTCTGCCTTCTGCCATCTGGATCAACATTTCACTTCTAGAGGCAATTGTATACCCTTTATAACAATATAACAGCAGTTTTTATTTAGTTTTCTGTCATACCAAGGAATTAATACTGTTTAAATTTGACACATATTTGAGTCAAGTTCACAATAAATTCAAAAAAGGTGCATGCAGGAATTTAAGAAGACATCAACTATTATCAATGGGTTATTTTTGCCTCGGTTTATATTAGTCAAGTGATTCAGTCACTCTCATTCCACCCTTGTAACCTTCTAAGTCATTCATAGGCCAAATATACATTAAATGGAAACCTCCCAAGATAAATGGAGGGAACTTCGCAATAAAGTGTGTTAATAAATCGGCCAGGCGCAGTGGCTCACGCCTGTAATCCCAGCACTTTGGGAGGCCAAGGGGGACAGATCACTCAGGGTCAGGAGTTCAAGAGCAGCCTGGCCAATATGGTCTCTACTAAAAATACAAAAATCAGCCAGATGTGGTGTGGCACACTTGTAATTCCAGCTACTCCGGAGGCTGAGGCAGGAGAATCGCTTGAACTCAGGAGGCAAAGATTGCAGTGAGCTGAGATCATGCCACTGCCCTCCAGCCTGGGTAACAGAGTGACTCCCTTTCAAAAAAAAAAAAAAAAAAAGGATTAATAAATCTATGCTGAAAAAAAAGTTCTGTCATGGAGATAAATGTAAGACAAATGACTTCCCAACTCATACAGCCAAATAGATTGACAGCCCTCGACCTTGAACTTTGTATCTCTGACTCTAATGCGCCTGCCTCAAGTACCTCAGCCTGAGTGCCTTCGCCTCTGCCCTTCTGTGTGCTGCAATGGCTCTAACACCACGTTTTACAGCAATGGTGGTGTTTTGCATGACCACTCTCCGAGACAGAAAATAATTCCAAAATATTTTAGCAACTGTATACTAAGTAATACGCTGTCTGTAAAATAAGTTATCCTTCAAAAATGGTGATGATGTACGTGTCATTTATCTAGTTTCAACAAAAGCAGTGAAAAAAATAGTTTTAATGAGACAGTATTAAGAATGTAGTAGAGGGTGTACTTCTTTCTCTTTCAATTTAAATCTTGTTGAAGTCATTAGCAGATGCGGAACTGGGTGGGAATTAAGGCCAAGAGCTCTGTAGTAGGCAGAATGAGCCCCCAAAGTCGTCCGTGTCCTAATCCCTACAATCTGGAACCGTGTCATTTTACACGGCAAATGCGACCTTGTGGATATGATTGAGTTACGGATCTTGAGATCCGGAGATTTCCCTGGATTATCAGGGTGGGCCTAACGTAAATACCAGGGTCCTTATAAGTGCAAGAGGATATAGAGGAAAAGGCAGTGTCAAACTGACGCAGTGTGAGAATACCTTGACTTATCACTGGAAGATGGAAAAAGGTCAGGAGCACTGAATGTGGGCAGCCTTTAGAAGCTGGAAAGGAAAAGGATACGGATGCTCTCCCAGACCTCCAGAAAGAACACTCCTCTGCCATCACTCTGCTTTCCGCCTAGTGAGATGCCTTTCAGACTTCTGACCTCCAGAACCATCAGATAATGAATCTGTGTTGTGTTAAGCCACAAGTTTGTGGTAATTTATTACAACAGCGACAGGAAACTAATACAAGCTCCCTGGCATCCAAAGTTATAACAAAGTTATAACAACTGAGAAGGCCTTGTTTTGACAGCTGTCAAGAAACGTCTCCTGCCTTTTCAGCTAGAGTAACTCAGGCTCTATCTGCTTACATTATCCTATACAGTCAGTTCCTTTAGATTGGGGGGTCAGATATTCAAATGGCAGGGACAGCAAGTAATATAAATGAGAAAATGGATGGAGGTAAGAAGCTGGGGTTTGGTGAAGACCGAGGCAAATGAGAAGTACATGCACCATCCAAGGCAGTGCATCCACGATAACTTCCTGCAGAAATGGTCATGTTCTATATCTGCACTGTCCAATAAAAGAGCCACATGTGGCTATTGCTGATGTGAATAAGAAGCTGAATTTTTAGTTATATTTAAGGTTCATTAATTTAAATGTAAATGTAAAATATCTACACAGGGTTAGTGGCTATCCTGTTGGACAACACAGATCTAAAGGGTGAAGAAATAAAGGCCTAGTGTGTCAAGATCTTCTGATATTTCAAAAGGAACCAAAAAAATATACTTCTATGTTAAATATACTGGATTTTACATGTTGGCTTAAATTTTCATTTAAGCAGTCTACAAGCCAAGGATGCTGAGAGGCTGTATCCTGCCCGCAGAGTGAACAGTGTTCTGTTGCTCTAGGTTTAAATATAATCTACATTAGTATTATTTAAATACAATCTGTATTAGTATTATTCAGACCAGGTTTCCATATTCACCAGTTGTGTCTAAGAGGCACATTCCTCAAATACCAAGAGGACCCCCACGGGGAATTCCAGACATCCTGTAGGATCAAGACACAGGCTCCCAATCTCCTTATTACTGTCACCGTCTTCTGAAGGTCTTTCATAGTCTCTGATCGTAGGATCTAACACAAACACAAATTTTTAAATTCCATGAGATCTGAAATCAAATCTTATACTTTTTTCAAGATCTCACTAGTGCCTGGAATAGAGATTCCATGTCCAAAGCCTTGGCATATTTATTGTTTTGTTATCAGAGAAGGAAATTTCATCACAGACGTGTTCCATTGAGAACAAAATTAATGTACAAAATAACAGATCTACAACAAATAAATTAGTAGGTAATTTTACATCTAAAAGAGAGAATTCTTTTCATGGCAACTTTCTTTACCATATTTAAGGTATAATTCTAATGACAGAAATTAATATTATGTGCAATTATTTGTGGACATGCCAATTGTACTAAGCAGTGATACTGTCTGATCTAAATTGATTGTCTCTAAGCTATTATCAATAAAACAGAAATATATCTGACAACTAGGCCTTCTATCAGAACTAAATAACAAATTTTTTTCAAATTTTACATAAAAAATTTAAGTCATTAAATTCAGCATCATTATTTCTTACATGTATTATGTCATTTGGTCAACAAGATAATTCTATAGACAAAAGTATCCCAACGTAGAGTCCAAATTCAAGACAATGTATTAAAAATGAATTATCCAACTCATAAAAAGGCAAAAGACTTGAATAGATATTTTTTCAAAGACGATATACAAATGGCCAATAGCCACATGAAAAGATGCTCAACTTCACTAGTCATTAGGGAAATTAAAACCACAATGAGATACCACTTAACATCCATTAGGATGGCTACCATCAAAAACAAAAAGAATATACACACCAGAAAATAACAAGGGTTGATGAGGATATGGAGAAAGTGGAACATTTGTGCATTGATAGTGAGAATGTAAAATGGCACAGCCACTGTGGAAAGGTTTGTTGGTTCCTCAGAAAGTTAAACATAGAATTATCTCTGTAAGCCAGGTTTGATAAGAAAAAAAAAAGAACTACCATGTAATCCAAAAATGTCACTTCTGTACATATACCCTAGAGAACTGGAAGCAGAGACCCAAACAGATACTTGTACGACAATGTTCATTGCAGCATTATTCACAATAGTCGAAAGGTAGAAACAACGCAAGTGTCCTTCAACAAATGAATAAACAAAATGTGATATATATAAAACACAGTAGAATATTCAGCCTTAAAAAGGAATGAAATTCTAATACATGCTACAGTTTGGATGAACCTTGAAAACATTATGCTGAGTGCAAGCAGACACACATACAAAAACCAAATGTTGTGTGGTTCCACTTATGTGTCCTGCCCCAGAATACTCAAATTCATAGAGGCAGAATGTAAAGTAGAGGTCAGTAGTGGCTGTGGGGGAGAGGGGAACTGGGAGTTAGTATTTAATGGGCACAGAGTTTCTATTGAGGATGATGAAAAACTGTAGAAATGGGTAGTGGTCGTGATGGCACAACATCGTGAATGTGTCTAACGCCAGTGAATTTAACCCATAAAAATGGTTACCCATAAAAATTTTGCATTTTGTATATTTTAGCATAATAAAAATAAAAACTAATTGCTGTTTGATTTCTCTAGGCCACTGCTTCTCATCTACTCCCAATTAGTGATAATAACTAAGAGGCACTGAACACATACAATTAGAGCAGACTTTCTGAGCTATGAAGTAGCATGCAAAATTGTCATCACAGTCATTACATTATGTCATCACAGACATTATAGTGGGTGAGAACAGAGGGTTTAAATAACAAGACAAGTCATGGAAAACTGTGGAATTCCTTTCACTAGTAAAAGACGTTCAAAATTTCACAAGTCTAAACAGTGGGAAAGGACATTGTTTAATCATTCTACAAAAGTCTACAAACATGACCCTAAGAGAACACACAGAAATTTGAAGCCTGTTTTCAGTCTCAGTACAAACAAACTTCTAGTATATGGCTGAGATCATGCAAAAGTTCATAAAAACGTAAGCATTTTATAGGAATCGTATCTGTCTTCTAGTCCAACACACAAAAAAAGGTAAATCTAATAACAAGCCATGATTTTGCTGCAATGAAAGCTCTATGGAGCAGATATTTTCATTAAGCTGGTCTCATCACAGGCCCCTTCCAAAAAGTTTTAGCTAAGAAAGTCCCCAGAGGTTCATTATATGGTAAGTTTAATACCAAAGTCATGGCTGTACACTCACTCCAAGAACAGCAGTATTCTAACTAGGGTCTGGAAAGTTTACCTGCATTATGCTGAATCTAAACAACCATAGTGTTAAATCAAGGTCAAAATTCCTTTGGGTCCATTTCAGCAATTTAAATTTTGACAAAAATTACTACTGGTTGGATTGGCCTCATCAAAGCAAAACTGATTTAGTTGATCAACGCTCAACCTTCAAGGTCCCTCATGGTTCTAGCATATTTCGATTCTATTGTTGCAAAAATTGTTGAAATATTCAGCCCTTCCAATCTAAGGGCTATTAATTTTGAAACTATGAGTCCCACAGTCTTGAGTTTATGATTGCCTACCTCATGGTTTAATAAAACATTAGCAATTGTCAATTAAGCTTTAATGATAGTATTAAAATGCAAAACAGGATAATTCACACACTTTTCTATTACTTGGAAAGAGAACTTTTGTTCTACAGAACAAAAACTGTTCAAATAGCTTTTATGTACAAATTGAAACAGAATAATTTGCATAAAACAGATGATAATTAACTCATGTGGCTTTAAAATTTACAAAGTGTTTTAATGTACATTTCCTTATTTAATTCTCATTAATATGTTGTGAGGTGAGCTGTAGAGTGAATATTCAAGTTTCCCATTATAAAATCTGAAACAAAACATAATGCAAATAGCAATGGCTCTGAGTGAACTGTCTGACACCTTAAATTTACAAAAGAAATCTTCAAAACTTTTTTCTTAATAAAGCTTGCAACAATTTCCTTGAGACTAGAACTATAGTGTCGAAATAATTCTTGGGCCTAAGTCACATATTTGTGCCATTCAACATTATATTATGTGGGCAAGTGAAGCAAACACAAAGATAAACATAAAGAGAAAACACAAAGATAAAACTGAATAAGTGGCTATAATACTAGTCATCTTAATCACCACAGAAAGACAAATAAGAAAAGAAGGCTGGAAATCTGCTATTTAAAATAAATGTTAGTGACTCATGCCCTAGCATGAGGCCAAGGTGGGAGGATCACTTGAGCTCAGGAGTTCAAGGTCAGCCTGGGGCAACATACTGAGGCCACGTCTCTACATACATACATACATACATAAATGTAAGTTAACCTTAAACTGTTTTTAGAAAGATTTTAGTTTTTAAAATTAGTCTATTATCCTGAAGTGTATGTTTTGAGGACTTTGTGTGTTTTGAATATATAACAATGATAAATAACATTTGTAAAAGAAGATCAAAACATGTGACTGCATTTAAAATTGAGATAAGCAACTCCAAGAAGTAAGGGCCCCAAAACATTCAGTAATGAGTAGGACCCAGAAAGGCCTGTGGTCCTTTGCATACATTAGTAGGCAGAGGATTGTGGGAATTTGGCTCTTGTTGGGGGAAGAGGCTGGAGTTGGACTTTTCTGCTCCTAAGCGGAAGAAGAGGATATGCTTTCAACCATTGCCTATAGCTGCTACTTACATGAACCTCATGCCTAAAGAGGCAGATGGGCACATACACCACCTTGCAACAAGACGCTGAGCCAAGCCATCCCCTCATTCTGTGACTGATTCTGAAATAGCCCAATCATCACTGAGGGACAAAGCCAGAAAGCACCAATATGAGACATGGTCCTGGGTCAAAGGCCCTGGGTGGTCAGGTGGGAGGCGGGTGGGTACATCCTCAAAACTGCTAAACAGGGAGAAATGCTAAAGAAAAAAGAGGCAATCTTCAATACCTGATAAGCTAGAAAACCCTTAAAACCAAGACACATAAATGAAATTACAGTTAAGAAAGACAGGCCACGATTCGGATTATGGATTTATGCCAAACGAGTTGTTTAACACCCTCAACAAGATAAAGAAATAACACTCATAAAATAAACAGGAAATCTAAATCCAAAGCACTCAGTAATAAAGTAGGAACAATTAATGATAAATACAAGTTAGTAAAATTAAACTTATAAACATTGAAATTTTTTAAAAGACAGACAAAGTGCTAGTCCAGCCGAAAGAGAAAAATAATTAATAAATTGGAAGGCAGTCTAAGGAATTCACTCAAAATGTAGCACAGAAATAAAGGGATTTTAAAGATATCTGTGTCTATATGGATAAAGAGAGAGAGACAGAGACAGAGAGAGAGAGAGAGGCTCAAACAAATAGAAAAATTAGTGCCATATAAATATAATAAAAGATATGATGGGGAAATAGTATTCTTGAAGATAATTACTCAGATTAGTACAAAGACTTGAAAAGTCACTGTCTAGTAAAACTGAAGATGTGAATCCCTAATAAAGCAATTCCCTAATTGATAATATGAATAAGAATATGCCAATAATCTTCAAAGTTAGATAAAATGAATAATTTTCTGGAAAAGAATAAAAACATAAAAAATGGCTCAAGAAAAATGGAATTCCCAAATCAACTGGAAAAACTGAATTAATTTTTTTTAATATTTACCAAAAGAAAACCCTAATCTCCTACAATTTTATAGGCACATTTTTTTCCCGTATTCAGGAAATAACATAATGTCTCTTATATGAAATAATATGTTCATATAAAGACATTGTTAAGCTTTAGTAGTTAAAATGGTGTAGGGTTGATGCACAAATGGAAAAATGTACCAGTGAAATAGAAAACACAGAAACAGATATATCTGTGTATCACATGGTACAGTGCAAACATGACCCTATAAATTAGCAGAGAAAGGCAGCCTTATGGCCTGCAGAATAATATAGATGCTCCCATTTAAGGCATTCAAAGCCATGACCAAATGGCTCAAACTTACCTCTGTAATATTGAAGCTCATTATTTCCCCAACTCTATCTTCTATCCTGTCAAAAGTCATCTAACCATTATTTCCCTAAAAAAGCTTTGTGGACCTGCCTCTATACTTTTATCCCAGCTGGATTTTCTCTTTAGAATGCCCTTTTAACTCCCCAGTACCCCCTGGCACATTAGAGCCTATCTCTCAAGGCACAAATCAAAGAGTACATAACAAAAAATACACTTCTCAATAACAAACATCATACAGGGCTTGCATGCTGCCTATTTGGGTTAGTGTGTTAGATCTTCTATTGAGCTGAAAATCACTGAGGGCAAAGATTGTTGATCTATTAATGATATCCCTTACCCACATAGTCATACACACCTACAGTGGTCTAAGACATGACAAATGATCAATAAAAAATTTTCAAATTGAATTTAGGAGTTGAAATAAGGTCAAGAGAACTGTTACCCAACAACTTGAAGTGTTTCCAATTTTCCAAAATTGGAAAATATACATTCTATACAATTTTCAATTCATAGGGAAAATAATCTAGTCTCCAATTACCAATTACTAATGCATTTTAACTATCATCCCTTGCCAAAATTAGAGAGGTTACCAATTCTTATCATTGAATCCAATTATGTTCCATTTTCAGTTATTTTCAGTCCATTAAAACACTTATTCAGACTCTTGGGTTTTCCCCCATCTCCCTTTTTAAAAGTATTCCCTTCAATATGTTAAATAAATGAAAGAGGCTTTTGCTGAATCCCTGCAAAAACATACTAAATTACTGAGACTAGAGCAAATATACCTCCTGAATTAAATTACAGGAATACTCAGCCTTTATGGAGAATCACAGCCTAGTAATATAGGAGTTGTCAAAGACTGAAGACACTGGAAAGTCTTAGGGCTCTTACACAAAAGGGTATATATGGCAGGGATTCTTTGTTTTTTAGTGGAAAGGGGAAAAATTGGGATTTTAGGCATAAATATACCTCCATCCTGATGAGAAGGAAACACCAATGGGACCAAGTTAATACAATTAAAACCTAAAATGAACTGGGTAGAAGTGTGGTCAAGATAGGAAAGCCTAACATTCAGGCTTTTTCTGCATTAGCACCAATTATCTGTAAGTCAAGAGGTAAAGACAGTAGCTGTGAAACCTAAGCTAACAGTTGTCAGATGTAGTCCAAAAGCCTGGAGGCCAAACTTTGAAAGCAGAAGTGATGAAAGTCTTGGGTACCAGGGATCAGGAGCAAGTCAAGCATTTGAAACACAAAAAGGTCAAAGCAGAGGTGAAGAGAAAACAGGACTTCAGTGGCCAAAATACACATGAATCTAGAATTGTGAATATCATATGAGCAAAACACTGGCACTGAGAATAAGAACGCAAGAATGTCCGATTTGTGAAAGAATCAAGATATGTTAAGAAAACTGATTCTTTCTGATTTCTTCTATACATTTTACTAATTATGAATTATTCTGAGTTGACCAGTAAATGCAGAAAGTAATTAAACCAGCCGGAGCCCAGGAGTGTCCTGGATACAGGTGAGTTCCGTTGGCATCGGGAACAGAAGCAGAAGAACAGGGTATGGCAGATTGTATCTTCCAAAGATGGCCACCATAATATCTCCTATCCAATATGCTGTTCTGCAATATGACTTTGACATTTCCTCATCAAGAAGTGGAGTCTTATTACCTTACTCTGGGCTTGGCTTTAGTGGCTTGTTGAACCAAGAGAATATGACAGAAGTGACACTCAGACGTCTGAGACCAGACTGTAAAAACACCTTACAGTTTCTACTTGAGTCTCTTAAAAAGATCACTCCTGGGATGCTCCCTCTGAGGACTCTTACCATATGAGAGGTCTCAGCCACATGAAAAGGTCATGGGTAGGTGTTGAGGCATGTAGCCCCAGCAAAGCTCCTAGGAAATAGTCATCATCAACTGTCAGCCATGCGACATTCCAACTCAATTGAACCTTTAGACGAATGTAGCCCTAGCGTCTATTAGATTTCAACTACAAGAGAGATGCCACACTGAGACCAGTTAAGCCACAGAACTGTGAGATATAATAATAAATTGTTATTCTAAGCCATATGTTTTGAGGTTGCTTACTACATAGCAATAGATAATCTGTACCTAGGGTTACAAGGATGACTTTTAAAATTATCTCTATCTATGGCTAGTAATGCTGGGGCCATGACACTTACAGTTATCAATTCCAGCAGGCTCAGAAATTCACTGAGCTGCCCCCACTCCACCCTTTTTGGTTTTCTAATAAGTAGTTTGGTGAAGAATGGATATGAAAGTTAAATGAGATTTGGTATTACCCGGGAAGTTTGATTTGCAGCAACTCCATAATGCCTATTGCTGCACATAACCGAGATGTGGCTACAGCCTGGAACAACTGAAAATGCAGCAGAGTCTGTATCATACGACCAGGATGGAGAGCAAGTACTGGAGATAATTGAATGATCACTAAATACATCACAGAATCCACACTCTGGTGATAAGTGGCATTTGAAGGGAGAAATTTTCCAGAGAGATAAATGAGACCTTTCTCAATTAATACCAGTACTTGTGTTGCTTGTTACATCGTTGCATTTCCTCCTGAAATATTACAGGCACCAGGCTATTTCGCTTACCTTCAACCCTTCAATTGCTCAGTCTCTGTTAATGCAAGGTCATACTGCAGAATATAATATGATTCTCAGTTTACAGGCAATTCTCAATTATTCAAGGCATATGGAGTTACAGCGCAGTCCAATAGATCTCTGCTTAAATATTCGCTTCATTGACATTTGGATACATCTGGAAGTTCAGTCTGTTTAATTGTAATTTTGCTGACATAACAACTTTGTTATTTGAAATCTAAATACCTAATCACCTCCAATACAAGTTTGGGTTAGATGAATAGCAGGAAAAAAGTAAACATTTGTAGATTGTCTTCTGCATTTTATATACATTATCTAATTTAATCCCCATAGCAACTTGATGAGGTATTACTATCCTTATTTCATAGAAAATGAAACTGAGGCTCAGAAAGTTCAACTTAAGTTTGCTTCCTTCCCCATTTTGTTACTTAACAATATAATTAAGAGAATAGACTCTAGAATCAAACAGACTGGAATTAATTCTCTTTTTATTGCAAGCATTTGAAACACAAATGCTATTAAAATATGTGTTTTAATGTATAGTTTATCTCTGTTTTTATATCTGACAGTTTCTCTGTGATTCAGCTTTCAGAAAAGTCGTATTTTTCTCAAATGACCTAGCTTTTACCTTAGTTAACTCATGTCTGCACCCATCTGGTAAACACCCAACATTAGAAGTGAAACCAGCAGCCATTTAACAGCAAACAGTAGCATCAGCATGTACCAAAAGAGAATGGAAAGTGAAAAGAACACAACAGATCATTTAAAAAGGTACTCACTCTAGGATTTTTGACAATGTTTGAGCGTGGTTCTCAAAGCTGCAATTCTATAAGTCAGTGAATCCTGAGTTTTATTTGGAAAGCATAGTCCCACCTTGTATAAAGAGAAAAAGCAGCCCTGGAATAACAGTACCAACTGTAAAGGGTTATTTTATGGCATCAATTAAAGCATGCATGCCATCAGTATAGTCTTTTGCCAAATAATGGACCTTCAATGTGGATACACAGAGCCCTGCCAATTTAGCTTCATATTTTACATGAAATATGGATATAACACAGGATGGAAATATAAATGGTCTGCAGCATGACTTGTAATTTCTGCCTATTAAAAAACTGTGTGATGGTGACTTATCCATTAACTTAGGGACTTTAACTTCAGGCAGGTTGTTCTAATTCTCTTTCAGTAGTATGTCAATTGTCTGGTTCTCGACTGCCAGCTAAAATTAAACAAAAAAGTGAATTCCATTCTACAGTCTGACAATCTTACGGGAACACTAAGAAGTAATTTTTTTTAAAGTCTGTAATTTCTCATATAATGAAAGCATAAAAGTATGTGCAGGCATCACGTAAGATGCGACAATAAAATGTGGGCTGCTCTAAATGAGAGAGCACACAGACCATGCTGAAGATTAAGTAATGAGAGTAGACAAATTAGCTTTAGCAGTAATCTTTGAGGAATACATTTCACTGTGGTAATATTAATCTAAAATTAATACATTTCACTGTCTGCCTCTGCAGACAGGAGGGGAAAGCAACAAATAAAAGCAAAGATCAAAAAAGAATCTCTAGCAAATATACTCTGCAATTTCTAAAATGCAAAATAAAATGAAGGAGCCCAATATTAGACCAAACCTCTTTTAATCTAAATGAAAATATGTGGAAATTAAAACTGTAACTGACAACTAACCAGCCAGAATTATGCATCAATCCACTGAAACAAGTTAAAAACAGGTAAAAACAGCAGATTATTTGATATTGGCAATCAAATATATAAGAAAAAAAGAATAAAATGTTTTAATAAGTGGGGGAAAACTATTTAGAAAACAAGATTCACTGAAGAAAAATTATCAAGGACACAGCTAAATCTATGTTATAATGAGCTAATACAGGCCAACTTCCCATTATCAACTATTAAGACAAAAGTTCTAGACATGGCTTAAAAGTGTTTGCTTTATCTGATGCTCTGACAGTGCAGAGTGATACTGAACTCAAATGTAGGATCTAGAGGATAAGAGCTTGAATGTTAGTATCTTGGCTGAATTGGGTTCAGGGTGGGGAGAGTGATGTTAGAACTAGGACTCTTGCAGGGGGCCAGAAACTAGGTCCAAGCAGCCAATTCATGAAAGAGAAACTAGAAAGATTCTGTCCCCATGGAGGCAAAGTGTCAAGGAAACTTGCCTTCAGGATGGGAAAATATAAAGTTTTCTGAAAGCAATTTAGAAACCCACACTTGCCCTCCATACAGATGTAGAATCAAAGTTATACTTTCTTCATGAGGCAGAAATTTTAAGCCAAGAAATTAACATAAGGAAACTGGTCTGGAACTGATGAAACATCTAGAGCACTGACAGAAGTAAATAATACCACTTTCCAGGGGGGTGCTTTCAGATCACTGGTGACTCAGACACCAGCAACACAGTAGAAACAACAGTGAAAAGATGAACTCACAATAGAAAATTGCAAATCACATAGGGAAATGAATCACCATGAGGAAGAGACAGCATACCAAAAAAAAGGAAATCTTCACAACCTAAAGATTATGCATGCTACAATTAATTGAGTTTATAAATTAAATGTGTTTAAAGTTATTAAAGAAATTAAAAATAGAAATAATAATGAACATCCTAAATATTTCTTGATTTCTGAACTATATCCTCAGACATTCCTCTGGTAATTTTGGAATAAAGTCTCTGTTTTTGTTTATCTGAAAATTGGGGTGGGAAGGTGGTATAGACTACAAAGGACATAAGAGAACTTTTGTGGGTAATGAAACTATTCTATAACTTGATTGATGTGGCATTACAAAACTATATATGTATGTCAAAACTCATTGAACCATACATCTAAAGTACTGAATTTTACTGTATGTAAAATGTACCTCAGTGCCTTATACTAAAAATAGAATAAAATCTCTCCTCTTTCAGGATATCCACAGACAGCAGAAAGAAAAGAGCAAAATAGATATTTTCACTCACAGAAAATGAATGTTTGCAAAGATTCACCAAGAAACAAAGTCACCCAAAAGAGCAAAGTTATGGAAAAGAAGAGAATTCAATTTATATTAAGAATTCATTTATTTAAAGCAGTTAATATTTTACCTCAACACCAGGCCTCAAAGGAAGACACAGGTGAGGCAGCTTCACATGGGAAGTAGCTTGCCTGTTGAGATTCAGTGTCAACTCAACAGCCACATCCTTTTCTATAAAAATTTATAACAACAAAGATCACTTTCATTTATAACACTGAAAAAAAAACCAAAGCTTTAGTAACAGATGTTGCTGAAAAGTGAGATTACATTTGTCGAATTAAAAAATAAGATAATTTGAATCCAGATTTTACCGGTAATTATTAATATGATTCTATGCCAGGGGACTCACTTCTTTGTTCCTTAGATTCCTCATTTGTGAAAACATAAGGAATTAGCCAGATGATCTTGTGGGTCCATTGCTGCCCTCATGTTCTAACAATGTGATTAATTTGGGCTTGGACAAAGAACCACTAAAACTTTAAAGTCAAAATATGAATTGGAGAAAAATTGGAAACCTGCAAACTCTAATTGCCATGATCGAAGTTTTATAAGACAGTAGAGTAGGAAAATCATGTTTCCCTCCAAAAATCTTTATTTGGAGAGTTTTATTGTAGAAATTAATTTCTACTCTGAAGGGAGAACATTAGAACTTGAAATTTCTCTTCCTGATTCTCTAGACTTATATTATCATTTATATGGCACCAACTGGTATGCTGCAATTTTTATTCTGGCACTCACTACCTGAAGTTAGCAAAGACCCCACAAGTTAAGGGCTCCGTCCTCCACAAGACTCCTCTCACTTGAGACTCCACCTGAACATCAGGGGTCCCCAGGCCACCTGCAGTTTGACTGACTACAAATTTGGGGGTTCTCACAAACCCTTCAGGTTTGATAATTTTCTAGACCAAGTCACAGATCTTAGGAAAGTGCTGTACTTATGATTAAAGTTTTATTATTATAAAGAATACAGATCAGGACCAGCCAAATGAAGAGACACACAGAGCAAGACCTAGAAGGGTCCCCAACACGGAGTGTCCATGTTGTCTTCCCACAGGCAGGACAGGTCAACCTCCTAGCACATTGATGTGTTCATTTGTCAGGAGCCTCTCCTGAGCCTTGGTGTTCAGAGTTTAATTAGGGTTTCATTTTGTAGGCATGATCGATAAATTATTGGCCATGTAATTCAACTCAATCAATCTCCAGCCTTTCTCCCCTGCCAAGAGGTCAGACTGGCTCAAGGTTGTCACCTTTCAATCATGTAGTTGGTCTTTCTGGTAGCCAGCCCCCATCTGAAGCAATTGGAGAACTGATCTTAAGCTATCTCATTAGCATAAACTCAGGTGTGAAGAAAAAGGACTCAACACCTCTATAACTTGGGAAATTCCAAGAGCTTTATAAGCTCTGTGCCAGGAGCCTGGGACAAAGACTAGACAAATTATTTATTATACAGCATAGCTCATTTCAGATTCTCTATGTACAGTCTTCTAAAATATTCTTTCTATGAATACAGGCATTCCTAGCTCCGAGATGCTAGTGGATCACAGCTGCTCTAGGTACAGAGCCCCAGTCTGATATGACCTTTCAGCTTCAACACCCAACTCCAACTAACAAACATTCCTATCATATCATATGAAGTCTCTCAGAGACAGAATCCAAATACATTCTATTTGAGTCAAGAGTCCATTAATCTAAAAAGCTGTGATCAGAGTAGCAAAGTTATAGGATGCTTCAAAACAGGACTGACAATTCTCAGAGAACAGAACCTGGACTTGGCAGGCATCAGACAATGTAAATCTAAGTACAGTTTCTATGGTTATGAAAAGCAAAGGTACGCAAAATGGGCTTAGAAAACATGAACAGAAAGCCATACAAGGAGAACCAAATATAATCAAGCTCCAAGATTGTTGTCTTCCTTCCTATGCCCTTTTTGAAAAGCAGATATAAAAATACTTTTGCTCAACTATATACAAATAGAATGTCAAAAGATTAATTTTAGACATTAATTAATCAAAAGATTAATATTAAGATTAATATTCTTGGAAGTCAAACTCAAATTGGACATGTTCATTCTTGTGTACAAATGGTTCTGTTTTGTTTTGGATAATCATTGTAAATGGAAAGAGTGGTTTGTGGCAAATGGGAGAAAGAGAAATTCCATTTTGGAGTATCTTCTAGAAGTAAAATGTGCAGAGTTAATAGGAGACAGATAAAGGCTTACCAAATATTATATATTTGAGCTAAAAGAAAAAAAGATAAAGGTCTCTTCAACTGTATGTGAGGGAAGCTAATTAAAGCTACCTTAAGCAAAATAAGACTATATCACAGTGATGAAGACATAGCTCATTAACTCCAAATGCAGAAATGTAATCTGGCCTCCAAAAGAGACTGGAACTAAGGCCCCAGAAGCCTCCAGGAGGCTCAGCAGTTTATTTTAGTATGCTTCATCTCCTAGCATTCTCATCCTGCTGTTTCTCAGGTTACATAACTATGCACGGTGGCTACTTCCCAATCCTAGGTTTACTTTGCCTCCATTTGTAAAACCAAACCAAAGAAAGTTAAAAATTCTTAATTCCAGTTCTTTCATTCCAGAAGGTATCATCTGATCGACCCATTCTGGCCCAATCGGCAATGGCAGGAGGGAAGGAATCACACGGTACAAAGGTGGCTTCTGGGAGCCCCTCACTGTAGGGCAAGAAGTTTTAAAAATCATTTGTGAATTCATAGAACATGGCCAAAAAGGAACAGCTCTAGATTGCAGTTCCCAGTGAAAACACACAGGCTGCTGCAGGTGATCCCCCAGGCAAGCAGGGTCTGGAGTGGACCTCCAGGAGTCCTACAGCAGAGGGGCCTGACTGTTAGAAGAAAATCTAAAAAACAGAAAGAAATAACTTCAACATCAACAAAGAGGACGTCAATGTCCACTCAGAGACCCCATCTGAAAGTCAACAGCTACAAAGAGAAAGGGTAGATAAACCACAAAGATGGGAAGAAACCAGTGTGAAAAGGATGAAAACATCCAAAACCAGAACGCCTCTCCTCCTCCAAGGGATCACAACTCCTCACCAGCAAGGAAACAAGGCTGGATGGAGAATGAGTCTCATGAATTGACAGAAACAGGCTTCAGAGGGTGGGTAATAAGAAACTTCTCTGAGCTAAAAGAACATGTTCTAACCCAGTGCAAAGAAACTAAGAACATTGAAAAAAGGTTTGATGAAGTGCTAATGAGAATAAACAGCTTAGAGAGTAGTATAAATGAACTGATGGAGCTGAAAAACACAACACAAGAACTTCACGAAGCATACACAAGTTTCAATTGCTGAATCGACCAAGCAGAAGAAAGGATATCAGAGATTGAAGATCAACTCAATGAAATAAAATGAGAAGGCAAGATTAGAGAAAAAAGAGTGAAAAGAACAAAGCCTCCAAGAAATATGGGATTATGTGAAAAGACCTAATCTACGTTTGATAGGTGTACCTGAATGTGATGGAGAGAATGAATCCAAGCTGGAAAACACTCTTCAGGATATTATCCAGGAGAACTTCCTCCACCTAGCAAGGCAGGCCAATATTCAAGCCCAGGAAATAAAGAGAACACCACAAAGATATTCCTCAAGAAGAGCAACCCCAAGGCACATAATCATGAGATTCACCAGGGTTGAAATGAAGGAATAAATGCTAAGGACCACCAGAGAGAAAGGTTGGAATACCCACAAAGGGCAGCCCATCAGACTCACAGCAGATCTCTCAGCAGAAACCCTCCAAGCCAGAAGAGAGTGGAGGCCAATATTCAACATCCTTAAAGAACAGAAGTTTTGACCTAGAATTTCATATCCAGCCAAACTAAGCTTCATAAGTGAAGGAGAAATATAATCCTTTATGGACAAGCAACTGCTCAGAGATTTCCTCACCACCAGGACTGCCTTACAAGAGCTCCTGAAAAAAGCACTAAACACAGAAAGGAACAACCAGTACCAGCCACTCCAAAAACATACCAAATGGTAAAGACCATCAACACAATGAAGAAACTGTGTCAACTAATGGACAAAACAACCAGTCAGCATCAAAATGGCAGGAATTCACACATAACAATATTAACCTTAAATGTAAATGGGCTAAATGCCCCAATCAAAAGACACAGACTGGCAAATTGGATAAAAAGTCAACACCCATCGGTGTGCTGTATCCAGGAAACCCATCTCATGTGGAACGATACACATAGTCTCAAAAAAAAAATGGATGGAGGAAGATTTACCAAGCAAATGGAGAGCAAAAAAAAAAAGCAGGAGTTGCAATCCTAGTATCTGATAAAATAGACTTCCAACAAAGATCAGAAGAGACAAAGAAGGGCATTACATAATGATAATAGGATCAACGCAACAAGAAGAGCTAAAGATCCTAAATATATATGTGCCCAATACAGGAGCACACAGATACATAAAGCAAGTTCTTAACGACCGACAAAGAGACTCCCATACAATAATAGTGGGAGACTTTAACACTCCACTGTCAACATTAGACAGATCAACAAGACAGAAAATTAACAAAGATATCCAGGACTTGAACTCAGATCTGGACCAAGCAAACCTAATAGACATTTACAGAACTCTCCACCCCAAATCCACAGAATATACATTCTTCTCAGCACCACATCACACTAATTCTAAAATTGATCACATAATTGGAAGTAAACCACTCCTCAGCAAATGCAAAAGAATGGAAATCATAACAGTCTCTCAGACCACAGTGCAATCAAATTAGAACTCAGGATTAAGAAACTAACTCAGAACCGAACAACTTCATGGAAACTGAACAACTCGCTCTTGAATGTTGACTGGATAAACAATGCAATGAAGGCAGAAATAAAGATGTTCTTTGAAACCAATGAGAACAAAGACACAACGTACCAGAATCTCTGGGACACATTTAAAGCAGTGTCTAGAGGAAAATTTATAGCAATAAATGCCCACATGAGAAGCAAGGAAAGATCTAAAATTGACACCCTGTCATCAAAATTGAAAGAGCTAGAGGAGCAAGATAAAAAACTCTCAAAAGCTAGCAGAAGACAAGAAATAACTAAGATCAGAGCAGAACTGAAGGAGATAGAGACACAAAAAAGCCTTCAAAATATCAATATATCCAGGAGCTGGATTTTTGAAAAGATAACAAAATACACAGACCACTAGCCAGATTAATAAAAAAGAAAAGAGAAAAGAATCAAATTCATGGAATAAAAAATTATAAAGGGGGATATCACCACAGATTCCACAGAAATACGAACCACCATCCATCAGAGATTATTACAAACTACTCTATGCACATAAACCAGTAAACCTGGAAGAAATGGATAAATTCCTGGACACTTGCACCCTCCCAATCCTAAAACAGGAAGAAGTTGAAACCCTGAATAGACCAATAACAAGGGCTACAGTTGAGGCAGCAATTAATAGTCTACAAACCAAAAAAAGCCCAGGTCCAGATGGGTTCACAGCCAAATTCTAACAGACATTCATAGAGGAGGTGGTACCACTCCTTCTGAAACTATTCCAAACAATCCAAAAGAGGGAATGCTTCCCAAATCATTTTATGAGGCCAACATCATCCTGATAACAAAACCCAGCAGACACTCAACAAGAAAAGAAAACTTCAGACCAATATCCATGATGAACATAGATGCAAAAATCTTCAATAAAATACTGGCAAAGCAATTGCAACAGCACATCAAAAAGCTCATCCATCACGACCAAGTAGGCTTCATCCTGGAGATGCAAGGCTGTTTCAACATAAGTCTATAAACGTCATTCACCACATAAACAGAACCAAAGACAAAAACCACATGATTACCTCAATAGACGCAGAGAAGGCCTTCGACAAAATTCCACAGCCCTTTATGCTAAAAACCCTCAATAAACTAGGTATTGATGGAACATGCCTCAAAATAATAAAAGCTATTTATGACAAACCCACAGCCAATATCATACTGAATGGGGGAAAAACTGGAAGCATTCCCTTTGAAATCTGGCACTAGACAAGGATGCCCTCGCTCAGCACTCCTATTCAATATAGTATTGGAAGCTCTAGCCAGAGCAATCAGGCAAGAAAAATAAATAAAGGGTATTCAATTAGGAAAGGAGGAAGTCAAATTGTCTCTATTTGCAGATGACATGATTGTATATTTAGAAGACCCCATTGTCTCCACTCAAAATCTCCTGAAACTGATAAGCAACTTCAGCAAAATCTCAGGATACAAAATCAATGTGCAGAAATCACAAGCATTCCTATACACCAATAACAGACTTAAAGAGAGCCAAATCAAGAATGAACTGCCATTCACAATTGCTACAAAGAGAATAAAACACCTAGGAATACAACTAACCAAGGATGTAAAAGAACTCTTCAAGGAGAACTACAAACCACTGCTCAAGGAAATAAGAGAGAACACAAACAAATGGAGGAACACTCTATGTTCATGGTTAGGGAGAATCAATATTGTGAAAATGGCCACATTGCCCAATGTAATTTATAGATTCAACGCTATCCCCATCAAGCTACCTATGACCCTCTTCACAGAACTAGAAAAAACAACTGTAAACTTCATATGGAACCAAAAAAGAGCCCACATAGCCAAGTCAATTCTAAGCAAAAAGAACAAAGCTGGAGGCATCATGCTACCTGACTTCAAACTATACTACAAGGCTACAGTAATCAAAACAGCATGGTACTGGTACCAAAACAGAGATATAAACCAATGGAACAGAACAGAGGCCTCAGAGGGAATGCCACACATCTATAACCAACTGATCTTTGACAAACCTGACAAAAACAAGAATGGGGAAAGGATTCCCCTGTTTAATAAATGGTGTTGGGAAAACTGGCTAGCCATGTGTAGAAAGCAGAAACTGGACTGCTTCCTGACACCTTACACTAAAATTAACTCCAGATGGATTAAAGACTTAAACGTAAGACCTAACACCATAAAATCCTAGAAGAAAACCTAGGCAAAACCATTCAGGACATAGGCATAGGCAAGGACTTCATGACTAAAACACCAAAAGCATTGGTAACAAAAGCCAAAATAGACAAATTGGACCTAATTAAACTCCAGAGCTTCTGCACAGCAAAAAAAGCAATCATTTAAGTGAACCAGCAACCAACAGAATGGGAAAAAATTTTTGTAATCTACCCATCTGACAAAGGACTTATATCCAGAATTTACAAAGAACTAAAACAGATTTACAAGAAAAAACCCATTCAAAAGTGGGTGAAGGATATGAACAGACGCTTTCCAAAAGAAGACATATATGAGGCCAACAAACATATGAAAAAATGCTCATTATCACTGGTCGTTAGAGAAATGCAAATCAAAACTACATTGAGATACCATCTCACGCCAGTTAGAATGGCGATCCTTAAAAAATCTGGAGACAACAGATGCTGGAGAGGATGCGGAGAAATAGGAACACTTTTACACTGTTGGTGGGAGTGTAAATTAGTTCATCTATTGTGGAAGACAGTGTGACGCTTCCTCAAGGACCTAGAAATAGAAATTCCATTTGACCCAGCAATCTCATTACTGAGTATATATCCAAAGGATTATAAATCGTTCTATTATAAAGACGCATTCACATGTATGTTCATTGCAGCACTGTTTACAATAGCAAAGACTTGGAACCAACTCAAATACCCATCGATGATAGACTGGACAGGGAAAATGTGGCACATATACACCATGGAATACTATGCAGCTGTAAAAAACAATGAGTTCGTGTCCTTTGTAGGGACATAGATGAACCTGGAAACCATCATTCTCGGCAAACTGACACAACAACAGAAAATCAAACACCACATGTTCTCACTCATAGGTGGGTATTAAACAATGAGAACACAGGGACACAGGGGAGGGGAACATCATACACTGGGGTCTGTTGGGGGGGGGGGGGGACTAGAGGAGGGACAGTGGTGGGTAGGGAGTTGGGGAGGGGATAATATGGGGGAGAAATGCCAGATATAGGTAATGGGGGATGGAGGCAGCAAACCACATTGCCATGTGTGTACCTATGCAATAATCCTGTATGTTCTTCACAAGTACCCCAGGACCTAAAGTGCGATAAAATATATATTTAAAAAAAAAAAAAGGTCAATTTAGAAACACACAAAAAAAATTATTTGTGAGTTGAGAAGATACCCTAGAAAGTGGCTCAAATACTCTCTGCTTACTTCGTTTCAGAAAAATAATAACTGCCCTGCACAAAAGACAGTATCTAAGCAGCACCTCTCCAGGATATTGATGAGTTCTATATTTAATGTTTTTATAAATTACGTGAAGAGTGAATGCTTCAAAAAGCCTCATATTTGCAGATAAACAAAGATCTTTGGATTATGAATAAGCCAAGGTGACAGGAATAAAATGCCAAGTGATTTACTTCAGTGAGTGTAAGAGAAAGGTAATATGTTAGCTCTGAGAAAATCAAAGAAATATAATCTTGGATGCACTGAAAAGAATTTCAGATAGAAACCCAAGATATTACTATTACCTAAAAGATTAATAAGAAACTTTCATCTACTGAATAACTTCTAAGACCAAAGTATTAATCACTCATTTACTAATGCAACAGAAATATACAGAGAAGGTGGGGCAAGAGGGAAGGGAGAGAAGAGGACAGAAAGAAAGAAAAGAGAAAGGAAGAAGAAAAACGTGTGCTAATACATCACCATTACCTGATGAGGCAAGTATTGTCAATTTCATTTCTTAGAGAAAGAAACTGTGACTGTAAATTTACGTAAATTACCCAAGATCACCAACTAGTAAGTAGAAGAACTAAAATTCCAGCTCAGTTCTGTTTATCTAACTCCAGAATATATGTTCTCTCCAATACATGATTATCCTACATTTTTGAGATTTGGCATGATATTCTTGGCAAAAACATTAAGGACTATTAAAACAGCTTAATGAAGAACCATAAGGTACTAATTTTTTTTAATACTATGTCAAAGTTTGTAGATGGACAATAACCCCTTTGGAGCCAGGTTATGAAACAGGAAAGGTCAGTGCAGTGTCTCTACTCACCTTCTTTCACAAGCCAAAAATGCTGCCCTATTTACTGGCTCGAGCCCAAAATTGCCAAGAGAAAACTCTGGCCTCGGGTAAAATGAAAATATTCAAACTCAAAGGCAAAGAAGAAACAATAAAGAAAAAAATGGATGCATCATGTTAAAGAAAAATAGGCCTGGTGTGGTGGCTTACACCTGTAATCCCAACACTTTGGGAGGCCGAGGTGGGCAGATCACTTGAGGTCAGGAGATCCAGATCAGCCTGACTAACAAGGTAAAATCCTGTCTCTACTAAAAACACAAAAAAATTAGCCGGGCATGGTGACGCATGCCTGTAGTCCCAGCTACTGGGGAGGCTGAGGCAGGAGAATCGCTTGAACCTGGGAGGCAGAGATTATAGTGAGCCAAGATCATGCCATTGCACTCCAGCCTGGGCGATGGAGCAGGATCTCGTATCAAAAAAAGAAAAAATATAAGCTACATATAGGCAAACAAAGTAAAAATAAAGTTAAACTGGAAGCTGTATTTTTAATATGTAGGACAATAAATATTCTTTCTTTAAAATAAATTGTATTAATATATTTAAGATATACAACATGATGTATGGGATACACAGAGAAAATAGAAAACTATGTGTGATGACGAATATGTAATGAAGAAATTAACATATTCGTCATCGCACATAGTTACCTATTTTTGTTTGTTTTTATAGCAAGGGCAGCTAAAATCTATTTAGCATTAATTCCAAATACAGTACAATTTTATTAACTATAGTCATGTTGCATATTAGGTCTCTAGATGTGCTCCTCCTATATATCTGCTACTTTGTATCCTCTGACCTACATCTCCCCATTTCTTCCTCACCCATAGTAATCACTGTTTTGTTCTCTATCTCTGTATATTTTAATTTTTATTTTTTAGATTCCACAGATGAGTGAGATCATGTAATATTTGTCTCTCAGTCTGGCTTATTTCACTTAGCATCATATCCTTCAGGTTTAACACACTGTGGTAAATGGCAAGATCTCATTTTTTTCAGAGCTGAATAATATTCCATTGAATAGACATACCATAGTTTCTTTATCCAGTCATCTATTGACAGACACTTAGGTTGTTTTTTGTTTTTGTTTTTGTTTTTTTTTTATCTCCCTTTGGCTGATCTATTCAGGCCTGAGTTCACTTCAAGCTATTTTATTAAATTTAACTTTCCAATTGTTTATTATTCTACTCATTTTCACATTTTGGGTCTAGCTATTTTTGTTGTAATGTTTGCCATTCATTTTTTTTTTATATTTATGAAGGCAATTATAATTCTGGTTCCTTTATTTATTTTATTTTATTTTTTTATGAGAGAAAGAATTTTTTTTTTTAGTAAAAAAGAGAGAAAAAGAAAAAGAAGGAAGAAAAAAAAGAATGAAATAAAGAAAAAAAGAAGGAAAAAAAAAAGGGAGAGAGAGAACGGGAATCTTGCTCTATTGCCCAGGCTAGAATGCAGTCTACAAATGGATATTAAAAGCTCTTTTATACTAATAATTGTGTTATACAATGGAGACAGGAAGGAATAAGGGAGGAAAATAACAAACAGCCAACCAATATTTCATTTAAACCTATGAAATGCTATGCAATTGCTGGGGAGTGATTTACTCCCAACCATGTGGTCACTTTTAGAATAAATGTGATGTGTTACTGAAAAAAAAAAAATGTATGTTTTGTGGATTTGGAGTAGAGAGTTCTGTAAATGTTTATTAAGTTTACTTGTTCCAGGTCTAAGTTCAAGTCCCGGGTATCCTTCTTAACCTTCTGTCTCATTAATCTGTCCAATATTGACAATGTAATATTAAAGTCTCCCACTATTATTGTGTGGGAGTCCAAGTCTCTTTGTAAGTCACCAAGAAGTTACCCTATGTATCTGGGTGCTCCTATATTGAGTGCGCATAGACTTAGGGTCGTTAGCTCTTCCCGTTACATTGATCCCTCTACCATTATACAATGTCCTTCTTATCTCTTTCGGTTTCTATTACTTTAAAGTCTATTTTATCAGAGATGAGAATTCCAAATCCTGCTTTTTTTTTTTTTTTTTTTTTTTTTGCTCTCCATTTGGTTGGCAAATCTTCCTCCATCCCTTTGTTTTGAGTCTCTGTATATCCTTGCATGTGAGATGGGTCTGGATGCAGCTTACCGATGGGTCTTTTGAAGTGGCTGATACTGGTTGTTCCTTTCTATATATAGTGCCTCTTTCATAAGCTCTTGTAAAGCAGGCCTGGTGGTAATGAAATCTCTGAGTACTTGCTTATTCGTAAAAAATTTTATTTTTCCTTCACTTATGAAACTTAGTTTGGCTGGATATGAAATTCTGGGTTGAAAGTTCTTTTCTTTAAGGATGTTGAATATTGCCCCCACTCTCTTCTGCCTTGTAGGGTCTCTGCTGAGAGATCAGCTGTGAGTCTGATAGGCTTCCCCTTGTGGGTAACCTGACCTTCTCTCTGGCCGCCCGTAGTATTTTCTCCTTCGTTTCAACCCTGATGAATCTAATGATTATGTGCCTTGGGGTTGCTCTTTTTGAGGAATATCTTTGTGGTGTTCTCTGTATTACCTGGAGTTGGGTATTGTCTTGCCTTGCTAGGTTAGGAAAGTTTTCCTGGATAATATCCTGAAAAATATTTTCCAGCTTGGATTCATTCTCTTCGTCACATTCAGGTACACCTATCAAACGTAGATTAGGTCTTTTCACATAGTCCCATATTTCTTGGAGACTTTGCTCATTCCTTTTACCCTTTTTCTCTAATCTTGTCTTCTCATTTTATTTTGTTAAGTTGGTCTTCAACCTCTGAAATCCTTTCTTCTGCTTGATCAATTCGACTGTTAAAACTTGTGCATACTTCTCGAAGTTCTCGTATTGTGTTTTTCAGCTCCATTAATTCACTTACATTCCTCTTTAAATTGTCCATTCTCGTGAACATTTCGTGAAACCTTTTTTCAAGGTTCTTAGTTTCCTTGCATTGGGCTAGAACATATTCTTTTAGCTCGCAGAAGTTTCTCATTATCCACCTGCTGAAGCCTGATTCAGTTGATTGCTCACATTCATTTTCTATCAGGTCTTGGGGCACTGCAATCCTCTGTAGGAGGAAAGGCATTCTGATTTCGGGTATTTTCAGCCTTTTTGCGCTGGTTTCTTCCCATCTTTGTGGATTTATCCATCTGTCGTCTGTGTAATTGCTGACTTTCAGATTAGGTCTCTGAGTGGACGTCCAGCTTGTTGGTGATAAAGTTTTTTCTATTTCTTAATTTTCCTTCGGTGGACGCCCCCTCCCACACAGAGCTGGACCTTCCCAGGTTCAGCTGTACTTGCTGTGAAACTCTCAATCCTCAGCAGTTCCAACTGCTGTTTTTATTTATTTATTTTTTTTGTGGAGGAGGGTAGCAGCCTTCCCCTGCGGCGACCCACTACGCTGGCTGAAACAGCAGCATTAACATTCGTGGCGCTTTTCTGCCCGGGAATCTCCCGGTCTGGTTCCCCCACTTCAGTCCGCTTTTCAATCAGCTGAATGGGAGACTCTGCCTTCCCGGAGCTCCACACGCCAACCAAAAGGGCACTCAGTCCCATATACTCCGGACTGAGAACCGCCGCGCCGGGGCGCCTGCAAAATGGCCTCACCCTCCAAAAGAGTCGTGCTGGCGACCCGTGGGGCTCCTCCGCCAAGAATCTCTTGGTCCGTGGGCAATAAAAATTTGTCTGAAAATGTGGCGTCCACTCACTCTCTGTGCTTTCAGTGGGAGCTACAATCCTGAGCTGCTGCTAATCGGCCATCCCTTAGGTTGTTTTTATATTTTAGCTATTGCCAGTAATGTTGCAATCAACATGGTAGTGCAGATATCTTTCTGAGGTGGTGATTTCATTTCGTTTGAGTACATGCCTACAAGAGGGATTGCTGGGTCATATGGTAGTTGTTTTTCATTTCTCTAGAAACCTCCATACTGTTTCTCATAATGACTGTTGGGAATCTACATTCCCGCTAACAGTGTACAAGAATTACTATTCTTAATAGCTAAAAAAATAAATACATAAAAAATTAAAAAAGATTACATACAACAGAAAAGGGGCAAAGGACTAAAAGAAAAATGCATTTGCCAAATAAACTTATGAAACTCTGCCCATCCTTATTAATAACTTCATTATTAATGAAGTTATTAATATCTAACTGCAAGTTTCTCTCTCTCTTTTAATGACAATACCCAAGATTATGGACAGTATTAGAAAATGTGCTTTCTTAAATATTTCAAGTGAGTGTGCAAAATGTTACACATTTTCTGTAACATACTCAACACATATCGAAGAATGAAAACATCCATGTACTCTTTGACCCAACATTTGCACTTCTAAGAATGTATTCTAAATTACTCTTTAAAAACTATAAACATTCATATTTTTATATGAAAGTATCTATAAAAACTAAAACAAGTTCATTCTTGGGTAGGTCTGGAAAAAATAAACTAAAATAAGGTAATGTACAGAAATAGAAACTGCTTTTAAAAAGTCGATCCATTTATGTTTTTAAATTATTTGCAACCACTAAAAAGCATACGGTAACAGAATATTAGTGTTCTAAATACTGTATTTGACACTCACCAGATGTATTCCAAAATATCAACAGTGCTGGGTAGTGCTGTTACACAGGATTTTTACTTTTCAGTTTCTATAACAAATTAAGTTGTATTATTTTTATAATCAGAAAACAATTATTTGTTAATTAAAATGCAAATTATTCAAGAAGAGAGGCATGTTTCTATTTATTTTGTCTATGTAAAGGTTTTAATCCTGTCAGAGGGGGGTCACAAATGTGACAACACATTTTGAGTGGCTGGAAGTAAACTGTCTTCAAAAATTTGCAGAGGCTTTTTAAAGTATTCCTTTCCAGAGCAAGACACAACAGTGCATTTTGAATAAGAGCAATTAGATTTGATGATAAATTCTACCAAAATAATTAATACAGCATTCAGAATCTTCAAAAGCAGTAATACACAAGTAACAACAACATAAAACAACAATAAAAATGATAAAATACAAAATCAAAACAAAGTCGTCTCATTAAAAACAGGATTACTGTTGAAAATATATAGGCTATCGTGAAAAAAAATGTATTGTCTTTAATAACATTTTTGATTTGCAAATGCCAATGCCAAAATAACTTTATTTTCCCCTCTTATTGGTGCTTTTATGATCATATTTGGATATCTCTAAGAGTGCTCACGCAGTTGTCTGCTAAGAAAAGTGTGATTGCTGTAGAGACCAAGAGAAAACTCCCCCTTTACCCCCTACAGATTCACAGAAAATCAACTAACAAAAGGCAGATTAATAGAAAAAAAGCCAAACAAAATTTATTAATGCACACACATGTGCACAAGAGTCATACAAAATGTAAAAACTCAAAGAAAGGGCCAGCTGGTTGATGCTTTCATGCCATGAGTTTAGGGGGCTGGAGCATCCCAAGACAGGTAATGGGAAGGAGAGAGAAACAAAGCATGGGGCAAAGGCAATCTTATTATATAGATAAAACCTCCCAAGTAGCAACTCTCAGAAAGAATAAATGGTAGCCTGTGTATGAGTTAATCTTTTTTAGATCTGGGTAAGGGCGAGGGCCACAGAGAAAGCCTGGATTTATTATTTCACTAATGCAGTCTTTTCTTCACAGATGCAAATCTCCTCCACAAAAGGCAGCTTTTCAGGGCTATTCCTGTCTGCATGCCCTCTGAATAACCATCTCAAAATAGGTCCAAGAAGTATATTTTGGTGCAGAACAGTTTTGGTTTTCTTTACTCCCCCATTTGAATCTTTATGTTTAGAAAGTTTCACATATTAAGTAGGGTTGGTAGCTAAGAAGAGATTTGGATCACAGGTTGTGAGATAAGAAACTGGCAAAGGGGAACGGGGGAAAAGCACACCCTAGACCAAGCAGCCGATATCTTCTTGAATCAGTCTCTTATATGTTGGTTCAGTTAAACAGCTGTGCCCCATTCCAGGAGGCAGCATTGCAGATAGGACCTCAAAGCCAAGCATCTATATACGATGCAGGCAAACATGTTTAGTAAGAGGCATGTCTATGGAAACAAAGGAAACACTAAGGTTAACATCTAGAGTGGTCTATAAAGTAGTTTTTCTCGAGTCTCTAAAACACCTTCAGTTGGATTGGGCGGGTGTGGCAATCTGACAGATTTTTGTAGATTGTATTTCGTATGTTCCAGTGAACCTTCTGAGTAGTCCGTATATCAACAGGCATGATGGCCGAAGATAGACAGATTACATAGATAGACAGACAGACTGACTCAGTGGCTCATGCCTGTAATCCCAGCACTTTGACAGGCTGAGATGGGCGGATAACCTGAGGTCGGGAGACCAGCCTGACCAACATGGAGAAACCCTGTCTCTACTAAAAATACAAAATTAGCTGGGCGTGGTGGCACATGCCTATAATCCTAGCTACTGGGGAGGCGGAGGCAAGAGAATCACTTGTACTCAGGAGGTGGAGGTTGCAGTGAGCCGAGATCAGGCCATTGCACTCCAGCCTGGGCAACAAGAGCAAAACTCCATCTCAAAAAAAAAAAAGAGAGACAGATAGATAGACAGATAGATAGCTTGTAGTGATCTCTTCTGAGGTTTTTATCAAATTGCCTAGTTTCCATTTGTAGAGCTTTAAGGAAAGCACAGTTTTAATTTCTAAGTCAGAATAGAGTAAGAAAAATTAGAAATGTTAAGCTGCAGAGTCACAATCATATTCGAGGAAGCTAGAAATTTAGGATTTAGTTAAGATTGCAGGTAAATAATAACAACCAAAAGGGAAGGGAAGGGGGAAGGGGAGAGAGGAAGGAGAGAGAAGAAAGAAAAGAAGAGAGGAGGAGAGAGGAGGGGAATTGTATGACATTAAAACATGTAGCAGAGACAGCATATACCTATCTGAAAGTAGATCGACAAAAATGTCTGAACTGTATTTAGTACTGACAATTCTGAAAACTTTCCTATTTTATTTTACCAACAGTTTTACTTTCCAAAGATTAGCTCAGATTACATAGCAATATCACATACACGTAATACACGCTGACGTATACACAGACACAAAGACAGAAGTAGATCCTATAGCTTTCATTAAGGTTCTTCATTTGCAGGCTTCCAAATAGTTTTACTTTCCCCCAATTCAGACCATCAATTTTCTGATAATTCATTTTACTGCCCAAAGAAAATAATTAGGTAACCCCAAATTTGTACGTCTAAAGGAACGACTCTTAGGTAAAATAAGGTGGAAATTTTATATCACAAAGACACAAAACATAGATCTAAACATAATTATCGGCCAAGACAAAGAGGGGCTTAGGTAAATGCACAGATAAGAAAAAGTAAGGCAGCCAGGAAAAGTATCTTAAATAAAAGCAAGGATTTTATGTAAACTTTTAAGTCAATGCCTTTCTCATTGTAAAAGTTTCTTATGGTTTAGATGCAAAGAGGAAGGTGCCCTTGCAAATGGAGATTTTCTTTATAAATTTCTCTCACAAAGAGTGGTTTTTTGAGATGGAGTCTTGCTCTTGTCACCTAGGCTGGAGTGCAATGGCATAATCTCAGCTCATAGCAACCCCTGCCTCCCAGGTTCAAGTGATTCTCCTGCCTCAGCCTGCCGAGTAGCTGGGATTACAGGTGCCCACCACCATGCCGGGCTAATTTTTGTATTTTTATTAGAGACAGGTTTTTGCCATGTTGGCCAAGTGGTGTCAATTCTGACCTCTTGATCTGCTCACCTCAGGCTCCTAAAGTGCTGGGATTACAGGGGTGAGCCACCATGCCCAACCACAAAGCGTTTTAAATAGCCAGTGAAATGCCATAAAATTGTACTTTGGAAATAGATTTAGCTGACTAGGTGGCTTTTAAAATTAGTTTCAATTTCTTAACTGGATCATTGATTTCAGGGCAATGTCCATTAACAAATAGGGTCAAATCAACTCATAACTCTTAGGACTCCATGAGAAAGTGGCGGGGGGTGGCGGAGTGCAGGGGCAAAAAGCAGTCACTGGCATCTTGGCTTTGTTCCTCAAGGGAGATCAGAGTCACTAGCAGTATCTTTTAGATCCCTTTATGTGGTAATCGAAATTCTCTTATTTTCCTTCTGCAATTTTTCATCTGGTGACCACCAAATGGAGGAATGATGGTCTTGAAGGAGAACACATCAATGACTTAAGAAACTAGATGGGAGAATGAACGTGGCAAAAGGAGAGGCATAGCAAATGGAAGAATCTCTCCTAGATTCACTTAAACTTTCAGAAGTTTGAGATATTAGGTTGGTGCAAGAGTAATTGCAGTTTTTGCCATTACTTTTAATAGCAAACGGATCAAATATATGGATATTTATACTAAAAAATAAACCAGAGTTACTTCACCTAAGACTACTGTAAATGCTTTTCTCCCAGTAACCTTAATTTGGAAAAGGAAAAGAAAATCAGCGATTTTTACCAACCTTTCAACAGGATTTGTGACAGACAACTGGGATGACTGGGAAGACACCAGATAACTGGGAAGATATTCTTACCTTACGGCTGGTGTGTCAGGTCCTGGGTTCCCTTGATGTGGCATCCAGAGGAGCAGAGTGGTTTTGGTTATCCTGCTCCATAAAACAAAACCGCAGAAGCCAAAGGGAAACTTCCCTACACCCTCTGAAGGTTCCCTGATAATCAAACGGCCCATTAGTAGGAGAAAAGCCAAACGAAATTTATTATTGCACACACGTGTGGATGGAGGCAATACAGAATGTGAAAACTCAAAGAAAGGCCCAGAATGTTAACACCTGTATACCATCTTGAGGTTATAGAAAACACATGGGCTTAAGAGTATGGCAAGAGAGTTATAGGAGGGAGAAAGAAAGGCATAGGGCAAATGTGGGCTTGTTATGTGCGTGAACCTCACAGATAGTAGCTCTCAGAAAAAAACAGATGGTAGTTAGTGGTTGAGTACATCTTTTCTAGATCTGGATAAGGGGAAGGGCCTCAGAGAAAGCCTGGGTATTTATTTCACTAATGTGGATTTTTCTCTACAGATGCAAATTTCCTCCAGGAAAGGCAGCTTTTCAGGGCTATTTCTGTCTGTAGGCCCTCTGAATAGCCCTCTTGAAATATGTCACTGAAGTATATTTTGGAGTGAAATATTTTTGTTTTCCTTTATTGGCAAAAGAGAAAATGTGTTAGTGGCAATATTCAAAGGAAACAAAAAATAGACTATGCTTATAATTAATAAAATTGTATTATATTTTTTAAATTTCCTATAAAGATAGTATAGATTGAGTTAGATTTAAATAAGTCTGGCACCTCTCTTCCTGCTTTTCTTTCTGTCCAAAACATTTCTTCCACCTTATGCCAAAATGTCTGGTATACACTATTATTGAGACACTCCCTAGGGTCCTAAAGGCATTTATCTTATCAAGAAGTTTTCATTATTGTAAGGCAAATACTCCTGAGCCAGATTCAGCTCAGCAATTGATTAGTTGCAGTCATCTGAGAGTAAAAAAAGTGACCAGAAATCACATACAGGTGAGGGGACTGTGTAACCAAGGACTTCAACTGTGCCTTCTAAGAGGGCATATGGGAAACAAATGGCAAAGCTAAAGGTCATAAAAAGCAAGCACTGCTTATCAGTTATGTATCCATGTGCAGATGATTAATGTAATGATAAAATTCAAAAATATATGCTTTTAAAAATAAAGAAAGCATCTACTTCAGCCCACACTATTAAGGAACAGGAAGCAAACCACTCATTTCCTGAGATGAGCAGCTCTCTCTACTAACCACAAGGTGGGGCCCTATTTGGGATTGCCATGCTTAGATTCCATACTCAGAGCCCAAGCAGTCAGCAACTTGCATTAGAATTCCCATTTATAAACCTTTTCCTTAACCCCCAATATGATGCTATTAGGAGGTGAGGTCCTTGGGGAGAAAATTAGTTTTAGATGAGTTCACAAGAATGGAACTCCTAGGATGGGATTAGTGCCCTTTTAAAAAGAGGTCCGTTCGTATCCACCATATGAGGCTACGACTACAAGCAGACAGATCAGGATACAGGTGGCTGTCTGCAAGCCAGGCAAAGGGCGCTCACCAAGAACAGAAACTGATAGCACCTTGCTTTATATGTGTGTGTGTGTGTGTGTGTATGTATATGTATATAGAGACTAGATATATATAATAGACTATATATTATATACAACATATATGTAATATATATTACATACTATATGTAATGTATATATAACATACATATGTGATACATACATATATAATATTTTGTTGTTTAGGCCACCCAGTCTGTGGTATTTTTTATGGTACCCAGAGCTAAGACAGAAATTGGTACCTAAAAGTGGTGTCCTGCTATAACAAACATCTAAAAATGTAGAAGCAGCTTTGGAACTGAATAATGGATAGAGGCTAGAAGAGTTTTGAGATGCATACCGGAACAATTCAAGATCACTGTTAAGGTACTGCTCAATGGAATTCTAGCGAGATCTCAGAAAGAAAAGAGGAGAGCAGATGAATAAAACCCTCCATCTTCTCAGAGAATACATAATTAATCATCAACAGAATGTTGGTAGAAATGTTGATGGTGTAGGCCGTTCTGATAAGGTTTCAGACAGAAATGAGGAACATGTTACTGAACAATTTTTCAAAAAGGCAATACTTGTTATAAAGCGGCAGAAAATTATTCCGAATTGTGTTCTTATTCTAGTGTTTTTTGAAAGGTAGAACTCGCAAGTGATGAAACTGGATATTTATCTGATATTCTAAGCAAAGGGTTGAAGAACTGGTTTGGTTCCTCCTGACTGCTCGGAGTATAATGCAAAAAATGAGAAATGATGTCGAGACAGAATTGTTAAGCAAAAGGAAACCAGGACTTAAAGATTTGGAAAATTCCCAGCCCGTCTATATTGCAAAAACAAAAACAAAAAAGAGAAAGCATGTTCAGAAGAAAATACCAAGCGTGTGTCTAACCAATCACTTGATAAGGAGATTTGTGTAAGTGTGAACCACAGACCTAATCGGCAATCTCAACAGAAGCCAGAAATGAGATGGGATTATATCAGCAGAAACACTGCCAGCTGAGACTAGAGTAAACATTCAAAAAGGACAGAATGAAGGAAGCTTGTGAATAAGTGCTATTCCTCAAGAAAAGGAAGGAATCCTCTCTCCATCATGTGCGAATACAGCAAGAAGGTTGCTGTCTGCAAGTCAGGAAAAGGGCCCTCCCCAAGAACCACATCAGTGGGCATCTTGATCTTCGCCTTCTCAGCCTCCAGAACTGTGAGAAATAAGTGTAGGTTGTTTAAGTCACCCAGCCTGCAGTGTTTTGTTATAACAGCCCAACCTGACTAAGACACTTTCTTTCCTTGAGCTGAGCTTTCTGCTCTCATTGTGCCTCCTCCCTCTTTCTTCTTTCCTTTTGTTTCCTGGATCTTGTCATTTCATTATGACAAGTAAAGTGAAATCTCATACTATAGCAGATATGGAGATTTGCCACTCAGATCACTTCAAGAAAGGACTTCTTGCCCAGCGGTGGGGAGTGCAGTCACCAGGAAGCCTCCTACTGTCAGCTTCTTCATAGTCTCAGGTGCAGAGAGTCACCTCACTCAAGTTCACATTCTTCCCAGAGCAACCTGCATCAGGTGACTAAGCAGAGTGACAGGGGATAGGAGAGAGTAGGGATATGGAAACTCGGTCATTTCAACCCAATGTAAGACCAGTCTAACAGGTAATGCCTGTCCTAGAGCTACCTGCAGAGGCTTCATTGGGCTTGCACTGCATGTTAGCTTTTTCCTCTAGTTGATATTGCTTCCAACTCTTTTCCTCATGCAGATATTGATCTTTAATAAACATCTTGAACCCCAGACTACATCTCGGTGTCTACTCTCTCCTTGTGGAGAACACAGCCTGCAACTATGCAAAAATAAATTGCTCGGATCATCTGATGATGACGGGCTATTAAATAATTTGGAACACTGAGCTTTCACTTTTGTACAACTTCAGTTTTTTTTCACTGAATCATCATTTCTTCATGTATTCGATAAATATTTGAGTACCTCTTATGACCTAGGCACTGTGCTTGGTAGAAGATACATGAAAAATGTCTGGAATGCAGACACAGGGCTAGAGGTAAAACAGACATCTCATAATCATGAAAATGAAAGCTATACTCTACGGGGCAGCAGAACAGAGCTAGAAGGAGCTTTCATGAAGCAACAATTACTCCTCTAGATTGCCTATCTCTGGCCTTCTCATTGTATGGAAAAAATAGCCTCTTCTTGGGTTTTCTGTTACCTGCAATGGAACACAATCTCTAGCTGATAGAATCCCCTGACCTTGGTACTGAGTATGCCTGATGCAAATATCATTCCTTGGCAGTTGTTTGTTAATTTATGGATTGAGTGAATGAATGAATGAATGAATGATGGTGCTTGCTTTTATTTTACTCCATGTTCCCTGATCAAATCCACAAAGTCAGCCAATAATAAAGCTAGGAGAATAATTTGGCCTCTGGTAGCTCGCTCCTTGACTCAAATCTGTTCATCCCATTCTTCCTTTTGCATTTTAAAAGCATGTTCATTTTATACCTTTTAGGGCATTACCACATCAAAATGAACAACAAAAAAAGGATTTCTCCGGTAAGATCATTTTGACACTTTTATCTTCTATATTTTATATTCAAATTAAAAGAAAATTTGGCACATGGGATATGAGGCTGTATAAACATATAACATATTATTTAAATGCTTCCGTTTCAGAGGAGCTGAGAGATAAATGGCATGTCTATAATTACCCCTCCACCATCAACAAACTTCAAATTACTATCTACTCTCAAAGGCAGAGAAAATTTAAAAGTAGTTTTTATGAAATTTCAGAAGTTACATATTCATTAATGTGTTATATTAACTTCTGTGACTCCTGGACACAGAATTTGTCTTCAGATCCTGTTTACTTGCAGGGAATTTTTCAATCTGTTTGCTAGAGATACAAGAAGACCATGAAGATAAGACTGACTACCAAACAAATCCAGAGAAAAGCATTCCACCAAAACTAAAACCACCGATGCTGTGATACTGGGTTCAGCTTGTCTCCCTGTCCATTTTCTTCTTCCCAATCATATTTTCTATTCATATATTTGATTATACGCCTATTAAACAATCATTCATTCAACACCAATTATGTACAAGTACAGTGCCAGGCACTAGGAAGAAATAAGGCACGGTCCTGGGCCTAAAAAAGGAATTTACAGCCAGACAGACACAGCAGATACATAATAAAGCACTTAATAAAATGTAATATGTCAAAAAGAAGTAAACATAGGCTGCTTGGGGATCACAGGAGAGAGAAACTCAACCCAGCATGGAGGAAGAGTTCAGGAAATATCTCTCAGAGAAGACAGCCTTTGAATTATCTTAAACAATAAATAGAAGTTACTTTTACCCACTGAAAATATTATTCAAATCCAACTGCTTCTCAGCATATCCACTGCTACCAGCCTACGCATCATCCATCTTCCTGGATCACTGCAATGGCCTCCTAACAGGTACCCCTGCTGGAAACTGTTGTGCCTACAACAGCCACAGTGAGCTTCTTAAAAGGTAATCAGATTATGTCACCCCTCTAATGACTTTCCTACGTTCTTAAAAGTCTTCACTATATTTGAAAAACCCTACAGGATATGGTAGTTGGCTACCTGATGGGTCTTATTTCCTGTTACTCTTCCCTTGGCTAACAGCAGCTCCATCTACACTGGCCCCCTTGACATTCCTCAAACACACCAAGAAGTTTGCCCAAGAGTGTTTGTATGTGCTGTTCTCTTTGCCTAGAAACGTTCTAATAGCTTACTCACCTCATTTGGATCGCTGCAGAAACGTCACCTCCTCAGGGAGGCGCTCCATGAGCATACCATCTAAAATAATACACCCCATCACTATCTCCTTACATTTCATTGCTTTAATTTTCCTTCCTAGCACTTATCACTATCTAATATTGTATGTATTTGTCAATTGTCTGTCTTCTTCTCTAGAATGTAAGTTTTATGAGAGCAAGACTCTATTTAGTTTACTACTATGTCCCAGCACCTGGAGCAGTTCCTACACTTAGTAGACACTTGATAAATATCTATAGAATAAATAAATATATCACATGTCCTCCTAACCTAGAAAAAAGAAGAAAGGAAAAGATAGTGTGTTCAGAAGTTATTTATACGGCAAGCCCAGGCTCTTTACTCCCATTCTAATTGAGCTAAATAATCTGTTTTAGCTAACAAACATGATGCCAAATAGAAAAGATCAGCTTCCAAGTGAATGTGGGGGAGTGGGTACTTGTTTATAAAGTTTTAAAAGTACTATTATTGAAAATCAGAGTCATAATACTGAAAGCTTTTTTAAATCTTGGAAGTTCTCAGTGAACACAGGACCCAAGTTCATTTGGAAACACATGTTCTGCAACCTCAGCTTAGTGTTATGCTCTGAAGATAGGATTTTCAGATGGCCAAGGGTTCCTTGAAACTTCGTTGTCCATCCGCACTGGAAATTATGTAAAAATTTCCCTACACATAGAGGTAAGGGTTCTTAAAATGGCAACTCAAAGATCCACTGCATTCAGGAATTGGGGAGGAAGGGCTATGTAGTATTTTTTTTAATTTGAATTAGTTGCCTGCATTTATATATTTGATTTCACATCAAAATGCATCTCTTAAAAATGTGAAAGATCTACCAACACATATTAATAATAGTCAGCTGGAGCTGAGTTATAGCTGCTCCCTTCAGATAGGGCAAGTACAGTGTCACCTAACATCAATATAGGTTCTTGAAAACTGAAGCTTTAAATGACATGATGTATAACTGTTGCTGAGCAATGTGCTCACTTCCTGATTAACATAGACACAAATACTATGACACCAGTGTTTTTTTAAAAAGGCTTTATTGTGAGGTTGGCTGGCAAGGAGACAGGAGACAATACTAGAGGTAAAACAGATATCTGGAGTCTGGGGCTAGTTTTCTGGGTTAGAGAGAAGTGCTGGCAGGTAGGTTGTGATTGGAAGAACTTTAAACAAGACCATATACGGTAAAGTATGGTAAGGGATCCTAACATCTACCATTCCTGAGCTTGTACCCCTTCACTTTTGAAAGTGTTCTGGCCTTCAGTTCTGACCAAGTCTTGATACATTTGTTCCATGAGGGAAGTGAAACTTCAGTGCCAGATTTTATTTGAGGTTGAAATCTTTTCTGTGCATACTTCCTCTGTATGACTTGCAATTTCTTCACTCTGTGCCTGTAAAATAATTTAATATCCTGTTATCAATGGAGTAGAGCCAGTTAAAACTGGTTCAGTAGTTACATAAGGAAACCAATTTTATAATAGGCTAATTGACATAAACAAGAGTTAAGTTCCTATGGCCTATTTCTGGTCACAAAAACATCGAACATCTAAACAAAGGCAGAAATACTTCTAATATTAAACATTGAAATAAATGTGAGCTATACATACAAATCAGAAAGAGTAACAAAAATAAGTAAGGTAACTATTTACCCAATCATTCCAGTTGAGGGTCATGGGTGACCACAGCTCCTTCTAGCAGCTGAGTCACAAGGTGGGAACCCCTGGCAGGCCAGGTGTCACTAACGAAGGCCACCATTACAACTGTCCCAGCACTGACTGAGTAGCTATGTTAAACATTAAAAGCTGATCACACCAGTGCCCTTACACAAAGGCTGGAATGTAACAAAAGCCCACCAAGAGTTTTGCCTAGGCCTTTCCTGGGTCTTAAAGCATGACAAAATAATGAAGGCATTAACAGGACCCATTTAGGATTAAACAAGTTTTATTGGGAGATCTGAACAAACCCCCAGGCCTCCATAAACAAGTTTATTGCAGGTCTAAAGGAACTCCCCAAACCTCCATGATTTACCAGGAGACCAGAGAAGGGTAATCACCCCCGCACCTGGACCCATTTAGATTAAGTAAATTTACTAAGGCTTCAGAAGAAAGTCTTCAGGACTCAGACAGACCCTAGTTATAGATTAAAAGATGTTAATCGTTTATATCTTTAGATGAATGCACACTTAAACACGCAGACGTGTAGCTTAAAAGGTATATAAGCTCTGGAAAACTTTGTAATTTTGAATTGGTCTGGCAATAATTTCCAGGCCTTCTCCCTGTAACTGGTTACATAAATAAAAACACTCTTCCTCCCCAGTTCATCTGCGTCTCGTGATTGAGCTACAAGAAACAGCAGCGTGGCCCTCAGTTTGGTCCGAGAACAAACTCTCCCTGGACGGGATGCCATTTCATCACAGGACGCACTCCCACACACAGCCACACTCGCTCAAACAGGGACAATTCAGATATGCCAATGAACCTAACATCTTTGGGATGTGGGAGGAAACCAGGGTATCCGAAGAAAATCCACGCAGACTTGAGGAGAACACGAAATCATGAAGACAGTGGCCCCAGCCCAGAATCAATTTTTTTTTCTCATCGGCATTATAATAAAATGGTACTGAAGAAAACAATGTTATTCCAGGACGTGCCATACTCTGAAACACACCTCAATGCTTACCACAGACTCTTTATTAACTCAGGTGGTTTCTCTCATTTATTTCACCAGTCTAGTCCCTGCAGGCATTTAAGTTTTTAATCACCTGCCTTAAACTTGATTGGTTAATTGTCCCAGAGACAGGCAGATCGTCAAAGAAGCGAAAGCCACGAGGAACCACCAACCTTTAAGATAACACAAGCCATTGTAGAAACGTAGAATAGGCCTCAGAAATCATCCAGTTTCTTCATTATGATAAATGAGGAAACAGAGGCCCAGACGGATCAAACTTTGAGCAGATCTTGATGCCCAAGGAGGTCCTCTATCTTGCCCACTGAGCACCTACCAGAACGTGTATTTGTGAGTTCGCAAACATTGCATTGTAAACTTGTTTACAATGTTCTGGAATGTTCTGAAAACATCTTTTAAAGCTTAATTACTAGGAAAAGGCAGTATTTCTAACCACTTAAGTGCAACTGGGAAAAAAAATCTCTAGAATAAAGTTCTCATGAGGCCAAGACAAGATGTGAAGAACTGCAGTTGCCTAGATCAAGAGTCAGAAAGTTGTTTTAGTAAAGGGCCAGGATGGCCAGTATTTTAAGCTTTGTGGGCAATATGGTCTCATGGGAACCACTCAACTTCGCTGCCATAGCATGCAGCACCCATGGATAAGTGAGTAAATTGGTGCTACTCTGTTCAAAAAAAAACTTAATTTATGTACACTGAAAATTGAATTTCATATAATTTTCACGGGTCATGAAATAACCTCTTATTTTTTTTCTTGAACCACTTAAAATCTAAGAAGTATTTCCAGCTCATAGATCATATAAAAACTGAGTGTGGACAGGATTTTGCCCTTTGGCCGTAGTTTGCCGATCTCTGACCCAGATCACAAGGGTAGATGAGAGGAGCAGCCAGACCTGCTTGTCCCGGGATCCCAGGGTTTTGTTCAATCTGCAGACAAGATTTCTCCTCCTAACCAGACCAGCCAGGTGTTTTTTATGGTATTTCAATTGTCTTACAGTTTGTCAAGTTCATACCATTTACTCATCTTCTTGACTGATCTTCACAATTATCCTGTGAGGTACATAGAGCAGGTATATATGTTATATTTCAAATTTGCTCATTACCTGTACAGATTATAACGACAATAATAAATGAGAAATTCACTGGAAATATCGCCACCTCAAGAAACAGTATTTGACATTTTTCTTTATGTTCCCACATGCATTTTTCATATTTATGTAAAATTCTACAGAATTGGCATCATAATAGGAATATAATTGTATATTCCAGTTTTTTGCATAATTGATCCATGCATTTTACTTTGCTACTAAATAGACCTCATGGTGAATATTTAAAATACTGTGTAATATATCATTATTTACTTAATCTTTTCCCATTTGTTTGACATTTAACAAGTTTCCAGTTGTTTACTATAAATACTGCAATGAATGTCTTTTTTACTTTACTTTTATATGAGTATTTCCTAACAATATTCCCAGAAGTGAGATTTCCAGATAAAAGGACAGTAATACTTTTTGATTCTTAATATGCTTTGGAAACTTCTTTCAAAAAAGTTACATGAAAGTCACCGGTAATGAACCTGATAGAAGGAGAAAGATCTACTATTCTATGGCACTATAGGTTAACTAGAGTTAACAATAATTTATTGCATATTTTCAAATAGCTAGAAGAATGGATTTTGAATGTTCTCAACATAAAAAAAAATTTTAATGTTTGAAGTGATAATTATACTAGTTACGCTGATTTTATTGCTATACCTGGTATGTATTAAAACTACCCTATACATATGTATATTTATTATGTGTCAAAAATTGAAAAAAGAGAAAATAAGGTATGCTATCATTGGAGAAAATTTGGAATATGCAGAAAAAAGACATAGGAGAAAACAAAATATTTTGTTTATAAAAAGCCACCAGAATTAGCCAGATGTGGTGGCATATGCCTGTAATCCCAGCTACTCTGGAGGCTGAGGCAGGAGAATCACTTGAACCCAGGAGGCGGAGATTGTGGTGAGTGGAGTCATGCCATGGCACTCTAGCCTGGCCAAGAGAGCAAGACTCCATCTCACAATAAAAAAAAAAAAGCCACCAGTAATGTATGGATATACCAGAAAGAGTTTTCATTAGCCCAGGGTTAAAAGACTGGGTCATGGAGCAGCCCAACTCTGTCATTGACTCTTGTGTTACCTTCAGAATGTTACTTCTACTTTAAGCTTCAATTTCCTCATCTGTCAAATAAGGACAATAATATGTGTTTTATGTTAGCATTAAAAGAGATGATCAATGTAACAGTGACCGATAATAAACAACTTCCAAACCCTAGTGAAGGTTATATCATGTTGATGCTGATGATGATAGTGGTGATAATGCCGGTAACGACAATGATGGTGATGAGCTTCAGTTTATTCATGAAGAACCCGGATTCAGATTAGTTAAGTGTCTTGCCTAATGTCACACAGTCAGCTGAATAGCATTTGGATTCTAATTCATGTCTTTTGTTGTTTATCTTTGATGGTAGCCAAGGATCTTGTGGAATATTTAACATATAAATAGTTTAGATTTCTTGCTTACTCTCAAGAACATTTTGTTTTCAGACTGATGTCTAAGTCTTAGATATCAGCCAATCTGTTCTTTCTGTATCTGAGGACCCACTGGTCCAGCTCTAACCTTGCTACACAAATCCAGACATGAAATTTTTTGTTTGCATTTCTAAAATTAAGCAAGTATCAGATGAGCACACAGCATAATCTTTGTGCCTTCCAGCACTCGCATCATCCTAGTCACCAAGCTTGCCACGACAGCCTTTTATTTCTAAAAGTATTTACTTTGCTATTTAAAGTAGATGTTGACAGGTTTTAACATTGAGTTCATTTATATTCATAACCTTTTACACAAACTCCAATATTTCAAGGTTAATGAAATCAGTACTTCCAAAACTGAGAACTAATATCCAAGGAGAATTCATATATGTTAAAAATATTACTTTCGAGTATCAATTAGTTCAACCACTATGGAAGACAGTGTGGCAATTCCTCAAGGACCTAGAAATAGAAATTCCATTTGACCCAGCAATCCCATTACTGGGCATATATATCCAAAGGATTATAAATCGTTCTGTTATAAAGACACATGCACACGTATGTTCATTGCAGTGCTGTTTACGATAGCAAAGACCTGGAACCAACCCAAATGCCCATCAATGATAGACTGGACAAGGAAAATGTGGCACATATACACCATGGAATACTATGCAGCCATAAAAAACAACGAGTTCGTTGTCCTTTGTAGAAACATGGATGAATCTAGAAACCATCATTCTTAGCAAACTGACACAAGAACAGAAAACCAAACACCACATGTTTTCACTCATAGGCGGGTGATGAACAATGAGAACACTTGGGCACAGGGAAGAGAACAACACTCACTGGGCTAGGAGGAGGGGCGGAGGGGGGGGGGACAGCGGGGGGGTGGGGGAGAGGATGGGAAGGGATAACACCAGGGGGAAATGCCTGAAGTAGGTGACGGGGTGGGAGGGGTGAGGGGATGGAGACAGCAAACCACCATGGCATATATCTACCTATGCAACAGTCCTGCAGGATGCAGGATGTGCACATGTACCCCAGAATCCAAAGTACAGTATATATATATAACTTTCTTCTTTTTGTTTCTCTTGTCCAGAAACAGTGTTCCTAAGAAAAGTGAAAATTATGGTCAGTTACAACATGAGAATTTAATTCAGAATTAACATGGAAATTTTCATGTGAGAAACCTTTAATCTGTATCCTATAATCTTACTCTGAATGAAACACAAAGATATCGTCTACAGACTTTCTTGGCCACTTTTGCCAGTGCTTACTCGCTTCTCCCAAGATGGTTTTCTGCTTGTCTGCTTATTGAAGCAGCTGTGTTCTGGGTGTTAGTTTCACGGTAATAGTTTTGATTTAAACTATGCGAAGCAAATCTGGTTCTAAGAATTAATGACACTTGTGTTTACAGATGGGTGGCATTTGAGAATCAAGAACATGTATCAGCAAACTGTTTTTTAAACAGCTAGATAGGAAAGATTTCAGGCTTTGCGGGCGAAAAGGTCTCTATTGCAATTACTTAAGTCTTCTGTTATAACACAAAAACAGCAATAGACAATGTGTAAATGAATGGGCATGGTTGTGTTCCAGTAAAACTATTCTTTTGTTTAGGCAGAGTCTCACTTTGTCACCCAGGCTTATGGAGTGCAGTGGCACAATCGTGGCTCACTGCAGCCTCAACCTCCCAGGCTTAAGTGATCCTCTTGCCTCAACCTCCGGAGTAGCTGGGACTACTGGCGTGCACCACCATGCCTGGCTAATTTTTTAATTTTTGTAGAGATGGGATCTCCCCATGTTGGTCAGGCTAGTGTCAAACTACTGGCCTCAAGTGATCCTTCCACCTCAGCCTTCCAAAGTGTTAGGATTACAAGCCACCATGCCTGGCCAACACTTCACTTTAAAAAGCAGATATTATGCCTGCAAGATACAGTGTGCTGACCTCTGGTCCAGCAACTGGTAGAGCTTGTCCTAGACGTCAGTGGCACTGGTCATATCTTAATATTTTGTGGCACTTAAAAACAATTTAATGGCACATATGTTTCCAGATTTTGCTGTTTTCTGGCACCTTGCAACCAAAATATGGTAGAGGCTTCTTAAGACTGGGTGAGAGTTATGATTCTAGACTTTGATACCACTTAAGTTTTTATGCTTGGTGATCCTCATCAGCTTGAGTACTTGTGGCATTTACAGTTCTAGAAGGTGGTAGCTTATGGCATTAAAGGTAATCTGCCAAGTCTTAAAATCGTAGTCCGTAGCCCATAGTAAACACTCAGAGAATGCTTGTTGAGTGAATAAATGATCCCTACCTGAGTCTCCAGAAGGTACCAAAAATTACATCTCTAATATTTTCTAATTTTTCCACTCCATGTTGTTTATTCAGTGACTAGCAAGTTAATTTGGAAAAAAACAATGAGAGAATTTGACCATGTGGTTTGGATTTTCTTTAATTCGTACTTTCAGAACTAGTTAAGGATCCTGGGATGCATAGAATTCATTAAGAATATATAGGATAGAGAACTACCTCTAACTAGTCATGTTAAATGTCATATCTGGGTGTCTAGTTCAACTGCTTTATAAATGTCTCTTATTGAAGCTTGTTATACTTTCCAACAGTGCTAGAGAAAAATTTCTCCATGCCTCCCAAAAAGAGAATGCTATTATATTGATATCCTACTGGTCTCATTCTTAGATAAATAAATATAGAATTGTATCCCTCTTCTGCACCATTTAGAGAATGTGCTACACTGGGTTTACAAAACTCTGATTTTAGGAGTAAAAGTATAAATAATGACAGTGAAGTAAGGTCTGCAGTTGACTTGAGAACATTGTTAGAAATAGACCATTACTTCGAAAACATACACACACATTCATTTATCCTTAATGGATTTCTTTTTTAAGAAAAATAGCTAAGACAAGGTGGAAACATTTCTATAGAAGAGGGAATTTGCAAGCTCCACCGAAAAGACATATTAACTAACCAAGGTTTTGGCACCATCATGTGGCCATTTAGATTTGTTTTATTTTATTTTATCCAGATTTGTTGAAGTAGGATTTACAAATAAATATTGTATGTATTTAAGGTATACATTGTGATGTTTTGATATATGTAGACAGTGATTACCATAATCAATGTAATTAGCATATCCACTACCTCACATAGTAACCATTTTATGTTATGTGTGTGCATGGAAAGAACACTTAAGATCTACTCTCTTGACAAATTTTGAGTATGCAATACATAATCATTAACCATGCTGTACTTTAGCTCTCCAGAACTCATTCATCTTACAACTGAAATTTTATACCCCTTGACTAATATCTCCCCATTTTTCCTACACTTCAGTCTTCTACTCATATCTATGTTTTACATATAAGTGAGATCATGTAGTATTTATCTTTCTGTTCCTGCCCTATTTCACATAGCAAAATATTCCTCTGGGTTCATTTATGTTATCACAAATGGCAGGATTTTCTTCTTCTTTAAGGCTAAATAATATTCCTGTGTATGTGTGTGAATGTGTGTCACGTTTCCTTTACACCTCCGTTCATCAATGGACACTTACATTGGCTTCCATATCTTGAATAAATGCTGCATGAACGTGGGAGTTCGGATATCTGTTTGAGACAGTAATTTTATTTTCTTTGGATATATACCCAGCAGTGGGATTGATGGATTGTATGGTAGTTCTATTTTTAATTTTGGAGGTATATCCATACCATTTTCCACAATGGCTGTACCTCTAACAATGCACAAAATTTCCCTTTTCTTCACAGCCTTGCCAACACTGGTTACCTTTCAACTTGTTGATAATAATCATCCCAACAACTCTGAGGTTATATCTCACTGTGGTGTTGATTTGCATTCCTCTGATGATTAGAGATGTTGTGTATCTTTTTATACACCTGATGGCCATTTATATGTCTTCTGTAAGAAAATGTCTATTCAGTTTCTTTGCCAATGTTTTATTTAGGTTTTTTGTGTTTTGCTATTGCGGACTCTTATATTTTAGATAATAATCCATCATAGGATATATGGTTTGCAAATATTTTTGCCCATTCCATAAGTTGCCTTTTCATTTTGTTTGTTTCTTTTAGCATGCAGAAGATTTTTAGTTTGATGTAGTCCATGTGTTGCCTGTAGTTTTGGTAAAAAAAAAAAAAAAATCATTACCAAGGCTAATGTCAAGGAGTTTTTTCTCTATGTCTTCTTCTGGTAGTTTTACAGTTTCGGGTCTTATGTTTGAGTCTTTAATCCATTTTGAATAGATTTTTGTGCATTGCATAAGATAAAAGCCCAATTTCATTCCTTTGCATGTGGGTATTCAGTTTTTCTAACACTATTTATTGAAGAGAATATTCATTCATCATCATGTATTCCTGGCACCTTTGTTGACGTTTAATTGACTATACATGTGTGAGTTTATTTCTGGGCCCTCTATGCTTTCCGTTGGTCTATGTATCTATTTTATGGCAATATCATATTGCTTTAGTTACTATAATCATTGTAATATCATTTGAAATCAGAAAGTATAATGCTTCCAGCTTTGTTCTTCTTTCTCGAGCTTGCTTTAGCTGTTTGGTGTCTTTTGTGATCCTATATGAATTTAAGCATTTTTTTTCTATCTCTGTTAAAGAATGCCATTGGAATTTTGATAGGGATTGCACCGAATCTATAAATCATTTTGGGTAGTATGGACATATTGACAATATTAATTTTTCTGATTCATGAACATGGGATATCTTCTCATTCATTTGTGGCTTCTTCAATTACTTCCATCAATATTTTACAGATTGAGGATACAGATCTTTCACTTCCTTGGTTAATTTTATTCCTAAGAAATACTTAGGAATATGCTATGATATTATGCTATGATAAATGAAATTGTTTTCTAGATTCTCTTTTGGATAGTTTGTCATTAGTGTATACAAACACAATTGATTTTTGTATGTTTGTTGTGTATCCTGCAACTTTACTAAATTTGTTTATCAATTCTAACAGTGTTTTGGTGGAGTCTTTATGGTTTTCTATATGTCAGATTATGTCATCTTCAAACAGAGGCAATTTAACTTCTTCCTTTCCAATTTGTATTACTTTTATTTCTTTTCCTTGTCAAACTACCCTCGCTAGAACTTCCAGTACTATGATAAATAGAAGTGGAGAGAGTGGGGCATCCTTGTCTTATTTCTCATCTTAAAAGAAAAGCTTTCAATTTTTGAACACTGAGTATAATGTTAGCTACTTTTTTTTTAATATTTGGTCTTTATTTGGTGAGGTTTCTTCTATATCTATTTTATTGAGAGATTTTTTAATACTGAATGAATGTTAAATTTTGTCAAAAGTTTTTTCTACATTGAGTGAGATACTCATAAGATTTTTGTCCTTTATTCTGTTAATGTGGCATACTACAACACTGATTGGTTTGTGTATATTCAACTATCCTTTCATCCCAGGAATAAACCCCACCTGATCACAGTCCACAATCCTTTTAATGTGCTGTTGTTTTCAGTTTGCTAGTATTTTATTGAAGATTTTGGTATCTGTGTTCATGAAGATATTAGCTTGCAGTTTTCATGTGGTGTCTTTGTCTGCTTTTGGTATCAGGATAATGCTGACAACATGAGTGAATTTAGAAGCATTTCCCCTTTTTATATTATTTGGAAGGGTTTAGAATGGATTATCTCTAATTCTCTGAATATTTGGTAGAATTAACTTGTGAAGCCATCTGGTCCTGGGCTTTTATTTTATGGAAGGTTTTTGATTACCAATTCAATCTCTGTATTTGTTACTGGTCTGTTCAGAGTTTCTATTTCTTCTTTATTCATTTATTCATTTGTTTATTTAAAATGTTTTTGTTTGTTTGTTTGAGACAGAGTCTCACTCTGTCACCCAGGCTAGGGTGCAATGGTATGGTCTCAGCTCACTGCAACCTCTGCCTCCCAGTTTCAAGCGAGTTTCCTGCCTCAGCCTCTCGAGCAGCTGGGACTACAGGTGAGTGCCACCACACCTGGCTCATTTTTGTATTTTTAATAGAGACGGGGTTTCACTATGTTGGCCAGACTGGTCTCAAACTCCTGACATTGTGATCCACCCACCTTGGCCTCCCACAGTGCTGTGATTACAGGCGTGAGCCACTGCACCCTGCCTCTTATTTTTTAATAACGGCATTTATAAACTTCCCGCTTGGTACTGGTTTTACTACAACTCATAAGTTTTGTTATATTGTGTTTTCATTTTTCTTAAATTTTTAAAAAAATTATTTTTGTTTTCCTCTCTGACTCAATGGTTGCTCACAAGTATATTATTTAATTTCCATATATTTGTGAATTTTTTTAATTTTCTTACTATTATGAATTTGTAGTTTCATTCCATTGTAGTCAGTAAAGCTACTTGGTATGATTTCAATCTTCTTAAATTTGTTAAGATTTACTTTGTAATCTAACATGTGATCTATCATGGAGAATGTTCCTTGTGTGCTTGAGAAGAATATGTATATGTATGCTGTTGAGTAGAAAGTTCTATATGTTTGCCAGGTCTATTTGGTCTGTAGTATTACTCAAGTCAGAAGTTTCTTTATTGATTCTGTCTGGTTTTCTATCCATTTACTGAGAGAGGGATATCAAAGTCTTCTACTATTATTATATTGATGTCAATTTCTGCCCTCAGATCTGCCAATATTTGCATTTTGTATTTAGGTGCTCTAATATCAAGTGCATGTATTTTTACAATATTTATGTTCTCCTGTTGAATTGGCTCTTTTATCATTATATAATGACCTTATTTGTCACAGCTTTTGAGTTGAAGTCTATGTTGTCTAAGTGTAACCACTTCTGCTTTTTTTGGCTACCATTTTTATGGAATATCTTTTCTATTCCTTAACTTTCAGCCTGTGTCTGTCCTTAAAGCTAAAGTGAGTCTCTTATAGAAAGCATATTACTATTCCTTGTTTCTTTATCCATTGGGCCACTTTATGTCTTTTGATTGGGGAATTTAATTCATTTACCTTTAAGATAATAATTGACAGATGAGGACTTACTATGAATATTTTGTTAATTGTTTTCTGTCACCTTTGCTATTGTGTTGTTCCTGCCTTCCTCTCTTGCTGCCTTTATTTATTATTTGATGACTATCTGTAGTGATTCTTTGATTTGTGTCTCTTTATTTATATATATATATATTTATATCAGGGTTTTTTTGTGGCTACCACGAGACTTGTATAAAGTATTTTGTAATTATGAGTTTTTATCTTAAATGGGTAATTTAATTTGAATTGCATACGAAAGCTTTACATTTTTATTTCACACCCTTGGTGTTCTTAAAGTCAGTGTGCTTCTTTATATAGTGTGTACCCATTAGCAAATTTGTGTGGCCATAGTTATAACTAACAGTTTTGTCTTGTAACTTTTAAGTTTGTGTTAAAAGTAATTTATGTTCCACCATTAAATTGTTGCATTGTTCTATATTTGTGTATATATTAACCTTTACTAGTGACATTTATGCTTTCACATTGCTCCTTAGTATATTTTTATTTCAATTTGAAGAACCCCCTTAGCATTTCTTATAAGGCAGTTCTGATGGTGATGAACTCCTTCTGTTTTTCTTTGTCTGTAAAAGACTTTCTCTCTTTCATTTTGAAAAAATAATTTTGCTGAGTATAGTACTCTTGATTAGCAGAATTTTTTTTCTTTCAGTACTTTCAATATATATCTATCCCACTCTCTCCTGGCCTGCGAGGTTTATGCTGAGAAATCTCCTGATAGTCATATAGAAGTTCCCATTTATGTCTATAAAACCTCTTCTTATTTTTATAGACTGCTTTCAGCAGGTAAAGACCTTCTCTTGCTTCATTCTCAGACTGATGGGACTGCCTCTTAGATCACAGTCAAGTGGGGCTAGAAGTAGGTCACATACTATGGCCTGGTCTGCAGTTGGTTCCTGCCATGTTCTTTTTCTCTTGCTGCTTTCAAAATTCTCTATTTTTGACTTATGACAATTTATAAAGTGATGTGTTTCAGCATAGGCCTTTTTATGTTCAACCTATATGGAATTTATAATTTCTTCAATCTGGATGTTTATTTTCTTCCCCAGATTTGGGAGTTTTCAGTCATTTATTCTTTAAATAAGCTTTTTGTTCCTTTCTCTTTCACCTTTCCTTTTGAGGCTTATATAATGTACAAGCAGACTAGCTTAAAGGTGCCTCATAAATTCTGTAGCCTTTCTCATTCTTTTTTATTTCTCTTTTTTTCTTCTGTGACTGGATAATTTCAAATGACCTGCCTCTGGGCCCACAGATTATTTCTTCTGCTTGATCTAATCTGCTGTTGAAGCTCTCTATTGCATGTTTTATTTCATTTGTTGTATTCTTCAGCTCCAGAATTTCTTTCATTCTTTTTTATGTCTTTGTTAAACCTCTCATTTTGTTCATGTACTGTTTTCCTGAGATATTGATTTACCTGTCTGTTGAGCTTGTAGCTCACTGTGCTTCTGTAAGACAATTATTTTCAATTTTTTCTCAAGAAATTCATAGATCTATACTGAAGCTTTATTAATTTCCTTCAGTGGTGTCATGTCTGCCTGGCTCTTCATGATTCACATAGCTTTGTATTGATATCTGATTACTTAAAGGAGCAAACACCTCTTCCTGTTTTCACAGACTGCTTTCAGCAGGTAAAGACCTTCTCCTGCCTCATTCTCAGACTGATGGAGCTGCCTTTTGGGTCACAGTCAAGTGGGGCTAGAACTAGGTCACATGGCTGTGGCCTGGTCTACAGTTAGTTCTACCGCTGGCAGTCCTGTTACCAGGGGTGTAGACAAGCATGGTTCCTACCAGATCCCCAGATGGATGAAACCACCTCCAGAATCACAGTTGAACAGGGCTGGAGCCTGGTCATGGGGCTACTTCTGTTTCTGCAGTTGTGTCTGCAGACAGTGGGTCTGCTATCAGAGAATACTTGCTAAGCATGTGGCTCCAACAGTTCCACCTGGTCTTTGACAGAACATTCTCCTGTCAGGGCCCTGGTTAGGTCTCTAAGCAGGAAGGACTTCCCTTAGTACCATGGTAGAGCAGTGCTGGAGCGAGTTCACAGGACTGCAACAAGGTTAGTCAGGCTCAAGGTCAGTGGGCCTACCATGAGGGGTATGTATGCCACCAATTCTGTGAGCAGGCAAGATTATTCTGGGACCATGACAGAAGGAAGCTGGAACTGAGTCTCAGGGCTGCTTCAGGGTCATTAGCCAGGACTGACTTAGGGTCCACAGCCGGGACTGAGGCAGCCGGCCTGCTCCCAGGGACGTGGACAGACATTAATTGGTCTTTGAGTGGGCAGGACTGAGAGCAGGGGCAGGAGCTGGGACACAGGGACTCTTCAAGAGCCACAGAAGGGACCAAGATTGGTGGATCTATAACCTGGTGCATGGACAATGTGTGCTTCACAAGATCCCTCTGAAGGCAGCACTGACTCCAGACTGGGGATAGAGCAGGGTTGAAGCCAAGTCACAGGGCCATTTGGGGATGCACAGTCAGGTCTGCGGCCAGTAATCCTGTTACCAGAGGCACAGATGGGTGTGGATCCTTCCAGGTCTCTTGTTGGATAGGGCTAGTTGCAAAACTGCAGCCAAGCACGGCTACAGCCACATCCACAGAGGGAGGGGGGCTGCTTTGGGTCTGCAGTTAGAACTGTGCTCAGTGAGCCTGTCCCCCGAAACATGTGCTTGCCTTCTCAGAGCTGCTCTCCTCAGTCTTCGACTTCACCAGGGTTTTGTGACCTCTTTCTGGATCCCAAAGCTCCCACAAAGGCACTTTTGTTCATGCACAGCTGCCAGACCATTGTTTGTGTCAGAGAACATGAGCTGGAGTCTCCTTATTCTGCACCTGCTGGCAACTGCAGCCATTTAGATTTGGCCATTAGAAACCAAAAGTTCTGCATAGCCAACGTATTCCCACAACTCCACACAAGTCAGAACCCATATCTGGAAATAGAGGTGGCATTCTTCAAAATAATATTTCAATAAAACCTGTTCTCTGTCTTTTAAGGGACAATTACTATAATCAAATTATTATCTGACTTATAAAGTTATTTTGCCTATTTTGAATCCAGTTATTGTCAAAGCTCCTGGAATTTACTGGCTAAATGTCTTCTGATACTTCTTTCTTCTATCTTTCCCTACTGCCAGCACCCTAGTTCAAGTGCCTATGTTTGTTTCTCAGCAAATCTGTCTCTTAACCTCCTAAACTAATTTCTCTAAATAAAATAAACTCTTTATTCCCTCCAGTTCATTCTCTACTCCACTGCCACAGTGATTCGTGTTAATGCAAAAGTAAACATGTCACTCCTAAACTCCAGTTAAAACCCTTTAGTAATATCTCACTTCCCCTAAGAAAAGTTTTCCAATCCTAGCATGGCATATACCACACAGCCACAAAGCACTGTGCAGTACAGTAGCCTCTACTGTACAAGCCTCCTGTGATTACTGAGCGCTTGAAATGTGGCTTATCCAAATGAAGGTGTTCGGGGAATGTAAATGCATCACAGACTTTGAAGACTTAAGACATAAAAATTAATGTAAATTATCTCATTAATAATTTTGCAGTGATTACATGTTGAAATAAAAATATAATTGGTTAAACACAGTATATTATTAAAATTACTTTTGCTTATTTCTTTTTACCTTTATAATATAGACCTAAAACCGAGTATATAATGAAGCAAACAAGTAGTTTCTTTCCCTATGGAGCTTACAATCTCATGGAAGAAATAGGAGATGACAAATATATTTCAGAGAGAGAATGCAACATAGTGACACATGCTAAGGAGAAGAGGAATATGAGGTGTCAAGACAAGTGGTTGCATTTTAGGTATCAATTTTAGGTAAGGCATCATTGAGTAGATGATTTTTGAGTCCTAAAGAAAGTAAAGAAAGATCGTTATAGGAAAATTGTTATAGGCAGAGGAAAATTTTTATAGGCAGAGGAAAAAGTAAGGGCAAAATCTATAAGGGCAGGAGCAAACCTTGTTTACTGAAGAAAGTGCAAAGAGGTCAGTGTGACTTAAACTCAGTGAACAAGGGAATAGGGTAGAAATGGAGCTCGGGCAATAGCATGTACCAAATCATTTAGACTCTTACAGGCTGTGCTAAAGGCTTTGGCTGGGTATGTCAGAAAACCACCAGAGACAATAAATACCATACTTACGCAAACTCAGAAATTTTTTCAAATTCTCATTCTTGCCAAGTTTTAAAAAAATACATCAAAACAAGAAAGAAAATTTTATCTCCAGCCAAATCCCTTCCCTGACTCTTTATCACACACGCATGCACACACATGTAGATATACACCTATATGTGTGTGTGTTTATACACACAGACACACATATGTATTAAATCACTTTAATCACTTACTTGATATCTTCCTCTGGTTGTCTGAAAGCTCTTTCCAACTTTACATATCCAAAATTAATTATTGATATGCCACCCCTCATGACCTGTTTCTCATTCAGGATTCCTTTTCTTACTAAATTGCATTTATGTAAAATCATTCAGCACCTAAATAAAAATAGCTTTTAGTTTCAGCTCTGATATATAGAAAGAGTAGAAATCATTACTCCCATCTTACAATAAGAAAAAGCTGAACAAACTGAAAATCCATGACTTTAGTTAGACCCGTTAGAGACTTAGGTAGCAGTGCAAATAACTGCCCCAAAATCTAGAGAGACAAGTACATCCAGAGACTCATAGCCAAGATCTGCTTACCTGGAGCAGAAGCTGCTGGAGGCATAAACATAGCCATAGGCTCCACATGGTGGCTATAGTTAAATTGAGAATTTCATTTGTCAGCAGCACCTGGCAGATGTGGAAGGCTTTTTTTAGAAATGAAACCCAGAACTAAAACATTTTACACAAGCCATGAAACAACAACAAAAAAAAAAGTGTGACTACATAAAAATGAAGAACATCTGTATAACAAAAGAAAATAAAATGTTAAAAGATAACAAGAGGCCGGGCACCATGGCTCACGCCTGTAATCCCAGCACTTTGGGAGGACAAAGGAGGTAGATCACGAGGTCAAGAGATCGAGATCATCCAGGCTAACACTGTGAAACCCCGTCTCTTCTAAAAATACAAAAAAATTAGCCAGGTGTAGTGGCAGGTGCCTGTAGTCCCAGCTACTCAGGAGGCTGAGGCAGGAGAATAACTTGAACCTGGGAAGTGGAGGTTGCGGTGAGCTGAGATCATGCCACTGCACTTCAGCCTGGCACACAGCCAGACTCCATCTCAAAAAAAAAAAAAAAAAAAAAGATAACAAGAAAACTGGAAGGAAATGGCTGCAATTGCGGGTAACTTAAGGTCAATATACATAATATTAGGTTGGTGCAAAAGTGATTGCGGTTTTTGCCATTACATTTAATTACTTTTAATGGCAAAACTGCAACCAATTTTCCACCAACCTAATACATAAACAGAAACTACAAATAATCTTTTAAAAGACAACTCAGTATATTGAAGGGTAAGCAGGCATTTTGAAAAATGTATATTTTAGGAGTCTAGTAGATTGAGAAAAAAATTTTAAAAAGAGAACACTCAGTGTTCAGAGGGATGTGGAGAAAAAGGCATTCTAAAACAGCATTAGTAGGAATGTACATTAGTAAATCTTGGAAGGCAGTTTGTTTGAGCCAGGAATTCCACTCCTAGAAAGGTATTAAATACTCTCATGGACATAAGAAACATAAATAAGAGCAAGTTCTTTTAACGTTGTTTCTAACATGGAAAAACTGGAAATAACCTAGTATTCACTACTAAGAACTGATACAGGTAGGACATATTCATTCAATAAGATTCTGTGGAACTGATAAAAGGATGGTTGTAATTCACCTATTGCTGTGGGAAAAACGTCTACAATTTGTATTTAAATGGCAAAAGTGTGGTAAATATTGAGAGTTTTATTATCTCAAAACAAGGGATTTAATTTTGTATTCAAGATTTCTTTAATGGCTTCACAATGGAGTTTTACAGTTTTCTTCCAAAAGGCCCTTTACATTTTTGGTTAATTTTGTTTCTGGATATTTTATTTTGTGATGCCAATATGAATGGAAGATTTTCTTCCATTAAATTCCCTATATAAATTTCTGTATAGCTTATATAAAATCTCCTATTGTTTATGTAAGAAATCCTCTGATTTTGTATATTAACTTATAATTGGGCGCCTCAATAAATCATGTTATTGTTTCTAGTAGTTTCATAGCTGTACCTACCCATTCTACTTTTTATGTTGCCTTTGGTATTCCTAGAGAAGAGCTGTTAAATACGACTGCAGTTCAGAAGAATTTTATTGCTAAACACCTGGGAAAAGAGAAAAGGGAATCATAAAATTACATATATTTGGAAACAAAATCAAACAATTATGTGGCCCCCAAACTAAGGTTCCTAAAGTCATTCTCAGTCTAGGCAGTGGTGCTCCCTCATTTTTTTAGGTAAACAAATCTTTCTGCAAATGAAACTTTGGACAGGAGCACAATGTCTGCAACTGAGCTGATTTGACTGACCCTGTGGGTAAGGGCAGCTGCAGCGTCCTGGGTAAAGGGGAAGCCTCCTCTGAACGTTTGAGAGACTTGAGAAGAGCAATGCACCAAGCACAGTCTGAAACTCTGTAGAGCTTTCTGCTCCTCTTCCCCTTTCATTCCTGAAGATGGAGCTCCTGAGGTTGATCACACATTTTTTTTTCTTCTTTAGTCTCGACTCTTCTCTAGAATTTGTATTTCTCTTCTGCCATAAAAATCAGTCTATTTCAATGATTAGGGTCCCCCAAGATAACTTTTAGACACAAAAACAGGGAATTTGTTCACAGTCTCAGTGGAATGTTTCATGATCATCTTATTCTGGGATTTGATTTGGCTTCAAGGAACCAGAAAATAAAACACTGTGCATGATGATTCTTTGCTTTAAAATTTACGTAATTGACTCTTGAGAATTCTTATCGTTTTAACCTTAAAAATATACCACAGTAATGAAAATTCCATTGTTTCTGCTGATTCTATGTCCTCCTGAAAGTTACCAGTTTCACAAAGGTCTCACGTTGCATGCCCACAGTTGCTTGATGAGGGAGAGCTTCTCCACCAGTCAGGATAATCAAATCAAATCAAAACTGGAGAGAAAGCAAAAAAACATTAAAACCGTCTAGACCCAGGATAAGGCTTTACAAGAGCAGGGCTTTCAATCGAAATTGTGCCTGGTACAAATCATTCTTCAAGGTCCATTTACATAATTGGCTTAACTTCGAGGTCTGCTGCCTGGCAAGCACCCGCTTATAAATTTGGTTCTTCCAGTCCTGTGTTAGGAAGAGCTGGCAGCTGTGCTTTGAAATTTCTCCTTTTACTATCCTGGCACACTTCTACATGTGCTTGCATAAAATTCCATCTGGTAGTATATGGGGTGATTTTCACTGGAAGACTGCATTTGGAGAGTAGATGAGATAATGCATCAAAAGTTTTCCACGTGATGAAATTGCATCTCCTAGCATTATACTTTTTGATTATCTGACTAGGGTAAACTACATTGTTTTTGAGCAAAAGCTTTCTATCAAATCATATCTTAGGGCAGAAGGAGCTGTCATGCTCTGAACTATCACACTGACCAGGGGGCTTTCTGTAAAATAAACTCTGTCAGCTGCCAGAAGCTCTATAGAAAGTAAAGTACGGCACAGAGATTAAGTGAGTGTGTTTGATAACTGCTCTGCCACAATTGGTATAAAGAGAATAAATATCCAGCTGAGAAAATTATAGGTATCCAAACTCACATTACTTAATTAAGCTTAGCCAAGACTGAATGCACTTGTCATTTTGCCCAAAGCATGCCCTGCTTTCATTTCTCTTTCTTAAAATGTTATTGTACACCCATCCCCAGACTTAGGTTAAGCAAACTAGGTTAAATTCTGGTTTTCTGTCTGGGTTTAAGTGTATACTTAAAAGCTACACAGTGCAATACTTCGTCTCATAGCTTGATGCCATATATACAAGTTCTATTGGTATCATCTTCTTGCTGTCAAAGAGTTTTCCCGTTGATTCTGACTATATTTCACATATGTTTTATGCATCAGGTGTTGCTTATGAAAAGTCTCATATCTTCTGTTTTTCTTTCTTTTGTAGATAGTCTGTGCTTTTATTACTGGTAGATCTTAGGATTGTTTTTATCTCTAGTGTTTTGAGGGGTTTTTTCCCCCTAGTGTTAACACTACAATTGGTTAATATTTGTGAAAGGCGTAAGGTCTGTGTTTAGATTCATTTTTTTGCATATGGATTTACAATGGTTCCTGTACCATTTCTTTTGCTATTGAATTGCCTTTCCTCCTTTGTCAAAGATCTGTATGAGTCTATTTCTGGGCTCCTTATTCTGTTCCATTGATCTATGCCAATCTTATGTGTCTATTCTTCCACTAATACCATGTTATCAGTTTTCCCTCTGTCTTCATTCATTTTCTGTCACTATAATAGACTGCCTAAGACTGGGTAACTTATAAAGAAAAAAGGTTTATTTCATCCAGTTCTGGAAACTGGGAAGTCTGTGATCAGGAGCCACATCGTGTCAGCTTCTGGTAAGGGCTTCATGATGTGTCGTAACATGGCAGAAGGCATCACAGGGCAAGACGGGTACACTGAGCCAAACTGACTTCTATAACGGACTCATTCTTGTGATAACTAGCCATTCCTGTGATAAACTATTAATCCATTAATTGAATGTATTAATTCATTCATTAGAGCAGAGCCCCTAGGACCCAATCACCTCTTAAAGGCCCCACTTCCTGATACTGTTACACTGGGATTTCAGTTTTGACATGAGCTTTGGAGGAGCCAAACCATATCACTCTCCAAGAAACATTTACAAATATACATTTTTTTTTTATGTTTGGGGTATGAGTTATATAGATAAATTCATGTCAGAAGGGTTCGTTTACAGATTGTTTCATTGCCCAGGTATTAAGCCCAGTATCCAATAGTTATATTTTCTGTTCCTTTTCCTCCTCCCACTCTCTACCCTCAAGTAGACCCCCTTATCTGTTGTTTCTTTCTTTGTGTTCATAAAGTCTCATTATTTAGCTCCAACTTATAAGAGAGAACATGTGGTATTTGGTTTTCTGTTCCTGTGTTAGTTTGCTAAGGATATAGCTCCCGACTCCATCAATGCTCCCACAGAAGACATGATCTCGTTCTTTTTTATGGCTGCATGGTATTTCATGGTGTCTACATACCACATTTTTTTAATGACATTGTTTTACATTGACCTTTTCCCCCACTTTCTCGGAATGACTAAATGTTATCTGTCTTTTTAAATTTTTTTCCAATCTGTTAGATTCCTCCCCCCAAAAAAGCCTTTCTTTTTAAAAAAGTCTACTTGCACTTTAATGTAATATATTCCTTTGCATTTTTAAGTGATTTATCAGTACCATTTACATATTGTGTTGACCTTTTGTTACCAATTTACAACTAGTTCCTTCCAGTTTCTTAGTTACCTTCTAGCTTTTTTTTCCTTTTAGTATACAGAAACTCTTCATTTTTATGAAGAAGTAAAACCTGTCTTTTAGGTTTCATGTCTGGCATAAACATTTTACTTCTGCATTTTGTTTCTTACTTAGAAAAGCCTTCAACACCTACCAGGTGCCTGCAAATCAAATTCTTAATCTAATTGTAGAAGCATGTGGAATGTGTGGTTTACATATTTTCATTTGAAATTTTCACTTTCTCATCTCAATACTCTTTTCTTATCCATATTTTTACTTTTCTTAATGTTATTTAATATCCAATTTACCTAATATATGTAATACCACCACAATAAATGTTTGTGTCTTACAGGAAATATGATTCTAGAATAAAGTGAGTAAACATAGATATACATTCCACTCCTAGATATATACTCAAAAGAATTGAAAGAGGCATTCAAACAAAAATTTGTATGCAAATGATCATAGTAACACTATTCATAACAGCCAAAAAGTATAAACAACCCAAATGTCTATCAAATGATGAATGGATAAAGAAAATGTGGCAGATCATACAATAGATTATTATTCAATCGTAAGTAGGAATGAAATACTGATACATGCTACAATCTGGGTGAACCTTGGAAACAGTATGCTAAATGAGAGACCAGACACAAAAATTTACCTATCATATGATTTCATGTATATGACATCAGGAGTAGGTAAATCCATAAAGACATAAAGCAGATTATGGTTTCCAGGAGATTTGGGACAAGCGTAATGGACTGCTTAATGAGTATAGGGTTTCCCTTTGTAGTGGTAAAAATCTTTTGGAACTAGATAAAAGCTATAGTTGCAAAAGTTTGGGAGTATACTACATGCCACTGAATTGTACACTTTCAATGGTTTTTATATGTTACCTGAATTAACTCAGTTTGCTTTTCAAAACTACAAATATATCAATAAACATTTCTTTCTAAAGTGGAAATCTTAATCTCTACCTACCACAAGTAATTGTTCTACTGCTTAAATGATATACAGTAAGTAAAAATATTACATAAATACAAAATATCATAATATATTTATATATTACATGTATAAATTAATATAATATATATATTAGTAATATAAATGTAATATTATATGTTTATAAATATAAACTAATTATATCATGGTTAGTTTCCTATCTGGAACAAATCTTGCCTTCCTTTCAAAACCTCTCAGCTGTGGTTCATCATATGTAAATATGTTAGGATGAGGTCTTCACCACTGCTCTGCCTTGAATTTCAACATAAAAAAGGTCATGGTTATGATTCTACCCCATCTCTGAACCTGCTCCGATTAGAAGCAGGCAGCTGGTATTCCTACCAACTAGATTGCAGACTGTGTGGGCCCTAAAAAGCACAAAAGGGAATAACTGTGAGCCCGTCCCTAAAGAAGAGTTCACTTCAGTGCTTCCATGATAGTGTTGCTGTTGCATATCGTTAATCAAAAATTAAATTTTTGAATAAGTATTTCAAAATTTTTGAGCACCAACTATAAGCCAGTCACCGTTCCAGGTACTTGGGATACATTCGCCAACAAACTAGTCAAAGATGCCAGCTGTTACGGGTCTTGCCTTCTGCAAAGGGTGAGAGAAAAATAAATAATAAACTTAATAAGGAAGTAGATTTTATAGTCTGTTGGAAGGTGGTGGAGTGCTGGGGGAGAAAGAAAAGCTAAGGAGCATTAGAAGTCTAACAGGGTGGCATTTTTAATGAGTCATCAGGTAAGCCCCTGGAAGAGTGGCATGGAACAATGACACTAAGGAAGGAAGAGGTAGACCTCTAGGGCTCTAACACTCATCATTAGATAAGGATTGCTCTAGGCCAGGCACAGTGGTTTACGCCTGTAATCCCAGCATTTTGGGAGGCCAAGGCAGCCAGATCACCTGAGGCCAGGAGTTCGAGACCAGACTGGCCAGCAGGGTGAAACCCCCTCTCTACTAAAAATACAAAATCAGCCGGACATGGTGGCACATGCCTGTAATCTTAGCTACTCAGGAGGGGGAAGCAGGAGAATCGCTTGAACCCAGGAGGCAGAGGTTGCAGTGAGTCAAGATTGCACCACTGCACTCCAGCCTGGGTAACAGAGCAAGACTCCATCTCAAATAAACAAAGATAAGGATTGCTCCAGGCAGACCTTGCCTGCTCCAGAAAGAGCTTGTGCAAATGCCCTAAGGCAGGAGAGCAGTATGGTGAGAACGTGTGTGTTGGTAGAGAGTAGAAAATGATACAAAGTCAGGGGGAAAACACCTTTGTGTTTTTTATTAAGATGAGAGAACAGGGAGCCATAGCAAGGTTTTGAGAAGAGGCCTTGGCTGTGTCCTGCTTGACTGCTCATTGTCTCAGATGTATTTTCCTCAATGACTCTGGCTAGCTTGTCACCGGCTTAGCTTGTCACCTCCAGAATCAGATGCTTCCTGTACACATTTCAGAATGTTCTTGGCTCCATCTCTTACTCTAACCATTCCTGTAGTTTTATGCAGGCTTTGATCTTTTTTGTGCCAGGGCAAATGGATTGTATCACCTTAAGCTTGACTGCATACCTCTTGCTTTCTGCCAAGAGATTCCTTTGAGGCTGGCTCAAGATGTCCTCCAAATCACTTCGAATTCACGCATTCATTTTTTTTTTTTAATTTTGACTTTTCTTTCAGATACAGGGGGTACGTGTGCAGATTTGTTACATGGGTATATTACAACCAGATAATGAGCACTGTGCCCCATTGGTAGTTTTTCAATCTGCAATCTTCCTTCCTCCTTTCTTTACTAGCACACAGTGTCTATTATTCTCATATTTATGTCCTTGCATGCTCAATGTTTAGCTGCCACTTATAAGTGAGCACATGCAGTATTTCCCTGCATTGATTCACTTAGGATTATGGCCCCAGCTCCATCCATATTGCTTCAAAAGACGTGATTTCATTCTTTATTATGACTGCATAGTATTCCATGGTGTCTATGTACCACACCTTCTTTATTCAATTCACCATTGATGGCCCTAGGTTGATTCCATGTCTTTGCTATTGTGACTAGCATAGTGATAAACATAATGACCGTATGTGTCTTTTTGCTATAATTATGTATATTACTTTGGGTATGTACTTGGTAATGAGATTGCTGGGTCTAATAGTAGCTCCATTTTAAGTCCTTTGAGAATCTCTAAACTGCTTTCCACAGTGGCTAAACTAATTTACATTCTACCGACAATGTGAAAGTGTTTCCTTTTCTCTGCAGTCTTACCAGCATCTGCTATTTTTTTACTTTTTAATTACAGCCATTCTGACTAGTATGAGATGGTATCTCATGGTTTTGATTTGCATTTCTCTGATGATTAGTGAAGATGAGCATTTTTTTAATGTTTGTTGGCCACTTCTCTGTCTTCTTTTGAGAAGGGTTTATTCATGTCCTTTGCCCATTTTTTAATGAGGTTGCTTGTTTTTTGCTTGTTGATTTGTTTAAATTCCTTATAGATTCTGGTTATTAGACCTTTGTCAGATGTATAGTTTGCAAATATTTTCCTTTATTCTGTCCACTCCGTTGATAGTTTCTTTCTCTGTGTAGAGCTCTTCAGTTAAATTGGGTCCCATTTGTCAATTATTATTTTTTGTTGCAATTGCTTTTGGGGACTTAGCCAAAAATTCTTACCAAGGCTGATGTCAAGAAGGGTATTTCCTAGGTTTTCTTCTAGGATTTTTGTAGTTGAGGTCTTACATTTAAATTCTTAATCCATCTTGAGTTAACTTTTGTATATGGTGAAAGGTAAGAGTCCAGTTTCATTCTTCTGCATATGGCTAGCCAGTTATCCAAGCACCAATTACTGAATAGTGCGTCCTTTCCCCATTGCTTATTTTTGTCAGCCTTGTTGAAGATCAGCTATTTGTAAACGTACAGCTTTATTTCTAATTTTTCCATTCTGTTCCATTGGTCTATGTGTCTGTTTTTGTATCAGTACCATGCTGTTTTGGTTACTATAGCCCTATAGTGTACTTTCAAGTTCAAGAGTGTGATACCTCTAGTTTTGGTCTCTTTGCTTAGGATTGCTTTGGCTATTCAGGCTCTTTTTTGGTTCCATATGAACTTTAGAATAGTTTTTTTCTAGTTCTTTGAAGAATGACATTGGTACTTTGATAAGAATAATCTTGAGTCTGGTAGCTCTATTTTAAGTTCTTTGAGAAATCTTCAAATTGCTTTGGGAACTATGGCCATTTTAACAATATTGACTTCCCAATCCACAAGCATGGGATATTTTCCCATTTATTTGAGTTATCTCTGATTTATTTCAGAAGTGTTTTGTAATTCTTTTTGTAGAGATCTTTTGCCTCCTTGGTTAGTTATATTCCTGGGTATTTCATCTTCTTTGTGGTTATTGTAAATCAGATTGTATTCTAGATTTGACTCTCAGCCTGAACATTATTGGTATATAGAAATGCTGCTGATTTTTATACATTGATTTTGTATCCTGAAACCTTACTAAGGTCATTAATGAGTTGTGTAGACTTTTGGCAGAATCTTTGGGGTTTCTCTGGATGGAATTATACTGTCAGTGAAGAGAGATCATGTGGTTTATTCTTTTCCTATTTAGATGGAATTTATGAATTCTTAGCCCAAAGGGGTCAACATTATTGAGGCCATCATTGACCATGGAGGACAGAAGCCAATGAGTAAAGTCTCTTTTCTTGCTTTCCCCCAAGCAAACAGTTTATTTTATAAGAATCCTCACAGGGTTCTGCTAGATCCAAAACTAGACACTTCCAGCACTGAGCCAACCCAATAATGACTCTTTGTACTGGCTTTCTCCTTCCCTGTGGCATTCCTCCATCCTCTACTCCTGTTCCTGGGATTATATATCCAAATAAACTGATTTCACACAAGTTTATTATCTCAAGCTCTCCTTTAAGGGAAGCCAAGCCCAAGATACTTCCCTACACTTTCAAACTGTTTCCTTATTCCTCCAGAGTGGAGCCCCCTAGAACATGGAATCCCACAAATTGTCACATTTGCCTGACCTTTACTGGCAGCCAACTCTACCCTGATTGCCTCTTCAGTTCCTTCTAGTTTCCAGTTACCTTTCACTATACCCTGGATGAGAGGCAGAAAATAAAACTACACAATAGGTGGCTGCTAGATTGCAAAAGCCTTGGATGACATGCTTAGAATTTATAGGTAGAAGAGTTCCATTGAGTGTTTTTAATTAGTGTGATCATGTTTGAGAAACATAACCAATGGTATTATAGAATGCCATGGGAGAAAGAAAGTCTGGAGCCATGAAGATTAGAAACAAAAAATGTTGAGGGATATCTGCTCTGATGATTTCTCTTCTGCCAATAGTCATCTGGGCATAAGAGTAAAACCATGGCCTGAAGAGACTGGTAGATGTGCCCTTCACTGAGATCCTCCTATGAAGAGTTGTGTTGCTCTGGATTTGGGGCTATCATGGTAGGTGCAGTAAAAGGATAAACAGGTGAAGGAACTTGATGATGTGAGAAAAATGACTGAAGGGATGGATCATGAGTCAGATTGGTTAGGGGAGGTAAAGAAGTCAGGAAGCAAGACTGGTGAATTCAAAGAGTAAAAAAGGGATGACTTTGAGAAGGAGGAAGGAGGCAAAACCTTAAAATGTCCATCTCATTCCTTTATTACAATTCTGAGTGGAAGGCTTGTTATAGAAAACAGGGATACTAATCACTTAAATGAGGTTTGAGGATTATCTCTGGATTTCTAAGATAATTGGATGGAATCTGCAGTGAAACTCAATCCTGCTTAACTTATAGGAACTTTCTCAATTTAAAGTCTAAAGTGAGAATGGACAAAAACTTCTATTCATAGAATAAGTTCAGCAGAAATATTAGTGTGGACTAATAGTTGTAGAACTAGAAAAGTGAGGCCAGAACCAATAAGGAACCTTGGTATTAGCAAATAAGCGTTTTAGCAATTATTAAAAATAAGATCCAGAGCCACGACGCTAAATTTATTGAGAATAATGCTCATCGTGGTCAGAAACAAAATCACACAGCATTTGAAAGACTGAAGAAGCTGATTTTTAAAAAGTAAGAAAAATAACATCTTTCAAGTTTATGAATACATTTGGTCCATTAATTTGGTAATTTTCCCTTGGTTTTAGTAATTTAACTTTTCCATTTTCTTTCTATAAATGTAAAATTAATTACTTCTCTTCTTTTTCACTATTGAAAATATTTTCATATATATATATGCAAAGCCAAGATAAATGCAAAAAGCTAAATTAGAAATCAGGCTTAGAAACTACCAAGGAGGAGAGAGGGAGGCAAGGAAGGAGAAAAGGAAGGGAGGGAGGGAGGAAGGGGAGGGAAGAAGAGAAGAAAGAAAGTAATGGAGGGAGAGGAGAAAAGGAAAGAAACTACTATGGAGGTTTTCACTTGTTTGTTCTTTTACCTAATTTTAATGTATATTATCACTTCAGCACGACTGCATTTGTTACCTCAAAAAAAATCAGAAAAATATATCAAGACTTTAAAAACTACAAATCAATACAAGTACCAATATAAAAAATGGTTGAATTCCATTGTATCAGTTGCCTATTTTCACATTAATGCTGTGTAGCAAACAACCACAAATCCTCATTGACATATAAAAACAAGTGTTTAGTCTTCATGTACCTGTGGATTAGCCCCGTGGTTTTGTGATCAAGTGGCTGTGGGTTGAGCGGGTGGCTCTGATTTAGTCAGAACTTTATTGGATCAGCTTCGCTGGGGAAATTATGCTTCTATTGTTCTGAAACTAGAAGGCTAGCTAGGAATGTCCTTCACATGGCAATGGCAGAAGCCTAATTGCAAAATCACTTTTCAGACCTCTGCTTGAATCATGTTTCTAATATTTCATTGGCCAAAGCCAGTCATCTAAGCCCAGGAGTGGCACATACACTCCTGCTCACAGAGAAAATGCTAATCACAGCCATTGGTGCAATCTATCATGTCCACTTTTAAGAATTTACTCAAGGAAATATGTTAACAAGATGAAAAAGCACAACTGTAGTGGGATGTTCATCAATATAATAATTATAATATGGATAAATTGGAAACCTAAATATCCATAAACAGGGGGCCTCTTTAAGCACATCATATATAAGAAAATGAAAAATTTGGCCAGCTATTAAAATTGTTGTAGATCTTTTTTAATGCAAGCATGTCCACCACATATTGTAGGGCAATAAAAGAAAAACCTTACAGAATAGAATGAATGTTATGAGCCCATTCATGTAAAATGCATACATGCAGGTATTTCCACATATATTGACACATCAGAAATATCTGAACCATGTGATCTGTAATTTTCTCTGAATTATAGACTTTCAGATGCTAGTTTCTATTTATTTTTTGTAATGTACAAGTATTATTTTTATAGAAGGAATAAAGTATTCAAAAAGAATAAGCAAATAACCCATCATTAAGATTAAATATAGAAAAAATAGGCCTTTTCTCTTAATTTAATTCCTAATTTATTGTCAAAATTTAAATTGGGAGTCCTAGGTTTTATCTATAAAACAGAGAGTATTTATTTCAGAATAAATTTTATTTTTGATTGAACTAGGTGAAAAGCACAAAAATTTTTGTTATGCTACATTTTATTTCTTTTGTATGTCTCAGTTATTTCACAATAAATATTTTTAAATTGTTGTAAAGGACAACTGTTTCACTGCTTAATGTATTTATATTACAACTGCGATGTTTATTAGTTCTGAGGACCTTAACGCCCAGTTAGGAAAATGTTCAAATTTGAGACTATTTTTAATAATTTGCTAGAAGTCTTTAAGAAACAGGCACTCATTTAATAAGAGATTTGTTAAACTTCTGCTATATGCAATACACTATATCAAGGATACTGGGAGTTTTGTTTTATTTTGTTTGTTATTATATGTGACAAAGAGTCGACTCTCAAAAAGCCAAAAACTTTATATTTTGAAGAATATTCTCTAAGTGGGAAATGATATAAACAACTTTTTCCTCTAAAAGTATCAGTCAGATCTAGATTTCATAGAGAAGATTTATCCCATCTATGAGACTCTCATGTTAGACTTCAATGATTTGAAATGACCATGTAAGTGTTCTGGGCCCATCCTTCAATTGACTTGAAAACTTGCTCCAAAAACTGTGGACAGTCCAACTGCCAACTTGGATTGTGCCCCAATTGCAAGCATCCTCACCACGGGATACCTAAAGGAATATATATTAAAGAAAAGAACAGAAGCAATAATCATATATTAATCAGCAAGCCTGGCGCATTGATCCAAAATTGCCTAGCGTCTCAAGGTGAATTTTCCTCAAGACTACTTAAAGTTCTCAAGGACGGTCTATTGTCCAAAAATCTAATATGTTGATCTTGGCTTAGTATGACTTCACACAAGTTTAGCCACCACATTTCCAATTCATTGCCTTCTACTTCCTACCAAATATGAGGATTCCAGCTATCTGTATGTTTATGTACAGTGCAGGAGTTTTGTATCCTTACCAAGCAACATATGGACCCCAGACCTCCTAGTAAAATACTGAATAGTTAATAGCTTCATCTTAGTTCTTAAAAAGCTGGAGGTGATATTTGTTTCTTTACTCTAAACTTTAATAGTTCATTTTCTAGTACAATCACACTTATATGTCAATTTACATTTAAAGTATTTTCATTCAGGTCCTGTTTTCCTTCACTGATTGTATGTTATTTGAAAGCAAGAACAGCCTCTATTAGTATTTGTAGCCCCAAAGCACTTGTTACAATGTCTGGTGAAGAGCAGGCTTTCAATAAATAGTTTCTAAATTAAAGGAATAAATTCTAATTCTGTTTCTGTTTCTCAGCAATAAAAATAAATCTGATGAAATAAAATTAAAAGAACTGAACAGTGAGTACAGAGATTTAGTAGACACTGTTTACTATCAACTCCACATTCACGTCCCAATACTATTGTCTTTTACAGCAAAATCTGCCTCCAATGATAGACATTAAAAATGTTAGACATTTATTTTCACAGCCTTTCTTGCAACTAACAGTAAAAATGTAAGCAATTGTGACTGGTGAGCTATATGAAAAAATGTTTGAAGCATGGTTTCTTGGAAAGATGTTTCTCCTGATTAAAGGAGAGAGGAGAAAGAAGGAATGTGAGCAAGAAAGACAGATGGAGAAGGAAGAAAGAAGGAGGGGGAGAGAGATGGGAGAGAAAGAAAAGGAGGAAGGAGAGAGAAAGAAGGAGGAAGGGGAGGCACAAAGAGAGAAGAGAGATGTTTCCTCCTTCCTTCTTGCTTTTGATTCTGTAATACGAAGATGTAATGTTTGGAGCTGCTGCAATCATCTTGCAGCCTTGAAGGAAAGATTAAAAAAAAAAATTAGACACAAATCTAGCTTCTTGAATTTATTTTTTCCTTTTTTTTTTTTTTTTTTTTGAGACAGAGTCTTGCCCTGTCACCCAGGCTGGAATGCAGTGGCATGATCATGGCTCACCGCAGCCTTGACCTCCTGGGCTCAAGCAATCTTTTCACCTCAGCCTCCTGAGTAGCTGGGACTACAGGCATGTACCATCACACCCGGCTAATATTTAAATGTTTTTGTAGAGATGAGGTCTTACTATGCTATTCAAGTGGGTCGAGAACTCCTGAGCTCAAGCAATCCTCCCGCCTTAGCCTCCCAAAATGCTGGGATTATGTGAGCCACTGTGCTCAGCCCAGTCTTCCTTTTATGTGAAATTCTCTATTGTTTAGTCACCATTCACCAAATAATCCCGTCATGTGTAGCCATATCTCTGATCCTCCATTCTCTATCAAGACCTTCCTCACAGCATTGGAGTAATGAATGAGAAAAACACTGAGGACAGTGAATGGCTATGAAAATTAATTTAACTACAATTTGAAGTGAAAGATATTCTCACATTTTTCAACAATTGTTGATGGATTATTTCCTCAAATCCCAAAATCAACAAGTAAAGAAAAGCATACCATAAAAGCAAAACCATAAAAGAAAAGCAAAATCTCCTGATGAAGAATTATTAAATTTCACATATCTCTAGGTTATCTTCCTTTCAAACTGAACTCCCAGAACCTCATTTGACCAACTCTAAGAATTAGATTTTTTGATGCAATACTACAGCATGATTTTAAATAATAGAGATTTTATTCTTCTTTAAAGATGGCCAGAAAACATTTTTGTGAAATAGTTAGAGCACATATGTACTAACTGCAAGATAACTGCAAAGGGTCTTTTTCTATGACAGGTTGTACACTAACCTGTTATAACTAACTTATTGTGGGTCATGGCTTAGTCACCTACAGTAGCAATATAATTACTCAGCATTTACAGCTATGCCTTTATGCACATATTTGTGTGGGTGATTCCAAACTACTTGAATTCAGACATGCAAACCAAACAACAGAGAGAGAGAGAGAGAGAGAGAGAGAGAGAGAGAGAGAGCGCACTCAATCTTCTCCTGAACTAACAGGCTCAGGCTTGAAGCCTTCATGCTGGTTAGAGTAGCCTGCAGTGACCACCATTTTCATCTGCTCAGTATACACACTTTCCTCTGTTCTTTTTGATAACAAATTTTCCACTAGCCACAGGGTTGGCAGGTGACCCAAACTGGGTCAGTCAAGTGCCACATACTACTGATCCCAGTGATTGGTTCAGGAATGGACATGTGACCTAAGAAGAGCCAGTCAGAATCCTCCTTTTGGCTTACTATGTGAATCTTAGGAGAAATCCATTTTCATTCAAAGTGAATCAGCTCAGCACACAGGAGGAAAAAAAACTAGTTTCATTGTTTGGATCAGACTTTCTTGCATAACTGGCAGGTTGCCAATTCAGATGACTTCTGACAAATATGCAGTAGTTAATGCAGGGATGCCCCTTGGATTGTTGCTCCAAATGGCTTCCGTTGCTCCTCCAATGGTAGCAAACCAAAAATAGATGGTGAATTCAGCTATAATCTGAATCCAGGTAGAAAGAAAATATTTGGATTAGCTATGCCATTGAAACAATGATTAATGTAACAAAGAGAAGTGAAGAATAATTGAGAGTAAAAATTAATCGACCCAAGAAGAGAAGAATGTGGAACAGCACTATTGAAGCACTCGCCACATTTCAGAGAGTAAAATAAAGTGAAAAAAATTTACAATGTATTTAATTTAATCTAAATATACCCCAAATCTTATCAATTCAACTTATAATCACTATTTTTAAGTTATTAGTGAGATATTTAACTTACTTGTATTAGTACTAAGTCTTGAAAGCCCATGTGTATTTTATACTAACATATAGCTCATCTCCATTCAGACTACCCACATTTCAAGTGCTCAAATTATCAGTAGCCACATGTGGCTGGCTAGATAGTGGCTGCCATATTGAACGGTAATAGTCTGGAAAATAAAACATCTTGGTTTGTAATTTTTGATGGCAGGTCCCTAAAATCTTTTTAGGCTAGGAACAGGAGTGCTCCCCTACATCTAAAACCCCACTTACCACTACAATAAGTGGAGTAAAAATTCCATGCTGGGGATTTAAATGGCAAGTTCCAAAATTACAGGTGAATATGGGTCCATCCAATCCTGTGTGCCAAAGATCTCAGACACCTCTTATGGACTATTACGTCTACCCTGTGAAAACACAAGTATGAATTCCTACTCAGCACTTACACTCAGGTTGGTGAGCTCTCTCTTGGAGAAAATAACATAATCATGAGCATTAGTACCATTACAAATTCAAGACTTTAAACCTCAAGTGGAAACTCAGTGCTAGTCAGAAATCCTGTCCCCAGTCAATGCCCTTTCCCATTTTCTTCAATAGCTACTTATATCTTCCCCATGTTCCTTAGAGCCGCTACCCTTTATAAAAAATCATTTTTCCGTGGGCAACCCTAATTTTTCTTCACAGAGAAATGGAAACCTCAAGTAAGAATTCTATTTCGCTAAAACTCTGTTTCCAAATTGAACCTGCAAACTTAGATACCCTTGACCCATCCTTTTTGCCTGTTTGAGTCTCATTGCAGTCACCTCCCACTTTCTTCGGAATTGCTCCATCAACTACTCCCTTTGCATATTCAACCTTTTATTTTCTTCTCTGCTTCCTCTTTCTCTTCGGCTTATAAATGTGCTCAAATTTCTCTTGCTTGAAAGATAGCCACATCCACTTATTGCTACGGCTTTCTTTCTCTGCGTTTTTCACTGAAGCAATCTATCCTCCTTACTCCATTAAAACTACCCTAAAATAATCAGGTACTTCCTCCTGAAAAGTCAATATAGCCTGTTCTATCTTTAATTTACTATTTCTCACCAGTATCTGACAGAGTTGGGCACATCCTTTGTCTTGAAAATCTTCCCACCATTGAGTCTATGATGCCAGTATCTCTCTTGACTTCTTCCATCTCTGCCACTCTTTAACAATCTCTTTGTAGCTTTTTTCCCTTTTGCCTATTATTTAAATAGTGGTGTTACTCAAGTTTCAATCGTCTACCTCCTTGGTTTTCCAAGTGTGGACCGTAAACAAGCAAAAGGAGCTTCACCATCTGGGAGCGTGAGGCAAATTCAGAATCCCGGGCCTCACCTCAGACCTTCTGGATCAAATTCTGCATATACTTTCTCCCTGAGTAATCTCATCCTCTGTGACTTTCATAACTACCTGTATATTAATGACCCCTACATTTGCATCTCCAGCCCAGTTCACCCTCATGAGTTCCACTACATATATAGAATTTTTCACTAAACATCTCGGCTCATTTGCATGGCAGGTGTATCAAACTTTGTATGACACCACAAACAAACCTGGCTGCATGTGTTCTAATAAGAGAGTAATTATAAGGGATCCCAAGTGTTTGGATAAGGAGAAGATCATGAGAGAAGGGTAATTATAAAAGACCTCATGTTGCTTTTGGTGTTGAGCTTGACCTGAACCTTAATGGATAAGTTGGAAAGAGGAAGGGATTTAGATAAATGGAAGATGAAGGAAAGCATAAAGCATATTTTATCTTCAGAATTGATAAGTAACCCTTTCTCTCAAGCCTGTAGACTTCTGCCAGGGAATCTAAAGAAAAGGTAACTAGTCAGGGTTTGTTTTGCTGGTATGAGAAGTCACCTAAATCTCTTGGTCTCTGTCCCCTACTAATTTCTTTTCACTTCTTGAACAGACATTTATTGAGCTTCTACTACTATGTCAGGTACTATCCTAGGTGCTAGAGATAGGGCAATAAATGAAACAGACAAAAATTATTGCACTCACATTCTTGGTAGCAATATTTATTTTCTTCCCTTAATGAGTTCTTTGAAAATGAACTGTCGTGCAGGGTGAGTCCCTTTGTGATCAACTCCCTGTTAAGCTCCAGGGCTCAGAAAGAATTACAAAACATCACATGAAATACTGGAAGGCAAAGGCTTTGTATTGGGGAAACTTAAAAGCAAGTCTCAGTAGGAAAAGAAAGCCTGGATCCCTCATGTTCTCTTTGCCCCCACAAAGAAACTTGCTGGAAACTGTCCCCTTTGTCACCTGAAAATGACTGATATGACTCCAAAATGTGCTTACATATACTAGACCCTGATACCACAGAGAGAAATAATATCTCTGCCCCTTTGCAGGCACATGAGGCAAAGTATGAAAGGAATGGTGCAAATCTACCACCACAACTGAGAAACTTTCTCAAAGTAGATGAATAGCTTTATCAGTATACAGAAAAACAGTATGAAACATTCTGTTATGTCCTTATTTCATACAGATTTGACTTGTGATACATTCCCTATTGTTTTGATAGACTAATTAAAACCAGTATCAGAGTCCAACTGGTGCAATAGTGCACCATAAAACCAGTAAACATAAAACTAGTGACACACACCCATGAAATGTGAAAGTAATCAATCTATTTGAGTTCAGTTATGAGCAAAAAACACAGATAACAGAACACCAAACCACAGAAAATTTACAGGAGAATTACAGAGTAACTGAAATATGGGCCATACACCTGACACTTCCATCAAGTAATGTTTTCCTCAAACCCCCAAGGTCTTGCTCTTAAATATGTTTGATAATTGTAAAGAGTTTGAACACCATACTCATCTCTTTACATTTCTGTTTTATATTACATTTTAGTGATGATAAATAGAGGAGAAAAAAGTAAAGCTTTGATAGCGGGCTTCTTGCTGTTTTATTTTATTTCAGCCCTATTATCACATATTTCCAGAAATGCACAATAATCCCAAATCACTTTCTCCATCTTGGGTTGGTTCCTCAATATATTAGCTGTCAGTGTAAAATTATTGTGCCTCCTACATGACAACTAAAATCCCAAACAATGGTTACTGACAAATTTCTCTATAGTTCACTGATTCCTCAAAGAAAATGAATTTTCTACCCAGCTAAGATTAATTACCATTGTTACAGAAATTGGAATGCATCTGACAGCTTGAACAGAAAACACTGTGCTTTGCTATCATGTCAGTAATCACATGCTCCAAAATCAGTTAGAATCACATAATTCTCCTAAAGAAATGCCTACCCACTATAAACGCTTAACTTCAGAAAAGTTAGGAGATGTGAAAAGAGGAGATGCAGGTTTGGGGACGCACTTTGGAGGCATCTTTCATTACCTCTAGCCTGCCCCAAGAATATGCAAGATCTGGGAAGATGATACTATGGTTCTAGGCAGCCCAAGGTGGGAAGTTCCAGGCTGTTTTTGAAATGGGAGAGTTCCCTGGCCCCCTCCCATCACAAGACATGTAACAGGATGTGACTCTCTGTTTGGCCACCATGAGTTCAAACCCCTTACAGGAAGGGGTGCATGCAGACTGGCAGGTGCACGAACTGGAGCAAGTCCTCTGGAGCTCTGGCCCCACAGCAGCATATAGGGGTAGGTGGCTGCTACTCTCAAAGCCCAAGTGGGAAGGGTTACAGTGCACTCTTTTAGTTTTACTGTCCGTGGATGGCTTAAGTGTTAACCAGCTTATTGGACCCTCTGCCTTTTTGCAAAGGCAGGGGTCAGTGTGACAGCTTTCTGTATCCTGAGCTCTTGTCCAGTATCCCAGAAGCATCAGGTCACACACAGACTTGAAGGATGAATGTGGGGGGTTTTACTGAGTGGTGGAAGTGGCTCTCAGCAGGACCAATGGGGAGCTGAACAGGGGATGGAGTGGGAAGATGATCCCCTGGAGTTTGGCCATCCAGTGGCCAATTCTCTGACCATCCCCAGCCAAATTCTTCCCAGCGTTCCTCCTTTCTCTCCCTCTCTGCCTCACTGTGATGTCGTTCATCTATTCATCTCCTCATCTCCTTGTCTGCTCCTGGAACCTGGAGTTCAGCATTTTATATGAGTACAGGATGGGACATGGAGGCCAAAAGGCAACTTTTGGGGCATGAATACAGGAATGCCTGTTCTCACCTAGGGCCACAGGTATCCAGGCTTGATGGTGGGGCCTTTGCCAGGGAACCATCTCTTCTACCCATTATTTCCCTCTCTCCTTTCCATATCATTTTTGTTAGTTTATCTTCCTAACAAATCGCCTAAACTTCACTGGTTTAAAACAACATGCCAGATGGGTGGTGCACACCCATAATCCTAGTTACTCTGATGGCTGAGACAGGAGAATCTCTCGAGCCCAGGAGTTCAAGGCTACTGTGACCTATGATTGTGACACTGTACTTCTGCCTGGGTGACAGAGGAAGACCTCATCTCTCTTAAAGAAAAAAAAAATTGCTTTCCACAGTGACTGAACTAATTTACATTCTTACCGACAGTGCATAAGTGTTACTTTTTCTCTGTATCCTCACCAGCATCTGTTGTTTTTTAACTTTTTAGTAATCGCCTTTCTGACTGGTGCGAGTATCTTGGTGTGGTTTTGACTTGCATTTCTCTGATGATTAGTGATGATGAGCATTTTTCTAGTGTTTGTTGGCTGCTTGTATGTCTTCTTTTGAGAAGCGTCTGTTCATGTCCCTTTGTCCATTCTTTAAAAGGGTTGATTTTTGCTTAGTGATTGAAGTTCCTTATAGATTCTGGATATTAGACCTTTGTAAGATGCATAGTTTGTGAATGTTTTCTTCCATACTGTAGGTTGTCCATTTACTCTGCTGATAGTTTCTTTTGCTGTGCAGAAGCTCTTTAGTTTAATTAGGTTCTACTTGTCAACTTTTGTTTTTGTTACAATTGTTTTTGGGACCTAGCCAAAAATTTTTTGCCAAAGCTGATGTCAAGAAAGGTATTTCCTAGGTTTTCTTCCAGGATTTTTACAGATTGAGTTTTATATTTAAATCTTTAATCTATTTTGAGTTAATTTTTGTATTTGGCAAAAAGGTTCAGTTTCAATCTTCTGCATATGGCTAGCCAGTTATCCCAGCACCATTTATTAATGATGGAGTCCTTTTCCCATTGCTTATTTTTGTCAGCCTTGTCAAACGTCAGATGGCTGTAGGTGTGTCGCTTTATTTCTGAGTTTTGTATTCTGTTCCTCTGGTTTTTGTGCCTGTTTTTGCACCAGTACCATGATGTTTTGGTTACTGTGGCCTTATATTATAGTTTGAAGTCAGATTGTGAGATGCTTCTGGCTTTGTTCTTTTTGATTAGGATAAGTTTGGCTATTCAGGTTCTTTCTGACTCCATACAGATTTTAGAATAGGTTTTTTTCTAATTCTGTCAAGAATGACATTGGTAGTTTGACAAGAATAGCATTGAATCTATAAATTGCTTTGGGTAGTATGGCCAACAATCCCATTACTGGGTATATACCCAAAGAAGAATAAATTATTCTACCAAAAAGACCTATGCACTTGGCTGGGTGCAGTGGCTCAAATGCCTATAATCCCAGCACTTTGGAAGGCCAAGGCAGGCAGATCACCTGAGGCCAGGAGTTCGAGACCAGCCTGGCCAACATGGTGAGACCCCATCTCTAGTAATAATACCAAAAATTGGGCCAGGTGGAGTGGCTCACACCTGTAATCCGAGCACTTTGGGAGGCTGAGGCAGGCAGATCACTTGAGGTCAGGAGTTTGAGACTAGCCTGGCCAACATGGTGAAAGCCTATCTCTACTAAAAATACAAAAATTATCCGGGTGGTGGTGGTGCAGCACCCATAAACCCAGCTACTCAGGAGGATGAGGCAGGAGAATTGCTTGAGTCTGGGAGGTGGAGGTTGCAGTGAGCCGAGATCCCTTCACTGCACTCCAGCCTGTGTGACAGAGGAAGACCCTGTCTCAAAAAAATAAAAAAAAGAGAAAGAAAAAGCCAAAAATTAACTGGGTGTGGTGGCTCATGCTACTTGAAAGACTGAGGCAGGAGGATCACTTGAACCCAGGAGGTGGAGATTGCAGTGAGCCAAGATTGCACCATTGCACTCCAGCCTGAGTGACAGAGCAAGGCTCTGGGAAAAAAAAAAAAAAAAAAAAGACACATGTACTCATATGTTCACTGCAACACTATTTACAATAGCAAAGACATGGAATCAACCTAAGTGCCCATCAGTAGTGGACTGGATAAAGGAAATATGGTACATATACACAATGGAATGCTACACCTCCATAAATAAGAACGAAATCATGTCTTTTGCAGCAACATGGATGCATCTGGAGGCTACAATTCTAAGAGAATCAACACAGGAACAGAAAATCAAATCCCACATGTTCTCACTTATAAGTGGGAGCTAAACATTGAACACACATAGACATAAACACAGGAACAAGAGACACTGTGGACTACTAGAGGGAGGAGGAAAAGAAGGGGGTATGAGTAGAAAAAACTATTCAGGACTGTACTCACTACCTCGGTGACAAGATCAGTACCCCACACTTCAGCATCACACAATATACCCATGTAACAATCCTGCACACATAACCCTGTATCTAAAACAAGCATTGAAATTTAATGGAAAAATTTTTTTAAAGTTCATGTGGTTCAAGTGACAAAAAATGAGCAAAAAAATCCCATGTGTATTATGTCTCATATCTATAGGTCAGTCAGGCAGGTTGTTGATCTGAGCACACTCCTGTGAGCAGTTAGCTGGTAGGTTGCCTATGGACTGGGTAATTAGTAATGGCTCCAGCGAAGACAACTAGAAGGTCTCAGGTCTCCTCCATATGGTCTTCTCACCTTTCAGCCAGCTAGATCAGGCGTATTCACATGGTAGCAGCAAAGAGAAAACAAATGCACACAAGGTTGCTTGATGACTAGGCACGGAATTGGCATACCATCATATGCACTGCTTACTATTTTCCAAAGCAAGTCAGTCACCAGTCAATGCAGACTCAAAATGTAGGCAAATGGACTCTGCCTCTTGACAAGGAGATCTTTAAAGTCACATTGCAACATGTTTAAATATAGAGGTAGAAAATTAAAGTATTTTAGTTGTAAATCTACCACCCATGATAAATCCCTGGGTAGCCTCTCTGGGTATCACATTTCTACATGGCACTTCCTTAGGGATCATGGTCTTGCTGGGACTGTATCTCACTGTGACCCTGTTTTGCACAGGCTGTTATGCTTTAAAGGGAAAGTCAGAAAATGGGTGGGGCAAGAGGAAAAGAGGAAGATGTTGCCTGTGTCTGTGGAATTTTACTTTCCTTCAGCACCCCACAAAAATACATCCAAAACCCTTTCTATGACCTCATGGTGGGTAGAATAAGCCTGCTTGCCCCTCAACTTTGAGAGGGGCTATGTGCCTTGCTTTGGCCAATGGGATGGTCAAAAAAGCCTTAAAATGTGCTTATGCATAAAGCTTATAATACTGTGCTTAGTAGAAAAATAGACCCCATGTAGACACTGTTTTTTCAGCATAGAGCATAATCAGCTCTGCCAACCTATAGGTGCATGAGAAAGAAACAAATACTTAAAGCTGTGTGCAACTGAATTGTGTGGTTGTTACACAGCAAAAGTTGATGAATAAACCGAATTAAGAAGAGTACAAGAAGGCAAGGAGGGAAATGGGGATTCTAAGGGCAGAAATCTAGCAGAGAGGGGATGAAATCACCACTTTCATCATGAGTTCATTGAATACATAAATTTTCTGGAGAGAAGTCATGCGTAAAGCCTTTTTTCTCACTGAGCATTACAAGCATTGATCCAAGAGCATATTTTCATGTGTGTGTGTGTGTGTGTGTGTGTGTGTGTGTGTGTGTGTGTGTATCTGTGTGTAAATATGTTTCTTGTTTAACAGTAGGTGCTGGTTGGAGCCACCCGTTAGGAGAACTTTGCATTATTTTTGTTAGCATAATGGAAGATACTGGTGTTTGCTCAGGAACTGTCCCATATTCCTCCATCTGTGAAATGGAGATTAACATGCTAAGACACCTCAAAGGGTTTTGTTTTATGGTTTGAGTTTTTTTTTTCCAAAGAGTAATGGAAAAAGTAATTGAAAACATTAAAAAAAAAATACAAAGCGATATAAACACTAAATAATAATTACTTGTGAGAATTGAAATGAGGATTGCTTTGCCAAGAATCCTGAGTTGATTATAGTCTCAATATTTGTGAGGAACAGCTAATAAGAATCTTCATTAAAATTTCTAATTTTCTACTGACTGCCTCCTTATCAGGTGCAAATTATTAGCAAATTCATATCAACCATCATGGAATGGAATGATATTCAGGACAACCAGTTTAATTTTCTTCTGGGATACAGTTGACCAAGGTTGTTTGAAGTTACATAACCATTGCAGAAAGATGTGGTACTTTCAGTTAGAGAGACAAATAATCTTTCCCCCGTGGCAGATAAAGTTCCACAGGAATACTCTTGAATCACGGCTAGAAGGCTAACTGATGTGATATTTGTACTGCTACTGTTCAACATACTTATCATTGATTACTTATGCACACTGGTAATAATAAAAATAACAACAGTAATAGCTGCTACTATTGAACAACTATAGTCAGGCCATATACATATTCATATATATATTCTTATATTATTACAACACCTATTATGTACAGTTATTTGTATATAATAGATGCCAGTAAATGCTTAGTGAATGAACACTTACAAGGTAAGAAATGTTAACTCTTTCTTACAGATATGAAAAATTGTATTCAGAGAACTTAAATAATTTGGATAGTAAATGACAGAGTCAGAAATTAAAGAAACTTTTTTTAACCCAAAGCCTTGTCTCTTTCTGTCTCACTCTTTCTCCAGTACACACCCAAAAACTAGAATATAAACTAATGGAGTCCTCATGCTTTAGACATTTCTGGTCTAAACCACAGCAAAGTTACCTATAGTAACTTGAGTTCTGCTGGGTCCAGCTGTCGCCATGTAAGGAAAGGTGGAGGGACATGGACCAGATCAAGGTGACTTTCTCTATACCCTTCTCTGATTCCTTTGAGGCTGTGCCCTCTGAAAATCAGTTTGAAGAAAACTATCCTGGTGCTTCCAAGCAAAGTGCACCCCAGCTGGTCTCTCAACTTTACCCCTTTCCTATTTCTTTTAACCGGTCTACTGGCCTGCAAAAGTACTGACCTTCCCTTGTTCCTCTTGTCCTACCAAGATGCTCCTGTTACCCAGCTCCAGGAAAATAAATGGGTAAGTTGGGATTTCCAGACTCCATTTATCTTCCTGCCTAATTTTCCTCTTATAGATATGGCTGCCTGGAATTCTTCATCCCACTTAGTTCATCACGTTTTTTTCTGGTGTTTGCTATAGTATAATGAAAACAAAATCTGGAGCCAGAAATCCTAGCTCTGCCATTTACTAACTGATTTTGCAAATGTCTCAAGCAATTCTCCTGCCTCAGCCTCCCGAGTAGCTGGGATTACAGGTAACTGCCACCACACCTGGCTAACTTTTTGTATGTTTAGTAGAGACAGGGTTTCACCATCTTGGCCAGGCTGGTCTTGAACTCCTGACCTCGTGATCTACCCGTCTTAGCCTCCCAAAGTGCTGGGATTACAGGCATGAGCCACCATGGCGGGTCATGACTTGGATTTTAAAAGGGTTGTAAGCAAACCAGTACAGAAGCATGGAGACCTGTTAAGAGGCTACATCAGTGATGCAGACAGGAGATGACAGTGGTACAGACCAGGATGATAGGAGCATGGGAAGCAAAATAAGTGGATGGATTCCAGTTATATTTTAAAGGTCATTAAAATGGGCACAATTCAGAGGCTTGTCCCTGCGAAGGACTGCTAATCTCCACCTATTTACAGCTACTATGATAAATAAAGGTATATTTGAATAATTTTACAATATTTTAGTAGGCAGATCTTTCTCTTGTTCAAAGGAGGATCACCTCCATTGCTGATTTTTATTCAGAACTTGTCAAAACTCTGCCTGTCTGCTAACATCACAGACAGACATTATGTGCTGCCTGGTGGAAATACACATTACCCTTGAATGGTATGTGTTCCTGTAAACTTCAGTCAAGTAAAGTCTCCAATTCTAACCATCAATTTACAGGAAATACAAGGGATGGAGGACACCACTGACTTGCAACCCATAAAATATAAGCATGGAAAACTCGAGGAAAAATAACCTGTTTCTTGAACAGATTAATTGCAAGGGGAAAGAGGACTGATCCTCTTCTATTTCAAATTACTTCAGAGCTACATTTTCCAAATGTATTGACCTCTTTTGAATCTTGATTTTTTTGTTTGTTTGTTTTTTGTTTGTTTGGTGGTGGTGGTTGTTGTTTTAGAGACAGAGTCTTGCTCTGTTACTGTCTGGAGTGCATTGGCATGATCATAGCTCAATGCAGCCTCAAATTCCTGGAATCAACTGATTCTCCCACCTCAGTTTTCTAAGAAGTTAGGACTACCGTCATGTGCCACCACACCTGGATAACTTTTTTTTTAAGTTTTCATAGAGACAGAGTCTTGCTATGTTGCCCAGGCTGGTCTTGAGCTCCTGTCCTCAAGCAATCATCCCACCTTGGCCTTCTAAAGTGTTGAGATTATAGGCATGAGCCCCGGCTTCCAGCATGGATCCCAATTTTTAATAAATCATTTTTTAAGTGTGTAAGACATTTGAGAAAATTTGAACACCAGTTGGGTATTTGATTATATCAATGCATTGTTATTAATATTTTTAGGTATAAAAGTGACTAGGGTTATGTTTTTTAAAGGAGAAAGAGAATCTGTATATCTCGTAGGTAAAAATTGTCAAATATTTTCTATAAAGGGCCAGATAGTAAATATATTAGGCTTGGTGACCATACAGTATCTACCGCTACTACTCAGCTCCACCACCATGACACAAAAGCAGCTACACACAGTAAGTAAATGAATGAGCATAGCTGTTGTCAGTGAGGAAAAAATTCCTCTTAGCTTTAGTGATTGGAGACCTGTGAATCCATACATATATATATACACAGTATTATTATTATCCCCCTTACAGTTGAGAAACACAAGTACAAAGAGGTTAAATAAATTCCCAAGGTCACAGAATACATAAGGGTGAGAGCCACTCTCTGAACCCAGGCAGGCTAGCTCCAGAGCCTATTCTCCTTAAGTATTATACAAGTTGCTTGTTAAATACAAGACATTTATGGATTTGGAGAATTCTCTCTCTGCTCTCCTCTAACAATGGCTCTTTCCTAGTTAATATGCTGCTCCGGCAATGTCTTGTCTAGGGGATTACCTCTTGGATCTTTGCACTCTACATTATTATTCCTTCATTTTTCTGAACCACAATATAACTGAGCTTAGTTATTAAAATAATCTAATTCCTTCTATAACTGAATGCATTTTTTATCAACCTTCTCCCTCTTGCTTTAGACCAGAGACAACTTAAAAAAAAAGTCTTCTTGAGAAGAAAAAAAAAGGACCAATGGCTTGTATAAAACATGAGCATTTGAGTCCTGTTAATTTTAAGTTTTAACCAGGCAGACATAGATTCAGATCATGAGCCAGTGTTTTCAACCATCTTTGTGTACAAAGGATTTCACAATCAGCAAAATTAGCATAATCTTTAAGTAGACATCAAAAAAAAAAAAAAAAAAAAACATAGCTAGAAAGAACCTTGAGAGGTCATCTAATCCACCCCTACTGCTAAAATGGGGTGGGCCTAAGCTAGCCAAGAAAGGAGCTTTCTAACCTTTCATGTCTACAGAAGGAATTTCATAAGCTTCTTTGTTAATATTTCAATGTGTAGACTGCTTATTTTAGGGGAAATTCCTAAAGTCTGGATATGGTTCTTTTTACCTGGACAAAGCTTTCCTCCATTTAATAATAGGTCACACCAGGTGCAGTGGCTCACACCTGTAATCCCAGAACTTTGGGAGGCCGAGGCAGGCAAATTACAAGGTCAGGGGTTTCAGATCAGCCTGGCCAACATGGTGAAACCCCGTCTCTACTAAAAATACAAAAATTAGCCAGGCGTGGTGGCACACACCTGTAGTCCCAGTCACTCTGGAGGTTGAAGCAGGAGAATCACTTGAACCTGGGAGGCAGAGGTTGCAGTGAGCCTAGACTGTGCCATTGCACGCCAGCCTGGGCGACAGAGCAAGACTCCATCACAAAAAAAAAAAAAAGTAGGTCACAGGATAACACAATAATAATAGTAGTAATAATAAATTGATATGATATATATGAAAATGATAAAATAAAAAACCAATCATTTTTCTGCACTTAGCAATCAAGCTCCTGAATAATTCATTAATATAAAAAAGACCACAATACTCTTTAAATGTAATATCTACTCTTTGTACAGAAGATTATATTTGGTATATTGAACAACTAGATTTGAATATCAAAACCATTGTTAAACAGGTAATATATTGACTTTATTTTACAGATTGACTCTATCTTTGTGAGAAAAATTAGGCTCAGTGATACTGATTTAGATCCAGGTTATCAAGCCCAAATCTCCCATTTCTGGCATCGCACCATTCTGGAAAAGCAAAGAGATCTTCTGGTGGGTTACTCACCACCAGACTACCTTTAACGGAGCTCGGCCATGGTAAAATTAAGCAGTGAAAGGATAAAGAAAGTTCTTATATGTTGTTTGCTGACATTAGACCAGATCAAAACGGCAACACATATTTTAGTGCACTGTGAGGTTGTACAGTGTTATTAACAAGCAGTCAGGGATGTGGAGAAAGGACTGACATAGCTTCTGCACTATTTTATATTTTTAAAATGAACATATATGAGCACATATTATATACCATCTGTGCTTTTACCTATGCTATAAATCATATATATATTAAATACCTATGATAGTTTTATATATGTAAAAGTATACCACTGGTGTTTTTACCTGTAAAGAGTCCTTCCCTTAAAGTATTATGATAAAATGTTTAAAAAATTGTAAAGATTCACAAACCATAAACCTGAAAAGAGTAGAATATTTATACCTAGAGAGGAATCATTTTAATTTTTAGGTTGTGATTTGGTTATCAGACTTAACCCACTTGAATTATTTGTCAGTAAGTGTGATAACAAAACAGATCACATCTTTCTTCTTTTCCAAAGAAACAAAACGAGATGGCCAATCAAATTCGAATCATTCCTTCTCCCAGCTCACAACAGGGTCCCAAAGAGTTAGCTCTGCCCCTTACTATAAGATTTCAATGCCTGCGCTCTGTGGGAAGGTGGTATATTCATGAGGTCAAAAGCCTGCTCTTTGGAGTCAGAAGATAGTTTTCAGTCCCTGCTTTGCCAGTGTTTGGCTGTGTGACTGGACCAGCTTTTTAATCTCACTATACCAGATTTCTTATCCGTAAAACGGGAACAGCAATATTACTTAAACTACACAGGTATTATGATAATTAAGTGGGCTGATATTAAGAAAGGTACTTGAAACAACGCCTGGCACATAAACACTAGCTATTTATGGTGCTGTTGTTATTGTTGTTATGATTATTACAGTATCAAAATTCATCTGTATAATCTTATTCTGCAAAATTTCTGGACACTGACACAGAAAAATTAGCTGGCCAACCATTTCAGAGAATGTACTTCCTTGCAGAGTTAGAGCAAGAGTCATAAAACTACAGCCCATTGGCCAAATCCGGATCCTTGAAGGCCAAAACCTGCCATACCCATTTGTATTTGTACTTTTTTCCTGTGGCTGCTTTTGCACTATAAGGGCAGAGTTGAGAAGTTGCAAATGAGACCATATGGCTCACATAGCCAAAAATATTTACCATCTGGCCCTTTACAGAAAAAAAAAACAACAAAAATTAGCTGATTCCTAAGCTAGAGGCATTTTTGTTCAAGATAACATATTTAGTCTCTTAGAATTCAAGATATGTTGCTTGTTCTAAGCAATTCTAAAGATATTACCAAGATACTCATCATCCTTTCCTCTTTGGTACCAAAGATCAAACATGAGTCTCAAGTAACTAGACAGAGAATGAGCATTAGTGCCTCCACTAATTATGGCTATAAGGTCCATCCCTTGCACTCACTCTTGACAGCAATGACAGCTCTCTTACTTTTCTAAAACCATGGATGCGGTTCTCCTCTTTGTTGTCCTTCCTATAACACAGGTATTTTCAGTCACTGTTGGAACAAAAATTTTTCTGTTTTTGTTGGTATATGTGCTTGTGTGTACATGTATATGTGTACACATGCGTGTACCACACACTTTGCTGAGTTATGGGAATAGCATTTTTGTTTACAACGTTGATAAGATCTTTCTGCCATAAAGCTTATATACTACCAAAGGGAACAAAACCCCAAAGATAAATATATATTTTTAAAAGGTAATTTCTAATAGTGAAAAAGATGTGAAGATTAATATATTGAGTAACAGGATTTGAGTCTCAAAACCATTGTTAAACAGGTAATATACTGACTCTATTTTACAGATTGAATCTATTGTCATGAAAAAAATTAGGCTCAGTGTTAGTAATTTAGATCCAGGCTTACTTATCAAGCCCAAATCTCCCATTTCGCACCACTCTGGAAAAGCAAAGAGATGTTCAATAACACCACTGGGATGTGGGGTGGAGAAGGATTGGGAAAGAAGAAAAGGGGTTACTTTAGGACTGGTGACTAGGGAAGGCCTCTCTCAAGAAGAGACATTTGTACTGAAACTCAAATAGAAAGAGGAAGCCAATTTTCACATCAACAGAAAAGTATTCCAGACAAGTGCAGAAATAAGCTTGGTGTTTTTGAGGATACACATGCTGATACACTAGCATAGCTTGAACATGGGCACTATGAGGTAAGATTAAAGAGGGAGGCCCTGTGAGGTCTCATAGACCTTGCTAAGGTGTTTGAATTCAAACTAAGTTAAGTGGGAAGCCATCAGAAGATTTTCAGTAGGGAAATGACACAATCCGATTTATATTGTAAAAAGATCAATTTGTCAGCTATTACAAGAATGAATAATACTTAGAAAGCAATGGAAAGTGGAAGCAGGAAGACCAAAAAGTTCACCCTTGCAGTTCACGGAAGAAAGGACAACAGTGGTAGAAATGGAGAGCAGTGATGACTCAGGGCATATTTAGAAGATGTAATTGGCTAGATTTGTTGAAGATTAGGAAAAGGGAAAAGGAAATGGCAGAAATCAAGGATGATTCTTACTAGTCTTGTAATCTGAGCTATAGGTGGTTGGTGGAGCAATTTACTGAGATTCATTCATTGTTCATCAAATGCTCATTGAGACCAAGTTTGTGCCGGGTACTGTTCTAGACACAGGAACTATAGCAGCGAAAGAGGCAGCAAAAATCCCTCCTCTGGCAGAATTTATATTCTAGATGGGGATGGAGAATAGGAAAGATTAAGAAGCAAGGAATTGGGGGAGGGAGGGAGGTGAAGGTATCAATTACCTTATCCTGCTGATTCTACCTCCTAAACCATGTCTTACAGTAGTTCAAGTAGAAAATGAATGGCAGCAGCATCACAGCCACATTCAGGGGTAGCCCTGAAAGATGTTGGGAGTGAAAAATCTTCTCAATAGGCAGAGCTTCATCTGGTCACTCACTTCATACAGTAGAAACGGCTCAAGAAGTAAGAACATATATAAATTCCTGGGCAGTGTCCAAAGGCCTGGCCTTTAGTCAGCAGTCTAGAAAAAAAAAAGGATGGAAAGAGAAGAACAGTATCTTGAGTAGAGGCCTGTGGATGGACAGAGACACTTTCTGAAGGGTAAAGACTTCTGCATCACACATTTATACCTGCCAGAAAGTATCCATCCCAGCAGAGGGATTAAAGAGCCACGCAGACAAAGCGACTTTGCCAATTGACAGTAGCCAGCCTTTGTCATTGGCTACCATATAACTTACATGAAAGGCATGTGAATCAAGAGGCTACAGTGGGAAAAATGAAGGTTACCTGTGAGCTCAACAATACGGACTTCCACTTACCAGTATCTTGCTATAAGAAGATATTGTTACTTGCTATCTCCAGAAAGACACAGCAATAGCAAGTAACAGTATCTTGCTACTGTTGCTTCTGAGTGTCCAACCTACCTCAAAAGGAAGTACCTGTGGTTTATCTTCATGGGTATACATACCTATTTCAGATGTGGGTTGGCCTTTCCTACCCACAGAGCCTCAGCCAGCACCACTACCTGCAAGCTTATGGAATAAATAATCCACAGGCATGGAATCCCTTATGACATAGCAGCTGAGCAGGGGGGACCTATTGTACTGCAAACAAAATGGCCCTATGACCTTGGTTCCGTAATTTGTATCACATATCATGTCATCCAAAAGCAGCTTCAAAGATGCTGGAAGTGCCTTCTAAAGGCACACCTGAATCACCAGCTCAGTGACAATTCCGACTGCATGTGGTGCCATCCTCAGGATGCAGCACATGCTTACATCAAAAACTTTTACATAGGGTTAAGTCTGCAATAAAAAAGAACATATAGGTTCAGAAACAAAGGGAGTTGGGAAACATGAGTCGCCTCATTTACTGTAATTTCTAGTGATCCAATCACAATAAGGAATTTCATGCTTCCCATTTTGCAATTCTGGGCATTACAGAGACGTACTGCAACTAAATAAGATTTTATTTAAGCTAAATAAATAAATAACTAAAGTTGGAAGTCCTGTTCTCCAAAGGATACACACTCTTGCCAAGAGACACAACAAGCACTACACTGAACAAGATGTAGGTGCCACTAGGACACTCTGAAGTTCTTGTGCCTAAGAACCATAAAGTCAACATACTGTGATAGTTGACCCTAATCCAGTGGAGAAGGTAGTGTTGTGTTCACACAATTCGGACAGGGAGAATATATGTGGAATCCAGGTGATCTACATGGGTACCTCTTGGCATTTCCTTGCCTCCTGATCTCAGCGCTCTGTGACACATGCAGCAGCCACTGTCTGAAAAGGGAATGGTGTGATTGCCAAGGGCTTACATTCCTGAGGAATGAAGGTTTGGGTTACCACACTAGGGGAAGCCACCAAGGCCTGACAAGATGATAGCCGAGGGTAAGGGGAATTTAGAATGAATAGTGGATTAGAGAGAAGAGGAATAGCATTTGTGGACCTGAGACCAACTGCAGTCTTAGAGGCTATTTATCCTACTAACTACCCGCATATACATTATTTCCTCAAAAAGAGAGGCCCACAGGAACCATGAAGGAGCTGTCTCATGAACCTGTTTGGAGAAATAGATCTCTGTGGTGCAAGGGGCAGTTTATAATGGCCATGAGAAATGGACAGTTCACATCTCCTGCTGTGCCTGGGCAGCTCACAGCCTATGACCAAGCGTGGTATGGGTCCTAATGCAGGCCCATTCCGGAGAGATGTGGAACTCCTTTAACAACAGATTTTGAGCCAGGCGGGGCTGCTCACGCCTGTAATCCCAGCACTTTGGGACGCTGAGGCAGGCGGATCACAAGTTCAAGAGTTCAAGACCAGCCTGACAAACATGGTGAAACCCCATCTCTACTAAAAATGCAAAAATTAGCCAGATGTGGTGGCAGGCACGCGCCTGTAGTCCCAGCTACTCAGGATGCTGAGGCAGGAGAATTGCTTGAACCTGGGAGGTGGAGGTTGCAGTGAGCCAAGATCGCACCACTGCACTCTAGCCTGGGTGACAAGAGCGAGACTCTGCCTCAAAAAAAAAAAAAAAAAAAAAAAAAAAAGATTTTGCTGCCCATCGGCCTGGCCAAAACTTTATTAGAATGGCACTTCAGATTGGGACCCCTCCTACCCAATCCTCTTTCATTCCGGTGTCCATCTGCTTCCCAGTTGTCGGACTTTGATCACAGTGGGAAGGCTCTCTCTGACTTTTATCTCCATTAATGACTAGATGCCAACACAAAGACAAAAAGAAGAAATGTCAAATCAATTTCAGTTTCGTCTTTCAGAGAACTGATGGCTTGGGAGTTTAGAGAAATTTCATTATACTGAATTACAGTATGGATAACATGAAGAACAAAGGGCTAGGTATATAAGAAGTACCTAGATCATTACTGGCTGACAGTTTTACTCAAAGAATGCTGATGCAAACTTCGTTATATTCCTTCCTGTATATTCTATGGGAATGGCACACCTGGAGTTCTATAGTACAGCAATCCTGCCTAGCAAAGAGGAGTCTGTCACTAAATGTCTGTGAAAGGGACAGGAGCAGGTCAAATGTTATAGAAAACTCTTTGACCTAAAGTAATAAGAAGATCCACGGTTCTCATGGGTGGGGGGGAGGGGGTATTTTTGTCCCCCAGAAAACATTTAGCAATGTCTAGAAACACTTTTGGTTATCACAACTGGGGAAAAGAGTGCTATTGGAATAGATTAGGAAGAGATCAGGATGGTGTTAAACACCCAACAATGTACGGTATCGATCCCCCTTCTCCCAACAAAGAATTATCGTACCCAAATATCAATAGTGCCAAAGTTGAGAAACCCTAACATAAAGGATATGTGGGTATCAATACATAAATATATAATTTCTTCACATATAACATTTAAAAATCAATATTTAATTACCAATGATTTGTTCTACATTCCAGCAATACAAAGTGTTGCATTAGTACCGCCAAAACCAAAGGAATTGCTGAGTCCAATAAATCTTTTCTCACTTTTCCAATCCTGTGCCTTTAGTGGAACATAATTGAGATCAAATTCTGGTTCTGTACAATCCAGGTTTAAAGTAGGTGGTAGTTTTTGATAATAACAAGCTAGTGTGGTAAAAGCTGCCTCGACCGCCCCTGCAGCTCCCAGCAGATGTCCTGTTGCTCCCTTAGTTGAGGAAACTGCAAGGGCATATGCATGGGCTTTGAAGAGATGTTTGATAGCTTTGTTTTCAGCAGCATCTCCCAGTGGCGTGGAAGTAGCATGTGCATTGATATAGGATATCTCTTCAGGTTGTACACCTGCATCTTTTAAAGCAGCAGCCATACACCTAATAAAACAAGAAAAAACATTTATCAGGACTAAGTTTAACTTTAAAAAGTTTCTTTATCTGTATGGCTTATGTGAAACAAATGTAGGTATCTGAGCACAATGGATGAAAAGAAACCCTTGCTCTAGTGACAGAACCCCATCTTGCATTACCATGTGAGTTAGGATGCCATCTGCATGGGAATAATGAGTCACACTCACCACCTTAAACTGTTTCATCACCAAGAGTTAAACACACAAGCCAATGCAAGATTGTTTAATCTCAAATAAAATATAACTTCATTTATTTGCATTGACATTTTTCCTTGGGGGGGAAAAACCATGTTGACTCAAGACTAGAATAATTTTTCTTCTAGGGATTTTTTGAGTGTGGCAACTTTTTATGAGAATTATAATTCTGTTTTAATTTTTTCTTTCATATTTAATTTAAAACTTGGCATATTTCCTAATAATCTACTGCTTCAGTGGTTTCAAATAACCTTTCAAAATCCTCTTTATTTTGGCTAAAAGAATTGTAAACAAAGAATTACAAAGGCAAGCCAAGTCAAACAAACTTAAAAGTAAAAAATATATCTGAAGGAAACTCTGAAAACCTCTTGAATGTCACTTTCCTCTTAGTTCCTAAAATAAAACATACATGTATGTAAGTGTGTTTGTGTGTGTATATATATATATATATAGTATGTGTGCATGTGTATGTGTGTATATATATATATATATAGTATATAAATATATATTTCTTAACAGCCAGCTCAGAGTATAATTTGAAGTATGCTGAAAGATTTCCTGTGAGCATAACCATTTCATCTAGTTTGTTACTATACTTGACATTTTTAGCACCAGCAACTACTCACCATAATTCAAAAGCAGGCCAAGCATGGTCACTCACGCCTGTAATCCCAGCACTTTGAGAGGCCAAGGCAGGAGGACTGCTTGAGGCCAGGAGTTCGAGACCAGCTCTGGCAACATAGCAAGACCCCCATCTCTATTAAAAAATAATAATAATCAAAAAATAAAGTAAAATAAAATTCAAAAGTATAATTTAGGGGGTAGGTAAACTATGGCATTGGCTAGATGCCTATTTTTGTAGTTTCACTGGAACACACTCATGCCCCCCTCATTTGCATATTGTCTATGTCTTTCACATGACAAGGGCAGAGTTGATAAGTTGCAAGAGACTCCATGGCCCACAAAGCCAAAAATATTTACTATATTTTTCCCATTACAGAAAAGGCTGCTAACTCTGGCTAATTTAACTGAGCAAAACATAATATGATTTAAGAAAGCTAAACTATTAGCTATCCATTAACACATTACCAGGAACTTTTTTTTTTCCATTTTACGTGTACTAATCTATAACAGTTAACTTAAATGTAGTCCTTAAACCAGCAAGATCACCAACACCTGGGAGCATGTTAGAACTACAGGATCTTCTAGCCTGGGAAATAAAGCGAGACCCCCATCTCTACAAAAAATAAAAAAATAAACTTGTCTCAGTGGTGCATTCCTGTAGTCCCAGCTACTCAGGAGGCTGAGGTGAGAGGACTGCTTGAGCCCAGGAGTTAGAAACTGCAATAAGACCAGCATGGGCAATACAGCAAAACTCTGTCTCTAAAAAAGCAAAACAAAACAGAATCTCAATCACAGCCCTAGACCTACAGAATCAGAATTGGCATTTTAAATAAAATCCCTAGGTGATTATAGTTTGAGAAGTGCTGACTTGAACAGAATTCTGTTGAAATGGGGCAAAGACCACACACATCTAGAAGGGTTGACTTTACTTTCCAAGTCTGATGAAGGGTCAAGAGGAGAACTTTGTGAGGGAGCACACTGACGCTTAAGCAGAAATAGAGGCATGAAAAGTTGGCAAAGACACACATGATCTTTTTTGCAACTCTATTAGTTTTAACTCAAGTGCAATTTTTGTAAGGATATTCAAATGCTCTGAAATACTTCAAATGTCTTAAGCAAAGAATTTAAAAATCTTCTTTAGTCTAAAAGGGAAAAACAATAGTGATACTGTACATCAAGGCCAGATACTACACTTTTCTCTAATCTGGGACTCCAATAAAAGTGTCTTATTTGGAGAAATATTTTCATTTTGAAGGAAACAACCCATCTTTACCTTAAGGCACCTTCTCCTTCAGGATCAGGGGCAGTTATGTGACCAGCATCACCTGAGAGTCCATAGCCCAAAACTTCTGCATAGATCCGGGCTCTTCTTTGAATAGCATGTTCATATTCTTCCAGCACCAGCACGGCTGCACCTTCTCCCATTACAAAACCATCTCTCTTTGGATGAAATGGTCGACATGCCAACTTGGGATCTGAGTTTGTGCTCAGAGCCCGGGCTCTGGAAAACCCAGCGAGAGATAAAGGGCTAATACAAGAATCTGTACCTCCAGCCACCATCACATCAGCATCACCACGGGCTATAAATCTGAAAGAGTCTCCCACAGCATGAGCTCCTGTGGTACAGGCTGTGGACACCGCATGATTGGGGCCCTTGAGTTTATATCGAATGCTAACCTGGCCTGCTGCCATATTGACCAGAATCTTAGGGACAAAAAATGGGCTCACTTTATTGTAACCTTTTGTCTGAAAATTCAAAGCAGTTTCAGAAACAATTTCAAGAGGAATCATTCCCATGCCAATTGCAACACCAGTAGCCACTTGATCAGCTTCTGACTGAGGATGCCAGCCGGAATCCTTCATGGCTAATTCTGCAGCCCCCATAGCCATGATGGTGGGAGAAGACATGGACTTGATATCTGATCTGGACACAAAGTTTTGTTCATTGAACTGACCTTCATCACAACCTCTTGGCACATAAGCAGCAACACTGCAAGGGATACTCTTATACTCTTCACCGACCAGTGAAACAATTCCACTCTCTCCTCCCAGAAGACGATCCCAAACCAGGTGAGTTCCAACACCAAGAGGAGTCACTAAGCCAATGCCTGTAATGACAACTCGCCTGTGCAATCTGGATATTGGCACAGTTCCGAAAAACTTCCTTTTACTTCTTGTTAACTGCTGGCATAATCTTGAACACAGATGAGTGCTTGTAATTTTCAGGAAATTTTGCAGGCAGTTGGACATGATTAAGATTTAGATGATCAGAAACACATTCCTGTAACAGACCACAACACACCTAGGAGGTATTCTTTTAAACAGCTTAAGGGCCTACGGAAAAACATCCAAGGTGTTCCTTTGGGTGCTTGATATGAGCTGCTAATGAGCACAGGGAAAATGTTCCATAATTTTAATTTATACCTTATCATCAAACCACCTATTTAAACATATCTCCTTTTTAAGATTTTAAGTGACCTCAGACGTTTGAAGACAAATAAATGAAGTGATGATTCATTCGATTCACCAAAACAGTAATTAAATGAAAAGTAGAAAGGCACCTCTAGCCTGATATGAGCTGCAGGAAGCATCCTTTCTCAGGATAACTTCTAAATAGCATTTCTGGTGTCAGTGGCACAGAAAACACATTTCAGGGCATATTCTTTTAAGGAGGTAAGTGGGCTTTATCAGTCTTCAATACTTAAGGATAACCAACCTTTTCAAAAGGCCACCCAGGGCTAAGAGCCCTAGACTGAGCGTCTGGATACATGGTTTGGCAATCGACTCTGTGACCAAGCTAGCGACTGGGGGAAGGGGACAAGTCTTTCCACTCCTCTAAAATTCTCCAACTGAATCATCTGTGGAAGGGTGGTTAGGGCTGGCTGATCATTTCAAGGGTACTACGAAGGCCAGGGGCGGGACTAGAACGGTGTAGCCATTCCCTGTGCCGCCTCTCAGGCACCACCACACACGTACACACCCGAAGAAGCACGACGGGAGAAAAAGAAATCAGGCCCCAGGTCCTCGGACTCCCCTCTCCGAAATTCAACCCCGACTTGATTTGACTTTAAAGGAGAAAAGGAGGGGCGAAGGAGGAGGGTAGCAAGCGATACCTGTAACAGGGATCGCGCAGGACACGCCGCCACCGTCCTAAGCGATGACGCTCCGGAGCACACGCGCACGCGCGCAAGCACGTACGCTCATGCGCGCTCCCACGTACGGGTCACGTTCGACTGCGCTTCCGCGGGTTGACTTTAAGCCGCGTCACCTTGGCGGAGGTCAGACCGTGGGAGGCGACTGGGTAGCTGTTTGCCTCAAGAGACACTGCTCTCGGAACTTCAGTGACCTGCACATAACGCGATGAAATAGCATTTTCACCCTTCAAAAAGGCATTTTTATTTGGCAGTGATAATGCCCAAATATTCCCATGTTGTCAGAGAAGGAACCCCATCGTATCCTACTGGAATTCTAAGAAAGGAAAGTACTGCAGTCTCAAAGTTATTGCTGGAGCTCGCAACGTTATTAGTAATTGTGAGTAAAGTAGAAAACTAACCAAAATGGCCAACATCAGGAAATTGGTTGTGTGTCTCCAAATGTCATACAGCCGTTTAAAATAACTCTACAGGTGAATATTAATGAGATGTTGAGACTGTTAGGAGACATAGTTACAAAACAGTATATATCTGTTTTTTCAAAAATAATTCTTTAAAGGTCTGCAAGCTGTGTAATGATTGTGATCTCCCTAGTTTTTGCTTAGCTTTATTTAATACCTTTTCTACAATAAACAAATGTTTTTGTAATAAAGTTTTTACTTCTTAAAAGTTGTCACCAGGCTATTCTGCCTATGGAGTAGCCATTCTTTGTTCCTTTACTTTCCTAATAAACTTGGCTTACACTTAAATTTAAAAAAATTAAAGTTATCACCAGATTTGAGACACAGCCTCCCAAAGTGCTGGAGTTACAGCTGTGAGCCACTGTGCCCGGCGAACATACAGTTTTAATGTGCTTTTTTGTTTTTCTTTTGTAATATCACAAAATCATCTTGGATAAGAAGTGACAAATTAAATCTTGCAGAAAAGTAAAAAGACTAAAAGTAAAAAGACCATCATTTTTATACCTACCTCTTATCACCTTTTCTTTGCTCTGGAAAAGGGTGGGGAAATTTTACAGTATTTTATAGCTCTATATATTTGGTACCATGTTTCCTGCTATAATACCATCGTGTTTTCTTGCACCAAAATCTTCAAATGGGCTCTGCTTATCCTACCCTTCTGTTAAGACTTCTTAGATTTACCTTAAATTCTTTGTAATCCGATTCAAAACTATCTTTCCAGCTATGGCTCCCATTCTCTAGTAAATGCGCTTTCCACCCAGTAAACTGATTTTCTCACTACGCTGTGTCTTGATTGACCCTAACTTTTCTCATCTCTGTACTTTTGCTATTTTCAACAACCATTCATTTTCTTCCTCTCTTTGCTTGAAGCTTGAATGCAAAAATGAGTAGAGGTGTGGCTGTTGCTTTCAAGAGTTCATGGTCTAGTAAAGGAAGATAGCCATAGAAACAAGTGTAAACTATTGCAACAGATGCTATAATGGAATTATTATAACACAAAAGGGACAATGAGGTCTGTGCTACCTAGTGAAGTCAGAAAAAGCTTCAGAGAAATGATCCTTGAACTGCATCTTGGAAATGAATGTTTGTCTAGTAAATTGGGTGGGAAGGGGCATCCTGGCAGTAGGAGTAGAACAAAGGCCTGGAGAAATGAAGTGCCATGGTATCTTCCAAAACTGCTAAGTATGTGGCCAACATCATATCTGAGGTGTGGGACAAAGCAACAGTAAAAGCATGAGAGCAAGGCAGGGGCCAGATCACCAAAGCCTGGGGTATCATACTGAGGACTTTGGATTTAATCCTGTAGTTCAGAGAGCATATGCTGGCCTCCAGGGTATAATTTGGAGTGCACCATTCTTTTTTGTTTTCTTGAGACAGAAGTCTCGCTCTGTTGCCAGGCTAGAATGCAGTGGTGCGATCTCAGCTCACTGCAACCTCTACCTCCCAGGTTCAAGCGATTCTCCTGCCTCAGCCTCCCAAGTAGCTGGGACTACAGGTGTGTGCCACCATGCCCAGCTAATTTTTGTATTTTTAGTAGAGACAGGGTTTTACCATGTTTGCCAGGATCGTCTCGATCTCCTGACCTCATGATCCTGCCTTGGCCTCCCAAAGTGCTGGGATTACAGGTGTGAACCAACATTATTTTATTGAATCTAAACTCATCTAGAAAGGACATGGTAAACTCTCTCATTCCCTTCACCAGAGTCCCTTCACCAGAGACTTTCTGTCTTGAACAAAGTCACTTAAAAATTTATATTAGAATGTGGGTAGAGGGAGCCATAGAAAACTTTTTACCGGGAAAACAACATGATCTAATGGGTGCTTTAGAAAGATCACTATTGCACAAATGAACAGGGTGGGTTGGAAGGATGTGTAAACGGACCCAGGGGAAGAAAGTTAAGAATAGATGAAACGCGATGAGGTTCTGAAGGCAATGGCGAAGAGAGGTGCAGGAGATGTTGAGAAGGAAACATTTCTAGGATGTTGTACATGATTTAAGGAGGGTGGGGAGTCTCTCACAGCTAGCAAGTCCTCTCCTTTCTCACCTTCTTAACCTCTCAGTTTAAGGCTTCTGTTCAAATCTCCCCCTCCTCACTGAAACTGCAGCCCACAGTGAAATTTTCCTCCCTCTAAACTAGCAGTTCTTAAAGTTTACTGTGAGTCAAAATCACCTGAAGGGCTTGTTACCACGCAGATTGCTGGGCCCCACCTTTAAAGATGGAGCCTCAGAATTTGTTTTCCTGACAAGTTTCCTGGTGATGCTGCTGTTGCTTGTCCAACCACTTCGCTAAACTTACTATGACTTCCATGAGAGTAGGGACCATACTTGTCTCCTTAACAGTGCTTGGCATATAGTAGTCAATTCATAAATATACGATGGATGAATGAATTATGGAATGAATAAGTCAACATTTATCCTTATATTTGATAGTACACATGCACTTTTTGTGCATTTCTTACCAAATGACTTTTGTGAAAACCAATGCCATAGCATTAATACTGTGATAACAATGTACAGTCCATAAAATCTTATAAATCACTATTTTAAAAAAATCATCTGAGGGCCAGGCGCGGTGGCTCACGCCTGTAATCCCAGCACTTTGGGAGGCCGGGGCGGGTGGATCACAAGGTCAAGTGTTCAAGACCAGCCTGACCAACATGGTGAAACCCCATCTCTTTTAAAAATAAATAAATAAATAAATAAAATTTTAAAATCATCTGAAATTTAAGTCCTTCCAAATAACTCTTTAGCAACACTTCTGTTAAAGTTCTTGCGTAACTATAATCTCTTTTGAATACCACCATTTATAAAGCTATGAAGGGAATCCATTATAATAAGGGATTTTGTCTCATTTTCCTGGCTGCTTCCTCCACTTCAGTCAGGTTAGAGATATTCTAATTCTTCAGTTTCCTTTAGAAAAGCTGAATAAGCTACCCTAACTTTCTTTATACCAATCATTGTTTCAGACAACCAAAGAATGGTCTAATACTAAATCAGCATTGAAATTCTTGTTCTTTGATTTTTTTTGTTCCAAAATATTTTTTTCCAGGATTTCACCTTTATTTAAAAACATCATTTTTAGAGTTGACATATCATAGCACTATTCTTTTTTTTTTTTTTCTTTTTTTTTTTTTAAGATAGAGTACCACTCTGTCGCCCAGGCTGGAGTACAGTGGCACAATTTCAGCTCACTGCAACCTCTGCCTTCTGGGTTCAAGCGCTTCTCCTGCCTCTCAGCCTCACAAGTAGCTGGGACTAGAGGCGTGCACTACCATGCCTGGCTAACACCATTCTTTAATAAAATAGAAAAAAGAAAGAACCCTCTAAATTTTTCCCAGGATTGCTTTGGTTATATTAAAAAACTAACCTCCATAAAATCCATTAGCAAGGAGAGGGGTTGAAGTCTTTCGGGAATTTGTATAGTGATTCACTATTGTGTGACTACATTAAGTGATTAACCAACAACTATTCAGTACCTGCTGTGTACAAAGCAGTCTGAGACAGATGGCACAAGAGACCTTTAATCTAATAGGGAAGATAAAACTAATGATAACTTACAGAGAGATAGCGTTTTAGTTGAAGAAACAAGTTATTGTGAAGAGAAAAACAAAAGTCATTTTGTTGCCCCACAGAAGTACCCTATGGCCATTCTATCTGTCAAGGGGAAGCCTGAGCTGACAGCTTTCTACCCTTCACTTGACACCTCTGAATTAACACCAGAGCATTTCCGCTTTGGGGTTTTGTATACAGACAATCTTCCTATGATTTTTTTTTTTTTTTTTTTTTTTTTGGTAGAGACAGAGTCTTGCCATGTTGCCCAGGCTGGTCTGAAACTCCTGGGCTCAAGCGATACACCTATCTCGACCTCCCAAAGTATTGGGATTACAGGCATGAGCCACCATGTCCAGCCCCTAAAATTTTATTTGGAAAAAGAGTTCTGTTGCTTTTTTTAAAAAGTCACAAATACTGTATAATATATAATATTCTCATACAATTAGTGCAGGATAAATCAAAGTATCAATGGAAAAAAGAAACCCAAATTAAGAGGAATAAAGTTTGTGATAGCTGTATGCCTAGACCCAAGCCCCCATTCCATTGTGCAGTTGAAAGACACTAGATTTCCCAGACTCTCCATTTTTACCTTTTTGTTTATTTGTTTTTTATTTTATTTTTTGTAAATCTGGCCTTACTGAAATACCCCCTTTTATCTTGATGAGGCCTCATTCGTAGCAATGATATGGTAGAGAAAATGCTGTGTGTCATTTCTATTTCTAGGGTCATGAGGTTAAAAGTAGGTGTGACTGTTTCTGTGTGTGTGTCCACTTGTGCATTAACTAACTGCAGAAGTTTCTGAGGCCCTATGGCAGGAGTTAGTAAACTACAGCCTGCAGGCCGTCTGGATTTGTAAATAAAATTTCACTAGATCATAGCCACGTCCATTTATTTCAAGTATTGACTATGCAGCTACAACTGCAGAAGCAGAGTTAAATAGTTGAGACAGACCCTATGGCTCATACAGCCTAAAACATTTACTGTGTGGCCCTTTACAGAAAATGTTTTTGGCCCCTGTTCTATGGGATGGAAGGAGATTGGGTCCACTGACATTATGACACCTGTATTATTAAACAGTTATATGAGCCAGAAAGAAATTACTCTTGTGTTAAGCCACTGAAAATTTTAGTTGTAGAAGCTAGCAAGATACTACTGTCTGTTGAACACACTATTCCTGGAAGCTGGTCCAAAGAGGTACATAGTTATTAAAAATTGTATGTCTATCTGGCAGATGAATAGTCATTGAAGTGGATGGCATAATTTAGAGTTTTGCTTGGAGATTCTGGAAAAAAAATTCAAGTCTTAAAAGCAAACAAATGAAACAGCAAGAAATTTAAAAGAAGTTACTCAGGATAATCACTTATCTTTTTTTTTATTATTTTTTTTTTTGAGACGGAGTCTCGCTCTGTCACCAGGCTGCAGTGTCGTGGTGCCGTCTCGGCTCCCAGCAACCTCAAACTCCCTGGTTCAAGCATTTCTCCTGCCTCAGCCTCCCAAGTAGCCGGGATTACAGGCACACGCAACCACACCCAGCTAATTTTTGTATTTTTAGTAGAGACAGGGTTTCACCATGTTGGCCGGGATGGTTTCGATCTCCTGACCTCGTGATCCGCCCGCCTCGGCCTCCCAAAGTGCTGGAATTATAGCCCTGAGCCACCGCGCCCGGCGCAAAACACTAATCTTAGTAAGTTCAAGAAAAATATTTGTTGAGGTTGGGAAGGAATTTCTGCAAAGAAGGAAGCCACTGGTAAAGCACACTTTCAAGGACATGGTGGGGCAGAGAGTGGATTAAAGTAATTAGAGATGCATCTTCTAAGAGGAATAAAAGACCTAGGATCTACCTAAAAAACAAGTCACAAAATAATAGTTACCCTTACTGTGTGGGATCCAAATTTTTATTTTCTTCCCTCCCCGCCCTCGACATTCTATTATGCATGTGTTTTACGCTGGTCACTACGGCGTAATCCGAATCCACAAGCCATTATTATGTTGCAATGTATGGTTTAAAAATACACTTCTTTACAGAGGAATCATATACTAGTTGAGGTGGAACTTTGATTTTCAGTCATTCTCAAAATTCTGAAAAGAATTAATGTGACAAACCCAGCCGAGTCTATAGCCAGGGTTTTGTTTTTGACGTTTGTTGCTCCTTCCTTCTGGGGTCTTTCATCCACATCTGTGTAGAACGTCCTGACAACCAGCGAAGGAGAAGGCTCTAAGGTCGTTTTATTTGTGGGGAAAGCAGGGAGGTACATGCAGTTTCTCGGCTTTAGTAGCTGGATCAATTCAGCTGGCCCAGGGCGCAGAGGGATCCGGGTTTCTGAGAGGAACGTGCCAGCACCATTCGCCCGGAGCCTTTAGACAGAAGCCTGCCTCCCCGACCAGCCGAGCTCTTTGGTCCTGAGGACGAGAAAACACCCTCCTCCATGGTGAAACCCCGTCTCTACTAAAAATACAAAAATTAGCCGGGCATGGTGGCACGTGCCTGTGGTCCCAGCTACTCGGGAGGCTGAGGTGGAAGAATCGCTTGAACCCAGGAGGCGGAGGTTGCAGTGAGCCGAGATTGCGCCACTGCACTCCAGCCTGGCGATAGAGCAAGACTCCGTCTCCAAATAAATAAATAAATAAATAAAAATAAAAAATAAAAAATAAAATTAAATAAATAAAAAAAGAAAACATCCTCCTCCGGCCCACGCCCCTCAGTCTCGGCGCCCAGGCCCCGCCCCTCCTTGCAGAACCTCACCCCAATCTGTAGGACGAGGCACCAACCTCGGGTCGAAGCCCCCCCGCCCCTGCCACCCGAGGCCCCACCCCTTCTGAACAGCCCCTCGCCCCTCCCCAAGGGCCCGCCGCCGCACCCCGCCGAGCTCCTCTGGTCCCGGCCCAGGCCCCTACCCCTGCCGGCCAAGGACCCCGCCCCTCCCGGTGGCAGCGGTAGTCGCCGCGCGCTGAGGCGCCTGCTCAGTGTGGGACGCGAGCGCGAGGGGCGGCGACGGCCGCTGGCGCTCAAGCATGGCGGCGGCGGCGCTGGGCAGCTCCTCAGGCTCGGCGTCTCCGGCAGTGGCCGAGCTCTGCCAGAACACTCCGGAGACCTTTCTGGAGGCCTCCAAGCTGCTGCTCACCTATGCTGACAACATCCTCAGGTGCAGGGCAACGGGGTCCGACGGAGGGTACCGGGGCAGGTGGGCCGCGGCGCCTGGTCGGCCAGCGACTGGGTGCGTCGACCCGAGCCCCGGAGGGCACCGACGCCCGGACAGACCGGGACCTGGAACGGGTTCTGCTCCTAACGTCCGAGCCCACCGGCCGGGGGCCTCGGGAGCGGGCCAGGTCCCAACCCCGCTCGAGAAGAGGAAGTTTCTTTGCAGTTGGGACTTGGCACCTGCAGTCTGGGTGCCGCGGGTGAACTGGAGCCCCGGAAGCGGGGCGGGGCGGAGGAGAGGTAGGAAGGCGTGATTCAGACACTGCCGCTCTTGCTGTTTAACGGCCTCAGATGTCAGGGCACAACCGGTAACCGCGTGTCCTTCCCCCTGCGTGCATTTTTTCGAGCGGACTGGCTTACATTTCCACATGCTTATCAGAAGTTAGTCACCGACAAGGTGATGTTTTCTTCCCATGCTGAGACTATACTAGTACTATAGCATAATGCTTCTGAAGTGGTGGGTTTTTACATTTTTAATGTTTTTCTCTGACCACTTTCGTTGATTGAAACATTAACTGTAGAACTTTGAAGTTACGGTTTTTATATTAATACCTGGATTCTACATAACCCTTTCAAAAGTCGTGGAGGTAGTCGCCTTGGATGAGAGTAATTTGCTTCATTCTCCTGTGAGCAAAATTGCACTTCTAGAGCTCTAAGGGACCTTGTAGATTTTGGGAACTGGGAGGCAGGTTTGATTATTCATTCTAAATGAGTACCCACCTCAACTCTTCGGATCAAATGATGTGTCTTAAGGAGGAGCATGTTGTAGGGGGAGGGAAATGGAACTGAGGCCAAAGGAGTGCCACTCGCTTTAGTGGTGTTACCTCATTTATCAGGTCACTGTGATTAATTAGGTGTTCTGTTCCCCTCAGCCCCTGGTACATTAAGTGGTTGGTATATTGTCATGAAGTCTCAGAGGAAATTCTTCTCAGTTTCAAGGTTATAGGTTTCATGTGACCCAATTTTTAGACATTGGTTATATGTGCAGTTTTTAAAATCCATGTCGGTAATAATGTTCATTTAGGTAATGGTAATGATTTTTAAAGCAAATTTAAGGGAAAATATTGAGCCTTTATTTTGTGGCAGATGCTATGAAGGATGCAGCATGTAGCCTGGTCACAGCTGTGTAATTGTGACCTTTGTGGGGACCACCTTTGTGCTCTGTGACACCACCTTAGCTCACCATTTTTACCCTTTGAGGCCTTACAGCTCTTCACAGTACAAGGATGCCAAAGAACTCGGTAAATGAACTCATAGGCTGGGTTCTCCAGAGCCCATTAGCTGAGACTTACCAGCTGGAAAGCCATCAAGCTATTTAAACCCCACTATTCAGAAAGAGAGGTGGCCTTGTCAACGAAGACTCACTTCCGCTTTAAATCCAGTGAAACCGAAAATGCTGAGGTTAACTCAGTTTGAGAAAGGAAACCGTTGCATGCAAATAATGACTTTTAGCATCATAATCGGCATTATGAATGTTTACTAAACTCCTAAAAGAAACTTGGCATGCTGTCAGTTAATGTTATAGTCTTTACTAATGGCTTATATTTCTGATTTTTTTTTTTTTTTTTGAGACAGAGTTTTGCTCTTGTTGCCCAGGCTGGAGTGCAGTGGGGTAATCTCGGCTTGCTGCAACCTCTGCCTCCTGGGTTCAAGAGATTCTCCTGCCTCAGTCTTCTGAGTAGCTGCTATTACAGGCGTGTGCCACCCAGCTAATTTTTATATTTTTAGTAGAGACAGGGTTTCATCATGTTGACCAGGCTGGTCTCAAACTCCTGACCTCAGGTGATCCACCCACCCTGGCCTTCCAAAGTTCAGGGATTACTGGTGTAAGCCACCATACCCAGCCATGTTTCTGATTTTTAAAGAGTTTTTATCTTAAAAGGGAATTAGGAGTTTGGAACTGATACAATTGGAGATTGTATGAAAAACTGCTCTTTTAAGTTTGTCTTAGGTAATAGTGATAGGCAAAAGAAAGCAACTTGAGTTTCTAGAGTCAAAGAGAAGCATAATGATTAGTTGGGCATGGTGGCACACACTTAATAATCTTAACTGAGAGAAGCTGAGGCTAGAGGATATCTTGAGTGCAGGAGTAGTGGGTTATGTTCACAACACGGCTCGCCTGCCTGGTTGACAAAGCAAGGCCCTGTCTCTAAAAAAAACAAAAGAGAGAAAAGCATAATGAAAGAGTTTCATGTCGAGTAATAATGGGAGAAGACACAAGGCATTGATTCCAATTACGAATCTTAGGGGTAATCATAACTATAAATCCACAGATGGAATGGAGAAAAATATTGTAGGCAGGAATGGACGGTTCTCAATGACTGAGTACGTGGAGTAGAACTGTAATGAGAGGAGACAAAATGATAAAACATAACTTCAGATTTCTTTTTTTTTTTTTCAGTAGCCTTTTCTTAATTGTGCTTTAGATTCTGGGGTACATGTGCAGATCATGCAAGATTGTTGCATAGGTACATTCATGGCAACGTGCTTTGCTGCCTGCATCCCCCCATCACCTATACCTGACATTTCTCCCCCACATTATCCTTCCCCCACCTCTCCCTCCCATTGTCCCTCCCCTATTCTCCCTGCAGTGGACCCCACTGTGTGATGCTCCCCTCTCCATGTCCACGTGTTCCCATTGTTCAACACCCGCCTATGAGTGAGAACATGCGGTGTTTCATTTTCTGTTCTTGTGTCAGTTTGCTGAGCATGATGGTTTCTAGGTTCATCCATGTCCCTACAACGGACACGAACTCATTGTTTTTTATGGCTGCATAGTATTCCATGGTGTATATGTGCCACATTTTCTTTGTCCATTCTATCATTGATAGGCATTTGGGTTGGTTCCAGGTCTTTGCTATTGTAAACAGTGCCGCGATGAACATACCTGTACGTGTATCTTTATAATAGAACGATTTATAATCCTTTGGGTATATACCCAATAATGGGATTGCCGGGTCGAATGGAATTTCTATTTCTAGATCCTGAGGAATCGCCACAGGGTTGTCTTGCACAATGGTTGAACTAATTTACACTCCCACCAACAGTGTAAAAGTGTTCCTGTTTCTCCACATCCTCTCCAGCATCTGATGTCTCCAGATTTTTTAACGATTGCCATTCTATCTGGTGTGAGATGATATCTCAATGTGGTTTTGATTTGCATTTCTCTAATGACCAGTGATGATGAACATTTTTTCATATGTTTGTTGGCTTCATATATGTCTTCTTTTGAAAGTGTCTGTTCATATCCTTTGCACACTTTTGGATGGGTTTGTTTGTTTTTTTCTGGTAAATCTGTTTTAGTTCTTTGTAGATTCTGGATATTAGCCCTTTGTCAAATGGGTAGATTGCAAAAAATTTTTCCCATTCTGTTGGTTGCCAGTTCGCTCTAATGATTGTTTCTTTTGCTGTACAGAAGCTCCGAAGTTTAATTAGATCCCATTTGTCTATTTTGGCTTTTGTTGCCATTGCTTTTGGTGTTTTAGTCATGAAGTCCCTGCCTATGCCTATGTCCTGGAGGGTTTTGCCTAGGTTTTTTTCTAGAGTTTTTATGGTGTTAGGTCTTATATTTAAGTCCTTAATCCATCTGGAGTTAATTTTAGTGTAAGGTGTCAGGAAGAGTCCAGTTTCTGCTTTCTGCACATTACTAGCCAATTTTCCCAACACCATTTATTAAACAGGGGATCCCTTCCCCATTGCTTGTTTTTGTCAGGTTTGTCAAAGATTAGATAGTTGTAGATGTGTGGTGTTGCTCTTGAGTCCTCTTTTGTGTTCCCTTGGTCTGTGTCTCTGATTTGGTACCAGTATCATGCTGTTTTGATTACTGTTGCCTTGTAGTATAGTTTGAAGTCCGGCAGCATGATGCCTCCAGCTTTGTTCTTTTTGTTTAGGATTGTCTTGGCTATGCAGGCTCTTTTTTGGTTCCATATGAAGTTTAAAATGTTTTTTTCCAGCTCTGTGAAGAAGGTCATTGATAGTTTGATGGGGATAGCATTAAATGTATAAATTACTTTAGGCAGTATGGCCATTTTCACGATATTCATTCTTCCTAACCATGAGCATGGAATGTTTTTCCATCTGTTTGTGTCTTATTTCCTTGAGCTGTGGTTTGTAATTCTCCTTGAAGAGGTCCTTTACCTCCTTTGTTAGTTGTATTCCTAGGTATTTTATTCTCCTTGTAGCAATTGTGAATGGGAATTCCCTCTTGATTTTGCTCTCTGTTAGTCTGTTATTGGTGTATAGGAATGCTTCTGATTTCTGCACATTGATTTTGTATCCTGAGACTTTGCTGAAGTTGCTTATCAGCTTTAGAAGATTTGGGGCTGAGACGAGGGGATTTTCTAGGTATACAATCATGTCATCTGCAAATAGAGACAATTTGACATCCTCCTTTCCTAACTGAATTCCCTTTATTTCTTTTTCTTGCCTGATTGCCCTGACTAGAGCTTCCAATACTATATTGAATAAGAGTGGTAAGAGAGTGCATCCTTGTCTAGTGCTAGATTTCAAAGCAAATGCTTCCAGTTTTTGCCCATTCAGTATGATATTGGCAGTGGGTTTGTCATCAATAGCTTTTATTATTTTGTGATATGTTTCATCAATACCTAGTTTATTGAGAGTTTTTAGAATAAAGGGCTTTTGAATTTTGTCAAAGGCCTTGTCTGCATCTGTTGAGATAATCATGTGGTTTTTGTCTTTGGTTCTATTTATGTGATGGATTACGTTTATAGACTTGCGTATGTTGAACCAGCCTTTCATACCTGGGATGAAGCCTACTTGATCATGATGGATAAGCTTTTTGAGGTGCTCTTGCAGTTTGCCAGTATTTTATTGAAGATTTTTGCCTCTATGTTCATCATGGATATTGGCCTGAAGTTTTCTTTTATTGTTGAGTCTCTGCTGAGTTTTGGTGTCAGGATGATGTTGGTCTGGTACAAAGAGTTGGGGAGGATTCCCCTCTTTTTGTATTGTTTGGAATAGTTTCAGAATGAATGGTACCTGCTCCTCTTTGTACGTCTGGTATTATTCAGCTGTGAACCATCTGAACCTGGACTTTTTTTGGTTGGTAGGCTATTAATTGCTGCCTCAACTTCAGCCCTTGTTGTTGGTCTGTTCAAAGTTTCAACTTCTTCCTGGTTTAGGCATGGGAGAGTGCAAGTGTCCAGGAATTTATCCATTTCTTTCAGGTTTACTGGTTTATGTGCATGGAGTTGTTTGTAGTAATTTCTGATGGTGGTTTGTATTTCTGTGGGATTGGTAGTGATTTCCCCTTTATAATTTTTTATTGTATCTATTCGATTCTTCTTTCTTTTTTTTTTTTTTATTAATCTGGCTGGCAGTCTATTTTGTTGGTCATTTCAAAAAACCAGCTCCTGGATATACTGATTTTTTTTTAAGGGTTTTTTAGTGTCTCTATCTCCTTCATTTCTGCTCTGATCTTAGTTATTTCTTGTCTTCTGCTAGCTTTTGAGTTGTTTTGATCTTGCTCCACTAGCTCTTTCACTTTTGACATTAGGGTGTCAATTTTAGATCTTTCCTCGCTTCTCATGTGGGCATTTATTGCTATAAATTTCCCTCTAGACACTGCTTTGAATGTTTCCCATAGATTCTGGTACGCTGTGTCCTTCTTCTTGTGGGTTTCGAAGAACATCTTTATTTCCACCTTCATTTCAGTGTTTATCCAGTTGACATTCAGGAAGCAGTTCAGTTTCCGTGAAGTTGTGCAGTTTTGAGTTAGTTAATCCTGAGATCTAATTTGATTGCACTGTGGTCTGGGAGACTGTTTGTTATGATTTCCATTCTTTTGCATTTGCTGAGGAGTTATTTAATTCCAATTATGTGATCAATTTTAGAATAAGTGTGATGTGCTGCTGAGAAGAATGTATATCTGTGGCTTTTGGGTGGAGAGTTCTGTAGATGTGTATTAGGTCCACTTGTTCCAGTTCTGCATTCAAGTCCTGGATATCCTTGTTGATTTTCTGTCTCATTGATCTGTCTAATATTTACAGTGGAGTGTGAAAGTCTCCCACTATTATTGTGTGGGAGTCTAAGTCTCTTTGGAGGTCATTAAGAACTTGCTTTATGTATCTGGGTGCTCCTGTATTGGGTGCATATATATTTAGGATAGTTAGTTCTTCTTGTTGTGTTGATCCTTTCACCATTATGTAATGTCCTTCTTTGTCTCTTTTGATCTTTGTTTTTTTTAAAGTCCATTTTATCAGAGACTAGGATTGTAACCCCTGCTTTTTTTTTGCTCTCCGTTTGCTTGGTAGATCTTCTTCCATCCCTTTATTTTGAGTCTATGTGTGTCTTTGCCTGTGAGATGAGTCTCCTGAATACAGCACACCAATGGATCTTGACAGTTTACCCAGTTTGCCAGTCTGTGTCTTTTGATTGGGGCATTTACATTTAAAGTTAATATTGTTATGTGTGAATTCGATCCTGCCATTTTGTTACTGGTTGTTTTGCCCATTGGTTGATGCAGTTTCCTCATTGCATTGTTGGTCTTTACCAGTGGTTTGTTTTTGCGTTAGCTGGTACTGGATGTTTTTTTCCGTGTTTGGTGTTTCCTTCAGGAGCTCTTGTAAGGCAGGTCTGGTGGTGACGAAATCTCTCAGTAATTGCTTGTCTGTAAAGGATTTTATTTTCCCTTCCCTTATGAAGCTTAGTTTGGCTAGATATAAAATTCTAGGTTGAAAGTTCTTTTCTTAAGGATGTTGAATACCGGCTCCCTCTCTCTTTTGGCTTATAGGGTTTCTGCTGAGAGATCCGCTGTGGGTCTGATGGGCTTTCCTTTGTAGGTGACCTGACCTTTCTCTCTGGCTGTCCTTAGCATTTTTCCCTTCATTTCAACCCTGGTGAATCTGATGATTATGTGCCTTGGGGTTGCTCTTCTTGAAGAGTATCTTTGTGGTGTTCTTTGTATTTCCTGTATTTGAATGTTGACCTGCTTTGCTAGGTTGTGGAAAGTTCTCCTGAATAATATCCTGAAGAGTGTTTTCCAGCTTGGATTCATTCTCCCCATCCTCTTCGGGTACACCAATCAAGCATAGATTAGGTATTTTCACATAATCCCATATTTCTTGGAGGCTTTGTTCATTTCTTTTCACTCTTTTTTCTCATTTCTTGATTTCTCTTTTTATTTCATTGAGTTTATCTTCAATCTTTGATATCCTTTCTTCTGCTTGATCGATTCAGCTATTGAAATTTGTGTATGCTTCATGAAGTTCTCATGCTGTGTTTTTCAGCTCCATCAGGTCGTTTATATTCTTCTGTAGGCTGGTTATTCTAGTTAGCATTTCGTCTAATCTTTTTTCAAGGTTCTTAGTTTTTTTGCATTGGGTTTGAACATGTTCTTTTAGCTCAGAGAAGTTTGTTATTACGCATCTTCTGAAGCCTGCGTCTGTAAGCTTATCAAAATCATTCTCTAACCTGGTTTGTTCCCTTGCTGGTGAGGCGTTGTGATCTCTCTGGGGGAGGAGAGGCATTCTGGACTTTGATGTTTTCATCCTTTTTGCAGTGGCTTCTTCCCATCTTCATGGCTTTATCTATCTTTGATCTTTGAAGTTGGTGATTTCGGGTGGGATCTCTGAGTGGGCTTCCTTTCTGTTAAAGTTGGGATTATTTCTCCTATATGAGGCCTTTTTTTAACGCAGGTGTCAGTGAGCTGCTTGAGACAGTCGGTGCGCTGCTTGAGACAGTCGGTCCGTTGTCTGCCTGTGGAGGCACTGCTGGGCTGCCTAGGTCTCAGCTGGGCTGCTGTGTGTTCTTTGCCTGGTTTCCGCTTTTGCGGGTGGGATTAGCCCCACCTTCCCAATGGCGGGTTTTTTTTCCTCTCTGCCGAGCCTGCTGTTCCCGGATGGAGCTCTGTCTGATGTGTTAACCGCGAAACTCTCCTGGGAGAGGGATTCCGTTTGCTGGATCTTGTGGAGGTGGGACCTGTCTGGCCATATTCCCCTCCCCCGCTTTCAACTTTCCCTTCTTCTGTGGGATGGGCAGTTCCTTCTGGCCAGCTTTCTCGGTGTTAGTCTAAGTCTCTGCCCTGGTCTGCGCTAAGGCACCGGTCCTGCTGGGGCTGCGGGCCTGGGCTGTCGCCCGGGTCTGCAACTCAGGGCGGTTCTCAGCCAGGCGTTTTCCTGGGCTGTGTGCTGCCGGTGAGTGAAGCGCTGTATCTGAATCGGAGTACCAAGGAGGTGAAGCCCCCTCTCCATCCTCCGTGCCAGATACGCTTCCCAGGTGGGGCAGTGCCGCGACTTGCCTCGGCTCGCCCCCTTTGGTCTGCTTTCGCTGCCTTTTTTTGGGTTAATCCTGCTGATCAACCAGCCCCTTTGGAACGAACCTGGTACCTCTTTAGAAGGCGCGGCTATCACTCTGGTTCTGTGCCTCACTCGCCAGGAGCTGCACTCCGGAGAAGCTCCCCTGTCGGCCATCTTGGTCCCCTCTCCAAAACATATAACTTCAGATTTCTAATCTAGGCTACTATTGTACCTGGAGAAATTGAGGGAGGATAGTTAATTGAGGTTTGGTGAGTTTGTTGGCAGCTTGTATGGTAGATGTTATGTGAGCTTAATAATGAGACCAGTTGGTTCAATCCTAGTCAACTGTTTCCTGAGAGTATGATCATAGGCAGTTTGTGTAAACTCTCTGGATTTCCGTTTTCTCGTTTGTAAAGGGAAGACAAATACCTACATGACAGGATTGTTGCAAAACATAAAAATAAATCAGGGACCTGGCTCATAATATGTAGCTGCTGATGATATTACCTATTGTTACTGTTATTTAGTTTTGCATTTTATTTATTTTTATTTTTGAGGCGGAGTTTCGCTCTTGTTGCCCAGACTGGGGTGCAGTGGCGCGATCTTGGCTCACCTCCGACTCCTGGGTTCAAGCGATTCTCTTCCCTCAGCCACCCGAGTAGCTGGATTACAGGCATGCGCCACCACGGCCAGCTAATTTTATATTTTTTGTAGAGATAGGGTTTCTCAGTGTTGGTCAGGCTGGTCTCAAACTCCTGACCCCAGGTGATCTGCCCACCTTGGCCTCTCAGATTGCTGGGATTACAGGCATGGGCCACTGCACCTGGCTGGTTTTGCATTTTAAACAAACTAGATGAGGTGTACAAGTTTCCCTTGTCACAACAGAGAATAGTAGTATTAGAGCCAGAGATGGTTCCCATATTTGAGACAGATAAATGGTTTTGAAACTTTAAGGTGTGTCCCAGAATAACAGATTTTCAGAGGGACTAGATATAAATTCTTAAATAACCTACAAACCAACTTTTGTGATTAGTAATAAAAATACCAGATTAGAAGATACATTCCTGTACTAAGTTTCCATTTTTGAGAAGTGGAAAAGAAACCAGAAAAGAACTCTTCCTGGAATTTGTGCATTCGAAAGAGGAAGATGGCTAGTAAATGACCAGATATATCTAATTCTGTGTTTCTGAAATTTGAAAAATAGAGATGAACACTAAGGTTTTTCTTTTTTCTGACATGCTATTATTATTGCCTTCTATTAACATAGTTTACAATCTTAGAAATATGGTAGATTGTGACTCTTAAAGGGAAAAATATGACATTTTCCAACCACTCATTTATAAAACCTAAGAATAATTGTCCATGAGTTAAATTTGGTAAATAACGAAGGGGGTAAGACAACTAGGAAGACACGAAAATATGTTCAAAGTGATGGTTGAGTGAGATATAGGAAATTTTACTGTTCTTTCAAGACCCCATTCATTCAACATCATCAACTCAAAAAAATTCCCAAGCAAATATGCTGCACAGTAGTTGCTAACAAGCAAGACAAATATTACAGGTTGCAGAAATAGTTAATGGACAGTAAAAATAGGGGGAAAAACATAGCAAAGTGTTACAGCAAATATAAAGAGTTCTAGAGAGCAAAGTAAATAGAAAAAGATCAAGTCACACTGAGGGTAATTCTTAGGGTTTCTTTAGATTCTGAAAGATAAGGAGTGTGGCAGTGAGCTCAACGATAGTGGACACACTGGAATAATGCTGAGAAGTTAAGAGTTTAAGAAAGTATTTCTGTGTTGCTTTTCCAAGGATAGGAAACAGGATATGATGGGTTTGAGGTCTAATGTCCCTACAGCCCTCTAAATCTTTGAGGGCTTCAGGTTCAGGCCTTTGGTATCAGTCTGTCCACAAAACCACAGTCAGTTTACTCAACATATTTAATAAGAAAAAGATAGAATTTGAAGAACTGGATGCGGCTGTCATTGCTTGACCCTATTTGCAGTATACTTTTACTGAGAAAAATAGATTAATGTGAGGTCCAGAGATGATACAAAAATAAAATTGCTCACTGGGCATGGTGGCTCATGCCTGTAATCCCCGCACTTTGGGAGGCCAAGGTAGGCGGATTGCTTGAGTTTAGGAGTTCGAGACCAGCCTGGGCAACATGTCAAAACCCCATCTCGACAAAAAATAAAAAAATTAGCCAGGCACGGTGGCAGACACCTGTAGTCCCAGCTACTTGGTGGGCGGAGGTGGGAGGATGGCTTGAGCCCATGATCATGCCACTTCATTCTAGCCTGGATGGCAAAGTGACACCCTGTCTCAAAAATAAAAAACAAATAAACAAAATGCTCACTAGAAACTAAAGGGGAAAATCTATACTGCATATCAATAGTTAAATTGAAACAACATATATCAGAATAACAAAGGCCAAAGTGGCTCCCCACCTGTAATACCAGGGTTTTAGGACACCCCAGGTGGGAGGATTGCAGCCTGGGCAACACAGTGAGACCCCATCTCTAAAAAAAAAAAAAAATTAGTCAAGCATGGTAGCTCTCCTGTAGTCCTAGCTACTTCAGAGGCTGAGGCAGGAGGATTGCTGACCCCAGGAGTTCTAAGCGGCAATGAGCTTTGATGGCGCCATTGCACTCCAGCTGGAGTGACAGAGCAAGACTTTGTTTTTTTAAAAAACAAACTATATGAGAACAATTGATGTTTATTTTATAAGAATAGAAAATCAGCTTAGAGAAAGACTGAGCGTGTAGAGATCTGAAAGCTGTTGGAAAAAGAATAGATTAAAATAGCTCAAGCAGTTTTGAACCAGTAAGATATTATCCTGGTGGTACTGACATGTTTATCACCCTATGAAATACATTGTCAGGAAAAGCTGCCTCATTTGCCTAAAACTAGCTTTGATAAATATAGGATTATTTTATAGTTCAGTTTTCTTAAGTGATAACAAAGAGGGGCTCACTTGTAACTCAGTGTGACATGGAAGCCAGGAATGCTGAACTTTCTGCAGTGCACAGAGAATCTCCACTGAATAAAGGCCCCACATGTTAATGGTGCTAAGACTGAGAAACCCTGATCTAATACACAGAATAAAGAGTTGAGAATAAAATTTTCTTTGTGTTTCACGACCATTTTTGATTCTCAAATTACATGAAGAACATGTTTTTGTTTTTAATTTCCAGTCCTTTATGGACCTATAACTTTTGTAAAATACACTGAAAATTTCATGGCAATATCAAATTGCTGTATGCTAAACATTCAATTTCTATAATTTTTGTTTCACTTGTATGCCCCTGTAAACAAACAAACAAACAAAAAATCTGTATTTCTTATGTATGGGTAGCAAATAATTTTTAGATTAGCACCAATCTGTGGAAATTTTGAATAGTATTCTTCAGAGCTTTTGTCTCTGAATACTCTGTAATAAACTTGTATGATTTTTGAAATTAGGGAAAAGTTTAAAAATGTTCATTTAGTATTTATGACACTTTGGCAATAGGCAGTTGACTGTTGAAAAATGCAAAATTGTTAAAACTTACGCAATTAAAATATTTGGTTTTTGGTTTTGTTTTTATGTCAGAATACCTAGAGGGCGTGTGTAGATGAGACAAGTTGCTAAGTCATTTGCTAGCATTTGCCTACCCACCATGCCATACCCCAGACAGATGTCTTCCTGTGGAAGTACATCTTCCTATGGATCCCAGACACTGCCTCAGAATCCTTCTTAACATAGTGCTTAAAGAAGTCACTATCACTTGAAGGCGATTGGTGTCAGATATGAAACTTATCATCCTAAACTATGTTCTGAGGGTCTTTGAATATAATACTGTTTTTATCTTAACCTTACATTCTTTCAATGATTTTTTTAAACAATCTTTGTCATTTATCAAGGAAATTAAAAATCTCAAATTAAAGCTTTTCGTGTGCTGGTTACTTGTCCCAAGCATACTATTCAAAACCTTAATTATGGTAAAAGAAATTTATATCTTCCTTTTATTGCCGTACTTTCTGTGTCAAGAATGTATCTTGGGCCAGGCACAGTGGCTCATGCCTGTAATCCCAGCACTTTGGGAGGCCGAGGCAGGTGGATCACCTGAAGTCAGGAGTTTGACACCAGCCTGGCCAACATGGTGAAACCTGGTCTCTACTAAAAAGATGCAAAAATTAGCTGGGCATGGTGCCCTGCCCCTGTAATCCCAGCTCCTTGGGAGGCTGACGTGGGAGAATTGCTTGAACCCAGGAGCCGGAGGCTACAATGAGCTGAGATCAGGCCACTGCACTCCAGCTTGGGTGACAGAGTGAGACCCCATCTCAATATAAATAAATAAATAATGTGTCTTAAACTGAAGCAGAACTCTTATGGTAAAAACAATCATTGGTGTAGGGAAGAAAATCAAGTGACTGTAAAGGAATACCTAGGTCATGCTTGTTGAAAGTAAAGTCTTTGAAGAACTGTGACCTGTTATTTTTTTTTATTTTTTTTTTTTTGAGACGGAGTCTTGCTCCATTGCCCAGGCTGTATTGCAGTGACGCAGTCTCAGCTCATTGCAACCTCTGCCTCCAAGGTTCAAGCAACTCTCCTGCCTGAGCCTCCCAAGTAGCTGGGACTACAGCCATATACCACCTTGCCGGGCTAATTTTTTGTATTTTTATTAGAGACAGGGTTTCACTGTGTTGGCCAGGCTGGTCTCAAACTCTTGACCTCGTGATCCACCTACCTCAGCCTCCCAAAATGCTGGCATTACAGGCATGAGTCAGCACGCCCAGCCATGTCCTATTTTTTGTTTTTGTTTTTGAGATGGAGTCTTGCTCTGTCGCCAGGCTGGAGTGCAGTGGTGCGATCTTGGCTCACTGCAACCTCCATTTCCCAGGTTCAAGTGATTCCCCTGCGTCAGCCTCCTGAGTAGCTGGGACTACAGGTGTGCACCACCACGCCCACTAATTTTTTGTATTTTAGTAGAGACGGGGTTTCACTATGGCCAGGATGGTCTCCATCTCCTGACCTCGTCATCTGTCCGCCTTGGCCGCCCAAAGTGCTGGAATTACAGGCATGAGCCACCACGTCTGTCCAGCCTGTTTTTATGTAGCTTTTTAGTTTCTTTCATTTATTTCCCGAATATTTGTTAACCACCATCTATGTGCTAGGCACCATTCTGTATGATGAGTATTCATCACAACAAAACAGGTAAAATTTTTTGCCCCTGTTCAGAGCTTACTTGGATTTTTTTTTTTTTAAACAAACTAAAAGACTCATAAAGGTGCCTAGCCTTAACAGCACAGAATTAAGATGTCACGTGGATTTTCCTTATGGCAGCATTAATGTTATGAGGTGTGAAATTACTAGATGTGTACTGAAGAGTCACAAAATTGGACTACTTTTCCAGACTGCTTCCTGTTTTTTGAAGTTGGAGTCTATGCTACCATGTACGAATGTAGTCAGAATAATATATTAAAAGGAATACAAAAACACTGTGAAAAATATAAATCATTATATTTGTTTTTTGTCAGAAACCCTAATGATGAAAAATATAGATCCATCCGGATTGGAAACACAGCTTTTTCTACTAGGCTCTTGCCTGTCAGAGGAGCTGTTGAATGTTTATTTGAAATGGGCTTTGAAGAGGTAAGTATGTTCAAGGATTTCCCCCTCCCCCTCTTCATGCACAAAGCAGTCATTATCATGTTGGTGAATGATTGAATAAGATAATGTTTTTTAATTAATTCATCATTTTAGGAATCTATGGAAATAGTTATTCCTTCACTAATTGGACATTTAAAAATCACAGTCAATATAGTTTAAAATTTACAAAGGATTCGGATGGAATTGACTTTCATGTCATTGAGTAATGTTGTGCTCTGTTGATTCCTGTAGGTCTACCATTATCAGGGAAATACAGTAATATTGTCAATTGTGGAGTTTCATTTAAATGCTCACGATGTGCAGGTGTGTGTACTGCATGCTGCCGCAACTTTTTTTTTTTTGAGACTGAGTCTCACTCTGTTGCCCAGGCTGGAGTGTAGTGGCACAATCTCGGCTCACTGCAACCTCCGCCTCCTGGGTTCAAGTGATTCTCCTGCCTCAGCCTCCCGATTAGCTGGGATTACAGTCGCCCACCCCCACATCTGGCTAATTTTTGTATTTTTGGTAGAGACAGGGTTTCACTATGTTGGCCAGGCTGGTCTTGAACTCCTGACCTCATGATCCACCTGCCTCACCCTCCCAAAGCACTGGGATTACAGGCATAAGCACTGGGCTGTAACTTTTTATCTCATTTCTAGTTGGAGAAATTACTGTTTTAACATTGTTTCTTCTCAATACCTGGAAATTTGTTCAAATATATGGTCATTTCACCTTTTGTCTTGTTTTGTAATTTACTGACTGTTTTACATTATAGAATTTGTTGTAGCATTTTATTTTAAAGGATTCTTAGCATATTGCAGTTATTTAAATGAATCACTACTCAAAGATATTATTTTTGTTTGTTTTGTTTGGATGACCTTCCTGTTGCTGTTAACTATCCATGGTTTTGGATTGAGTATCAGGGTGTACTTTTTGTTATCTTGGGAAAAATTAGTGGGCCCCATACACAGACTTCTAATCATGTGGCTATTCTTTAAAGACTCAGATTAAGGCCAGGGGTGGTGGCTCACACCTGTAATCCCAGCACTTTGGGAGACCGAGGCAGGCGGATTACTAGGTCAGGAGTTCGAGACCAGCCTGACCAACATGGTGAAACCCTGTCTCTGAGAAAAAAAAAAAAAAAGCCTCAGATTAAGAAGATTCAAAGGTGGTTATTTAACTTCTTTTTCTTTCTTTTTTTTTTTTTTTGAGATGGAGTCTCACTCTGTCGCCAGGCTGGAGTGCAATGGTGCCGTCTCAGCTAACCGCACCCTCCACCTCCCAGGTTCAGATGATTCTCCTGTCTTAGCTTCCCAGGTAGCTGGGACTACAGTCATGCGCCACCACACCCAGCTAATTTTTGTATTTTTAGTAGAAATGGGGTTTCACCATGTTGGCCAGGATGATCTCAATTTCTTAACCTTGTGATCCGCCCCCTTCGGCCTCTGAAAGTGCTAGAATTACAGGCATGAGCTACTGCGCCAGGCCATTATTTAACTTCTTGTTGGTTTTATGTGACCCTGGATTCTTTTGTGTGGCTGTATCTCTACTATCATTATTATTTCATAGGGAATTTCATAGAGAATAGTAGTATCATATACTATTGCAGAGAGGTTAGGAATTTGCATTTTTGCAACTCTTAGGAGGCCTTCTGACTTACAGTTCCTAGAAGATCAAATATTTTTTCTTGAAGGTCCTTTAAACCCCATTAAATAGGCTAAGGATTAAATGCTAAAAAGGAAATACATTTTCTTAATTTTCTGGTTTATGTTGAGGCATTATTTACCTTAGACTGTATTTAAAAAGTACCATAATGGTAAGAAAACAGTATAATTGTAGAAATATGCATTCTATACTATTGGCTTCATTATACCCCTCTCTGTCTGCTCTCTCTCTCTCTCCCTGTCTCAGTTTCCCTCTCCCTCTTCCTCTCCCCCTTCCCCCACCGTGTGTGTGTGTGTGTGTGTGTGTGTGTGTGTGTGTGTGTCTGTGTGTGTACAAAAGAATGACTGCATAAAGCAAAGGTTCACATTTTTTTCTTTATAAATTCCAGGGAGAAACACATCTCATCTTTCCTAAAAAAGCTTCAGTGGAGCAGCTGCAAAAAATTCGTGACCTGATTGCCATAGAGAGAAGTAGCAGATTGGATGGCTCAAATAAGACCCACAAAGTAGAGTCATCTCAGCAACCTGCAGCCAGTAGCCAGCTTCCTGCAACACCATCTTCAAATTCCAGTGGGTTAAACCAACACATAAGGAACCATCAAGGGCAGTCATCAAATCCACCATCTGCTTCAACGGTAATGTTAGAATTAAACCACCTTTAACTGTTTATTTCAAAGTGTTGAAACAGCAAAAGCTTTGGAATGTGTTATGATTTATTCCTGAATTTATGCCCCATATTTTATTCTTGGTTCTTATAACTCTAACACATGCAGATTTCTTCAGCTCTTTAAAAATTGTCAAATTTGTAGCAAAAAGAGGAAAAATGGCTTTTATTTATATTTTTAAATTTTAGTTTGTGGCTTATTGCTTTTGAGGCCACTTGAGTTATGTTTAATTAGTCATTTATGAATGAATTAGTGCCTTGCTACTTACCTCAGTTATGCAGATTAGCATATATCTTTAACCTAAAACAAATAATGGACTTTTTGAACAGGTGTATGTATGGCCATCAAATTAGTAAATTTCCTCTACTGCACTAATGCTTCTGGTCCAAACTGTACCTGCTGCCATTCACTGTGGGATTATTATTTCCAAGAGCACAACGATTATCAATACCTTACTTCAATTTTAAAAAGTTAGCTTTTTTAGGTTTAAGGTAATTAAGAATGGATTAATTTACTGATAGTGGATGCTGGCAAATTACTGAAATTTTGTTATTGGTATACACCATATATACTTGTAAAGAACTAAAATCAAACTTACAGGCATTCTTGGTAAACCTAAATGATTCCATTTGATAGGAAGTTATCCTGTTTACAAAAATCCCTTTTGACCAAGGTCCTTATGTATTCTCCTAAATTTTTACTGTCAGAAAAGTTGTTGCGATATTTCTGTAAGTCTAAGAAGCACTTCAATGGATCATGCCCCTCCCTGAGATCATGTGCATTCCATTTTGAATACCTTAGGTCTTCATCAGTTTTCCAGTTAAGGTTGGTGCAATTACAGAGCTCACGTAACATCTTTCTTGTTTTTAATACCTTTTCTTAGAAGTTTTCCAATTACAGTGTAAGAATCTATCTTTTAAGATTTCCTACTTTATCTTTTTAATTGCAGTTTTACAGTTTAAAATGCATGTAGCTAACCAATCTGCAAAAAACTTTGCAAACATTTTATTTTACAAAATATCTCTTGCCTGGGCTAAGTATTTTGTTAGTGTTCTCGCTCAGGAAATCCATGCACATTTTCTAAATCTTCTTCAAACTCCTTTTTTTTTTTTTTTTTTTGAGACAGACTCTCATTCTATCCAGGCTGTGTTGCAGTGGCACGATCTCTCCTCACTGTAACCTCTGCCTCCTGGGTTCAGGTGGTTCTCGTACCTCAAGCCTCCTGAGTTGCTGGAACTACAGGCACGCACCATCACTCCGGGCTAATTTTCGCTTTTGTTGTTGTTGTTGTTTTGAGATAGAGTTTTGCTATTGTTGCCCAAACTAGAGTGCAATGGCTCCATCTTGACTCACTGCAACCTTCGCCTCCTGGTTTTCAGACATTCTCCAGCCTCTGCCTCCAGAGTAGCTGGGACTACAGGCATCTGCCACCATGCCCAGCTAATTTTTTGTATTTTTAGTAGACATGGACTTTTCTCCTTGTTGGCCAGGCTAGTCTCAAACTCCTGACCTCAAGTGATCCACCCCCCTTGGCCCTCCCAAAGTGCTGGGATTACAGGCATGAGCCACCACGCCCGGCCCTATTTTTAGTTCTTAACCTTACAATTCAGATATAGTTCAGACTCTTTAAAATCCTGTCAGTCACCAGAAAGCCTCTAGACACTACACTAAAGACAGAATGTCATTCTGTTGCCAAAACACGTTCTAGTGTAGAGGAAAATAAACCTTCTCAAAGATGTATGCTATTAATAGGCTAGTATATATCATTCTTACTACTCTAGTCCTTCAGACAAAGTATCTTCTTCTGTATTTCTTAAAGAAGTTGAGAGAAATTAGAATGAATCTTGTTTTTCTTAGACAACTCTTGGTTATTCATGGAGCACTGGAATATACGTATTTTTTTGAAGTATTTTGATAATTATGCTTTTAACATCATTAGTTGCTATACTACAGAGTTTGACAATTTTCTTCTACCCTGCCCATTTTAAGTGGGGATACTAAGAATTAAAATGTACCAAAGTCAGGGAGCAAGAGAGATATTTTTAAAAACATTTAACCTGTGTATAAACTAGATGAATCCTAGCAAATTTATAACTGTTTTTTTTTTGTTGTTGTTGTTAAAACTATATCGAGTAAAATGTTGATGTATGCGTCAAGATTATAGTCACTGATGTTCACATTTGCCATTAAGCTTTTCTTTCTTTTTCTTTTTTTTTTTTTTTTTTTTGAGATAGAGTCTCACTCCGTTGCCCAGACTGAAGTACAGTGGTGTGATCTCAGCTCATTGCAACCTCTGTCCCACCCGGGTTCAAGTGAGTCTCCTGCCTCAACCTCCCGAGTAGCTGGGATTACAGGCATCTGCCACCGCGCCCAGCTAATTTTTGTATTTTTAGTAGAGATAGGGTATCACCGTCTTGGCCAGGCTGATCTTGCACTCCTGACCTCAGGATCCACCCGCCTCAGCCTCCCAAAGTGCTGGGATTATAGCCATGAGCCACTGCACCCGACCAGTAAGCTTTTCTTTTAAGATACAAAGCACTGGAATATACTGATACTCAAAAAATGGTGATAGTGGTGGTAATTGTTACAAAGTTAATTTTGATACTTTTTCTGAGCATTTTATGTTAATGGAATTATATAGTATGTAATCTTTTCTTTTTGGCTTTTATTTTGTGTAACATTTTTGACGTTCTTCATATTGTAGGATATTTCAATATTTTCATTTTTATTGCTGAATAATATTCCATTTTAAGGCTATGCCACATATTGTTTCCATTCATCAGTTGATGGACATTTGGGTTGTTTCCCATGTTTGCCTATTATGAATAATGCTGCTGAGAACATTCACATACAAATTTTGTGTAGACATATGTTTTTATTTCTCTTGAGTAGATTCCTAGGAGTGGAACCACTGGGTTGTATGGTAAGTTTATATTTATGTTTTTAAGAAATTACCAAGCTGTTTTCCAAAATTGTACCATTTTACTTTCTCATCAGAAATATGTGAGGCTTCCAATTTCTCAGTATCCTCACCAACTATTGTTACTATCTTTAGTATACCCATTTTAGTGGTTGTTAAGTAGTATTTCATTTGGTTTTTATTTTGCATTTCCCTAATGACCGAATTGATTTTCAAATTTGCTGGTTGTACATACTAAGTGTTTAGTGTTCCTAATGGAAATAACTTTCTGATAATCCTTTGTTTTTATACCCTTTGCCTTCCAAAAGCATTCAAAACAGCAAGGACAATTTTTCAGTGACATGGTACCTAAGAATGTTAGAAGCATTATGTTTCCAGCTTCACCACTTTATCCAGGTTGAAAATGTGATTCTGAAGCATGATGTGCTTAAAGTATACATTCAGTACTTTTTACTCAGCTAATCTAAATGTATGCTTTTATTTAGCACATGACTACTTTGAGTATATATATGAAATTGTTAGGAACTTTTCATCAACTCTTTATCACTCTAGAAATTACTACCAGTTTATATATGGGTATGTGTTTATTTGAACCAGTCATCGTAAGTTGTGGTCATTTCGTTGAAATTATAAAACTCATATTATTAGTTAATGTTAAATAATAAAATGAGCTGGTCAACTTTAAAACTAATTTTCTCTCATAAACTAACAATAAGGCAACCTCTTGGTCTAGATCTATTTGTGAGCTTTATAAGAGAAGAAAGCTATTTGAACATAAGATTTAAACATCCAGTTTCTTCTTCATGAACCTATCACTCTTTTTTTTTTTTTTCTTTGAGATGGATTTTCACTCTTGTTGCCCAGGCTGGAGTGCAATGGCGCCATCTCAGCTCACCACAACCTCCGCCTCCTGGGTTCAGTCGATTCTTCTGCCTCAGTAGCTGGGATTACAGACATGCACCACTATGCCTGGCTAATTTTTTGTATTTTTAGTAGAAACGGGGTTTCTTCATGTTGGTCAGGCTGATCTCAAACTCCCGACCTCAGGTGATCCGCCCGCCTAAGCCTCCCAAGGTGCTGGGATTATAGGCATGAGCCACCTCACCTGGTGAACCTATCACTCTTAAAGTTTAACTAATACCTACATGCCTTTTGATAGGGGATTACATTGCATCCTTATATCAGCATACTTAGCATCTGTTAAAAATGAAGATGTGGTCTGTTTTGACATGAAGAACATTATTATATGGAAAAAAGGTAAACTGAGAATTCCAAAATTCAACAGCATATGTTGTATTTATATGTGTAATATTTTGATTATTTCTTACCAGAACCTTATACACATATATATATATATGTTCATGTTTTTAAAGGTTCAGAAAGCCGTACATAGACATCTTAACCATAAGGTACTCTAAAGATAAAATTATGGATGCTTTCATATTATTTATACTATTCAATATTTTCTGCAGTGTTTTCTGCAATAACATGTATTACTTTAGTAAATAGAAAAATGTTTCTTTAAAGAAATAAGTTTATTGGATTCACAAGTTGATTAAAACATATTTAAAATAGCAGAAATTTTATTTCTAAAAACAGGTTCTAAATTTTAAAGCCTCAGAATAAAACGTTGCATAAAGTTAGAAAGAGGGCAAGTAGGCTTAACCCTTGATTTGTTTTTTTCTTTTACTAAAGAAGTGAATTTGCTAATCCAGCTTCCACTGATTAATTCCCATGATTTGACAAAATTATACACATTGTACTTTTTTTCTTATGAAGTGTCTTAAATATATCTCACATCAGAAATCAAAATAATTGGAAGTGTGATTAGTGAAGAAAAAAACTCTTTGATCTAAAACCAACAGATTTCACATTTTAGACTTCCATTTGTACTCCAAGTAACTTTAGTCTCTCAATTAACTGCTGCCTTATGTAGCATTGGTACATGGTTACCCAGCTGCTGTAATCGCCATGTAATCAGCAACCTTCTATTTTTATGACTAGTTTCTTCAGAGTTGTGCCAATGAATATGTAAAGAAATAAGTCAAGAAAATAAACTTTATCGTTTAAGATTGTTTGAGTGCCACTATAAGTGCCTCATTTTAATATGAATTCTTTCAAATAAAAATGGAGATAGTTCATTTTTTTGTGTGTCTATATTAATCCTAGTAAAGGAGCATATTTGTTTCCATGGTGAATTCCGTGGTCTTGTCATCACCAGCTCTGCATTTCTTCTGTCAGCTGTTGCACCCATCTCTTGTGTAATGGAGGCAACACCTCTGCTCTTCATAAAGGCCAGTTGCTCCTGTGTCCCTGTATCCCTTCTGCTCTGTTCACTATGGAATCTCACATGAACAGTGCCTTGGACCTGTTCTTTTCTTGGGAATTTTTCCAGTGGCATTTAAACCTTGCTTTAGGCCAGTTTTCATTTAAGGATGTTCCACTGGCATCACATGCAGATTTCCGAACATAATTCCAGGCTGGCTGAATCAAAATGGAAGGGGATGAAGTATGGAATCTACATTTTTAACAAGCAATGTTTAAGAACTTTACCTTTAAGCTTTCCTGTCTTAGAAACAAGGCAACATACAAATATCCCTGGTCCTCCATGTCCTGTATTTCTCACTCCCTTTTTCCAGTACTCATTATTGAATCTTTATTTCTTACATACTATTCTAGTGGGTCTCCATACTTTAATTATATGTCCTATCAGTAAAATATTTTGAGCATATATTCTCAATATATTTTTGTTCATTTATTTATAAGTTATATACATGTACTACTATGGCAATATTCTGTACAAATTATAAAACAACGTAAAGGGTCTAAACAGTAAATAATATGTTTAATTCAAAAAAATTTATTTGTTTATTTTGAGACAGGGTCTCGCTTTGTCACTCAGGCTGGAATGCAGTGGCATGATCACAGCTCACTGCAGCTTTGACCTCCTGGGCTCAAACGCTCCTCCCACCTCAGCCTTCCAAGTAGCTGGGACTACAAGTGTGTGTCCCAAGCCCAACTAATGTTTCTTTATTTTTTGTAGACATGAGGGTCTTGCCATGTTGCTCAGGCTGGTCTGGAACTCCTGGTCTCAAGCAGTCCGCCTGCTTTAGCCTCCCAAAGTGCTAGGGTTACTGCCATAAGCCACCACACCCCACCAAAAAATTTATTAATAGTATATTATTTAATGAATGTAGACAAATCCATATTTAAAATAGTCTTGATAATTTTGAATTTAGGGGGCTTTGTTAGATGTAATTAGTTTCTTAGCGATTTTCTTTTTTTGCATTTAAATTTACATTTACATTTTAAAATGTAGCTGTTGAAGGGCTCATGCTAAAAAAGCAGATGATGTGTTTGCCCTGCCGTTTTCTCCTTGTTAACGTGTGCTTTTATTATTAGTAATAACCTTAGTGCCTAGAATTCTTTGTAAACTTTTTAAGCCAAATTGAGGGTTAATTTAGTTAAAACAATATAATATGTAATTCCACTTAACCCAGCACATTTGAACTGCACAGCTTTGTCACATGACAGCTGCAGAAGTAGGAATAAGGGTGCCACTGTTAACCCTTTGACTTTATAACATTTTTTGTCTTACCTCAGGGTAGCTTCTCCAGTCTGTGAAGGAGGCATTGTTAGTCCAGAGAGTAAATATTATTATAACTTAATGGTTTTATTTGTCGGACAAAAACAATATAAACAGAAGTTCTGATACTGTCCACGTCCCTGTGGACCGTCTCATACATCCTCCTTTGGTACAGCTTAGCCAGCCCACTGCCGCACATCACTTATATGACTCAGTCTCTTGCAAATAGTTTTCTTTATTAACGCTGTTGTGAGACTAAGATCAGTGATTTCCATGTTGGCAAATTTAATTGACTTTTTTCAGCTGGTTTTTACTATTTGGTAGTCTTTAACTGAGTTGGTCATTTCATGGTTTTTCTTCTGCTGCAAGTGGTTCAAGTGCTGACCCAGTTGCTCATATCCAAAAAAAAATGACTCATCTCTAATGTGTTTTTCTCCTTTTCCAAATACTCTTGACTTGATAGTACAGTCACCAAAACTTAATGATTTCACTTCCTAAGTTCTTTTCATACTCTACATAATGGCTAACGTGATACTCTGAAAACAGATCAGATCATTTTACTGTTGCTTAAATCTCTTTAATGCCTTGTCAATCGTTGCAATGAAAAGAGACCAGAAAGATCTTAGTTGTTTACTAGCTCAGCGTCATCCTTATGTTTACCTCTCTGCTGTTTTCCCCTTGGTTCTCTGGGTACTAAACACCCCATCTCTCTGATCTTTCAGAATATGCTAAGCAATCCCCAGCTATCTTTGTGCTGTTCCTTCGGACGGGAATGGTCTTTTCCTTCCCTCTTTGTTAGCTTCTTCTCATTCTTCCTATTCTGTCACAGATATTTCTTCAAGAAAGTCCAGGTTCAAGGACCTTACGCTATATATTTGCTTAATAATACTTATCATGCCTATGACTAAACTTTTAACTATTATATCCCCAGCACCTAGCAAATAAAGGATAAATGAATAGTTGAGTAAATGAACATTGTTTATCAGTATTTGCTTGTTTTTATATCCATAGACTACTTGCAGTGTGAGGGTAATAATGCCCATGTCTATTTTGGTCTCCATTATTTTTCCAGTATCTAACACATTCACACACAGACAAATATTTTTGAGTTACTGCGGTGGGTCTGTCATGATTTGTTTAATACCTTTTCCCTATAGACCTTTAATTGATCATGTCTGTCTTGTGCACCCATTCCAGTGCTTAATACAGTGCCTGACATGTAAGTATTTGGTAATGGTTTTTTGGGTTATTATTCAACCTGTCTCTTTGCAATATGAATATTTAAGCCATTCACATTACTCTAATTGCCAATATGTTTAAACTTATTTCTGATATCTTATTTTGTGTTGTCCATGTCCTTGCTTTTTTTTTTCTTTTCTCCCTTTTTTGTTTTGTTTAGATCAAGTTTTTTTCTATAATAGGGTTTATCCCTTTAAGAGTTAGGAAGTTAAATGTAATCGTTTTAGTCTTTTAATTATTGACCTGGATTCTGTAATGCAAATTTTTAATTTTGTATTTTTCTACCAACATCTTACCATAAGACAAAAACCTCTGTTCTGCTCCTTTCCCTTGCTACCTTCCTTATGAAAAAATTGAGATTTTGTTTTCCAGTTGTGATTATTTATACCAATCGAAACTTGCACCACTGCTTTTATTTTAGATCCTACTCCTGAGTATGTGTTGATTTTTAAAAATTTATGTAGGCTATATTTATACTTCTTGGCTATAATAATTTTTCTAACAATTATTTTAGATAGAATTTAAGAGTGATATACTTTCTGTATTGTTACATATCAGAAGATATATTTACTTTGCCCCTCTACATGCTTAGTTTGAATGGGAATGAATTTTGTGTTCCTAATTATTTTCCCTCAGATTTTCAAAAAATTTGCTTCATTGTTTCTAATGAAATATCTGACATCAAATTATTTTTTCTTTGGATGTAATTAATGTTTCTTCTTAAAGACTTAGGATTTTGTTTTTAGCCTTGCTATCATAAAATGTCACCGTTACATGCTTAGAATTTGTTTTTGTTTTGTTTTCCGTATATTCTACCTCTTCAGCTATGAGGAATTTATTTCTGGGTTTTGTTTGTTTGTTTGTTTGTTTTTGAGACAGAGTGTCGCCCTGTCACCCGGGTTGGAGTGCAATGGCGTGATCTTGGCTCACTGCAACCTCCACCTACCAGGTTCAAGTGATTCTCCTGCCTCAACTTCCTGAGTAGCTGAGTTTACAGCCACGTGCCACCACACTCAGCTAAATTTTTTTTTGTATCTTTAGTAGAGACAGGGTTTCACCATCTTGGCCAGGCTGGTCTAGAACTCCTGACCTCATGATCCACCCGCCTTGGTCTCCCAAAGTGCTGGGATTACAGGCCTGAGCCACCGCACCCGGCCTCTGTTATTTTTTTGAGCAGTTGCTTTCTTCCATTATTTTTATTGTCTTTCTGAAATTTCTGTTAACTGGATTTGAGAAGTTTTGGATGTATCCTTAATATTTATTTGTTCTTTTTATGCCTCATTCTCAGAAAATGTCTTTGCTTACTTATTGACTGATCACTAGCCATGTTTATTTTACTGCTTGACACCATCTATGCTCTCTTCTTTATGTTATATTATTTTATATTTTTTATTTATTTTTGAGACTACAACTCCCAGGCTGGAGTGCAGTGGGGCAATCACAGCTCACTGTAGCCTTGACCTCCTGGGCTCATGTGATCTTCCCACCTCACCCTCCTGAGTAGCTGGGACTACAGGCACACAATACTATGCCCAGCTACTTAAAAAAAAAAAAAAAAAAATTTAAGAGATAGGATCTTGCTGTATTGCCCAGGTTGGTCTAGAACTCTCGACTCAAGCAGTCATGCCACCTTGGTCTTCCAAAGTGCCTGGCTGCTTCTTTATTTTAATGTTTACATTTTTATATCCAAGATCTGTAGTTGCGTCTTTCTCTGAATATAGTATACTATTGAAACATTTTTTGTTTTTTTCTGTATTTGCTGTCCTTGCTACAGGATTAGATCTTCTGATACTGATTCTAATGAATCTCCTCCACAGTTGTAGATCCATATGCATTTGAGAGATCCTGCCAGCTTATGTGTGAATACTGCATTTGCTTCTGACAACTGTGGGGGAAGGGCAGTACATGCTGAACAGTGGGATGTGCCAGAGACATCAGTTCTGAGCGTGGTTACTCCCCCTTTTCATTTGGGACTCTGAGCATGTATAATCACAGCTCAGAAGCAGACCTCTTTGTTGATAAGGTGACAAGAAGGGAGAAGCCAAAATAATTAACTGTTCCTCCAGAGTCCAACCACTCTCCCTAATGTTTACTCCGAGGACACTTCCTATTCTGTAGATCCTGTGGCTTCTCTGCCCTTGGGGATTATTCTGGAAACTTTTTTTACTTTTCATCACCACCCTCTCTAGAGGGTATATTGCCATGGTTTCTTCCTTTAGTCCTTTCATATTTGCCTTTTCTCTTTCAGGAATTTTTCAAAATTCCTGATTCTTTTAAAAGCACGCCTCTTTTGCTAATGTTGCACATTACAGGGATTTAAAGTGGAAGGGGCCATTGGACGCATAGATCAGAGCACTGTGTTGATTTATGCTTGTATTCAAGAATTCTGCATATCCTTGTTTAAATATATCCTCAGTAGTATATACAAAGGGGGAAAAAAATAGATAGATCTTAGGCTCTGACACAGATGTGGCTGTCTCCTAATAGTAATGTTATAAAGGTTGTGGGCATAATTATTGTATTTAAGTGAATCTATACATTCCCTTCTATCTGTAAAATTGTAAAACCATAGTGTTTTTTATTATATATTATTTTTGTAGCATATAGTGAAAAGTTAATTTCACTATTTTTTTTCCTATTAGGTTACTGCTGATTCAGCCATTCTAGCAGTTCTTCAGTCCAACATTAAACATGTGCTGATCTATGAAAATCCTGCTCTTCAGGAAAAAGCGTTGGCTTGTATTCCAGTCCAAGAACTAAAAAGGAAATCACAAGAAAAGTTATCAAGAGCTAAAAAATTGGATAAAGGTAGTAGTTTTACATAATCACTTATTGCTAAATGTAAATCATTGCTAAATAAACAGAAATACTGAAATACAGCTGATCCTTGAACAACACGGGTTTGAACTGCATGAGTCCACTTATATGTGGATTCTTTTAAACCAAATGTGGATTCACAGGATGCAAAACCTCCATATACAGAGAATCAGCTCTTCATATACGTGGGTTCTGCAGTACTGATTGTAGGACATGAGTATGTGTGGATTCTGGTATAGGTGGGGGATCCTGGAACCAATCCCTGGCATATGCTTAGGGACAGTTGTAGCGCCTTTTGCTCTTTTACATTGTTTACAGTGTTATGCATTATAAATATCTAACCTATTTCAATTTGAATTTTTAAGAAGTGCAATGATAGTATACTTTTATTGCATATACCTCATGGACATATACTACCTTTTTTCAATTTTTTTTTTTTTTTAGTGCCGTGACTCAGATACCTTTTTTCAATTTTTAAATTGAAGTAAAATACATATAACAAAATTTATCATCTTACCCATTTTTAAGTGTATAATTCAGTGTTATTAAATATAGTCATAATGTTCAGCCATTACCAACATCTATAGCTTTTTTTAACTTGTAAACCCGAAACACTATACTTATTAAGTAATAACCCTTCCCCAGCTTCCAGCAACTACTATTCTACTTTTTCGCTGTGATTTTGACTATTCTATCTAATGTAAGTGGAATCATACAGTATTTGTCTTTTGGTGGTATCTTTCATCACTGGATGTCTTTCATCCATTGATAATGGTTTGGCTCTGTGTGCCCACCCAAATCTCACCTTGAATTGTAATCCTCATAATCTCCACATGTCAAGGGTGGGACCCACGTGTCAAGGGTGGGACCGAGTGGAGGTAACTGAATCATGGGGGTGGCTTCCCTGCACTGCCCTTACAATAATGAGTGAGTCTCATGAGATCTGATGGTTTTATAAGCATCTGGCATTTCTCCTACTTGTACTCATTCTCTCTCCTGCTGCCCTATGAATGGGTGCCTTCTGCCATGATTATAAGTTTTGTGAGGCCTCCCCAGCCATGTGGAACTGTGAGCCAGTTAAACCTCTTCTTTATAAATTACCCAGTTTCGGGTATTTCTTCATAGCAGTATAAGAACAAACTAATACATCCAGGTTGTAACATATTGCAGAATTTCCTTTTTTTTTTTTTTGGCAGTTTTTACAGCGTTATTTAAACACAGAACATGCACATGAGTTGTCTATTCATTTTTTTCACTGCACAGCCTCGCATTGGGGTTGGTGATTCTGATGGCCAACGGGGCGGCTCTTTGCATGATAGCTTTGCAGTTCTTAGAGGAAACATTGTGAGCAATCTCAGCACAGTAGGATTTGTTGCATATCAGTAGCACTTCCAGTTCCTTGATGTGGACCAGGAACTTCTGGAAGCTACTGGGCAGCATGCGCATTGTTTTTTGTTGCTCCCATAACCAATGTTGGGCATCAAGATCTGGCCTTTGAACCTTCTACAAACCCTGTTGTCAGAAGGGTTGTCAGGAAACCTTTGGGTTTCTTCCAGTTGCGCTTAATTTTGCCATATCGGTCAGACTGGTGTTAGTTGAACTTCTTGGTTCTCTTTTTGACAGTCTTGGGCTTACAAGGGGTCTGAGGGTGGCCATGATGCCAAGGAGGAGGATGGCTGCCACCTCCCTAGGCAGCCTCGAGGAAGAGAGAGCTGCCTTCCTTTTAAGGCGGAATAATATGCTACTGTATGTATATGCCACATTTTGCATCTCCTTTCATTCATTCATGGATACTTGGGTTGTTTCAATGTTTTAGCTATTGTGAATAACGTTGCTATGAACATAGGTGTGCACATACTTTACTGCGAAATCCTGGTTTCAATTATTTTTGGTATACACCCAGAAGTGAAATTGCTGGATCTTATGGCAATTCTATTTTTAATTTTTTGAAGAACCACCATACTGTTTTCCACGGTAACTATACCATCTTACATTCCTGCTAACAGTGCACAAGTATTCTAATTTCCCCACGTTCTTACCAACACTTACTATTTTCTGATTTTTCAGTAGTAGCCATCCTAGTGGAAATGAAGTGGTATGTCACTGTAGTTTTGATTTGCATTTCTAATTCATGATACTGAGCATTTTTTCATATGTTTATTGATGATTTGAATATCTTCTTTGGAGAAATGTTTATTCTTTAGAACATTCTTTTTAAAAACTTGTTTTTAACCTGAATATGTATTTGCAGTTTAATCATTGGTATGTGAATATTTTTAGGTAAACTAGAACTTTAGCCCATGGAATATATGATAGCATCATTAGTGAATTTGAATTAGTGAATTTTAATGTGATTCTAACAGAGACCATATTCAGAATTAATCCATATGATTAGACCATTGACTTTTTTTTTTGAGACAGAGTCTTGCTCTGTCACCAGGCTAGAGTACAGTGGCGTGATCTTGACTCACTGCAACCTCTGCCTCCCGGGTTCAAACGATTCTCCTGCCTCAGTTTCCCCAGTAGCTGGGACTACAGTCACATGTCACCATGCCTGGCTAGTTTTTATATTTTTAGTAGAGACGGCTTTTACCATGTTGGTCAAGATGGTCTTGATCTCTTGACCTCGTGATTCGCCTGCCTCAGCCTCCCAAAGTGCTGGGATTACAGGCTTGAGCCACCGTGCCCAACTTCACTCACTTTTATTAGTAGAAAGACATTATTTATTGATTAAGAGTAGGTTTTGGAGCCAAATGTATACAAATCTTTGTATAAATTCAGCTCTTCTACTTCCTGTGCATCACTGAGCAAGCAATTTAATCTCTATGACTCAGTTTCTTCATGTAGAAATAAGAGTGATAATTTTTAGAAGTAAGTGAAATGATACATTTAAACAAGTCAGAATAATACCTGCCTAATTCTTCACCGAGTAATTATTTGTTATTGTTATTATTAATGGTCTTAAGATTTCAGTTGTTAATTTTTTCCAACTATAGTATTTACTCTGAATTTTTATGTAATTGGTTTTGTCCCATAAGTCATTTTTTAATGCTGTATTTCATGCGGCATTGTTTAAATATTTTTTTGTAGTTCCCCTAGTTTATAATAAACATTTTAAATTAATCTGAATCCACCTTTAAAAACACTATAGGGCTTCATGTATGGTTGCAGATACCTTTTAACAGAATTGTTCCAATTCTTTCCTCCTGTCCCTATGACATCATTGTCATTCATTCACCTATCCATATATGGTAATCACCCAACACATTGCTATTGTTTGTATTTAAAGTTATTTTTTAGATTAAGAAAGAATAAGAAAAATACCATATTTCATTTTACTTTTATTTATTCTTTTCTGATGCTCTTTCTTTCTTTATGTAGATCTGGGTTTCTGTCCTATATCATTTCCCCTTTCCCTGAAGAACTTCTTGTAATACATTCCTTTCATGGCATGTCTGCTGGAGGTGAATTCCCTCAGTTTTTGTTTGCCTGAGAAAGTACTTCTCCATCACTTTTAAAGGACAATATTACTGGGATATGGAATTCTAGGTAGGTGGGTTTTTTCTTCAAAACTTTAAGTATCTCACACTATCTTCTTATTTGCATTGTTTCTGATGAAAAGTCTGCTTTATTTATTTATTTTCTTTTTTCAGACAGAGTCTTGCTCTTCGCCAGGCGCCAGGCTGGAGTGCAGTGACCCGATCTCAGCTCACTGCAACCTCCGCCTCCCGGCTTCCAGCAATTCTCCTGACTCAGCCTCCCAAGTAGCTGGGACTGTAGGCGCCCACCACCAAGCTCAGCTAATTTTTGTATTTTAGTAGAGATGAGGTTTCACTATGTTGGCCAGGATGGCCTTGATCTCTTGACCTTGTGATCTGCCCACCTCGGCCTCCCAAAGTGCTGGGATTACAGGCATGAGCCACCGCGTCCGGCCCATCTGCTGTATTTTCTATGCTTATTCCTTATGTAAGATTTTTCTCTTTGTCTTTGATTTTCTGCAGTTTGAATACAGTATTACCTAGTTAAAGAATTTTTGGTATTCATCCTGCTTGGTGTTCTTTGAGCTTTCTGGATCTGTGGTTTGATGTTGCATTCATTTTAGAAAATTCTCACGTTATTACTTAAATATTTTATCTACTTCCTTCTCTCTTTTCTTTCTGATATACCAATGTATATTTTACTTTACCTTTGTGTAGCTCTGCGACTCAGTTTGCCACAGTTCTTAGGTGTTCCATTCCATTTTGAAATTTCCCACAGTTCTAGAATGTTCTTTTCTTTTGTTCTGGCCTTTTCTCTTTGAATTTCAGTTTGGAAAGTTTCTATTAAACTATCTTCAAGCTCACCGACCTTTTTCCTTTAGCTATGTGGAGTCTACTGATGAGCCCATCAAAGGCAGACCTCATTACTGTTACGGTGTTTTTGATTTCTAGCATTTCCTTTAGATTTTTGTGTTAAAAAATTTCCATCTTTCTGCTTATACTATACATCTGTTCTTACATGTTGTCTATTTTTTCTGTTAAAGCCCCTAATTTAGTAATCATATTTAAAGTTCCCTGTTAATTCCAGAATCTTTGCTGTATCTGAGTGACTGATCTTGCTGAATGACTCTGATCCGATGCATATTTTGTCTCTTCAGACTGATTTTTTTTTCACCTCTCAATATGCCTTGAAATGTTTTGTTAAAAGCTGGGCCTGATGTATTGGATAATAGGAACTGAGGTAAACAGGCCTTTCATATGAGGTTTTGTGCCAATGTAACTAGGAATTAATCTAACTAGAATTGGTTTGATGTTTGCTATAGACATAGGTAAATTCCTCCAGTGTTCTTGTTGTCTCCCTCTTTGGCTTCCCTGAGAGCTCCTCCTTAGAGTCTGCATTTATCTTGCTTGGTGTTCATTTAGTTGTAATCCATTGTTATTATACTGGAGCCCTATTGGTGTGATGATAAGTTATCAAGGAGAAAGTTCTATAATCTTATGATTAAATCTCAGGGTTTTAGTGGGCCTATGTCTCTGGGCCTGTGCATTTCACAAGTGTTTGTTAGCCTTTTTACCCGCATAGGGTGAGACAGGAAGGCTACAAGGGGCTGGAATCAGAGAAATATATGTCCTTCCCCCAGTTCAGAGAAGACTCTGGTAAAATCTTCCCTGGAGAGTAGGCCTTAATTGAGGAGAACACTCTGGGTATGTATACCTTACAATTCTTACTCTTTCCCTGTTTCCTAGAGCCACAAAGGGATTTTTCTTAGTTCTTCATTGTGAAAACCTGCTGGGCTTCCTGCAGGCAAAATGCACAAAAGTGTGGGGAACTCTCCCAAGACTGAATTTTTTATTCTCAAGATAGTCCGATAGTCAGCTTCCAGCAGTTTGTCAAAATTGCTATTTAAATGTCCTTACCAGTGTATGGCTCTAGTGATTTCTGTTCCATGTAAGCAGATTTTGGCTGTGATTCTCTGTATCTATCTTTTTGGATGTTGGGGTGATGTTTCACTCTGTGACCTCAGTTCTCTAATGGGTCCAAGAAAAATCATTGATTGCAGTTCAGCTTTTTATTGTTTTAAAGGTGGGAGTGTTGACCTCTGCTTTGTAGAAACTGGAAGCTGAAATCAGAAATCCCTCTGAAGGCTTAACTCTATGTGTCTCTCTTTTTAACCATTTGATCAGTTTTCACGTATGTCATTTATATATTTTGCTATTCATTGTATTTTTGTCTCTTTTTTTAGAGACAGAGTCTCACTCTGTTGTCTAGACTGGAGTGCGATGTCTCGATCTCAGCTCACTGCAACCTCCGCCTCCCAGGTTCTAGCAATTCTCTTGCCTCAGCTTCCCAACCAGCTGGGACTACAGGCACATGCTGCTATGCCTGGCTAATTTTTTTTTTTTATTTTTAGTAGAGATGGGGGTTTCACTTTGTTGCCCAGGCTGGTCTCGAACTCCTGACCTCAGGCATCCACCCACCTTGGCCTCCCAAAGTGCTAGGATTACAAGGATGAGCCACCACACCCGGCCGATTTTTGTCTTTAAAAGTGTTATACTATACATTTTTAAATTTTTGATGACTGGCTTGAACCTTAGACTTACTTCTGTTACAGGCCTGCTAAGCTTGAGACAGTTGTTCTTTTCTTGTATTAACAGTTTTTTTCCTGTGTGTAAAATAAGAATGCTTATTAATATGTGATTATGCAGGCCCTGTCCAGCTTCAAAGTACTGTGTTCCTTTATATGATGCCTTATAGAAATGCCTGTTTATCAGGTACTTACTGAACATGTTATGTGTTTGAATCATTGGACTGGGCCAGTGACTCGAACACAAATGATTCAAATGACTCAAAAAAAAAACCAGTCTGAAGAGAAAAAACATGCATCGGACCAGAGTCATTCAGCAAGATCCGTCACTCAGAAAAAGCACAGATTTTGGAATTAACAGGGAACTTTTGCAGGGGAGAGACAGTATAATAATATAGCCTTGTCTTAAGCAGCTAAATAGAAGACAAGAATTAAAATACGCAGATCAATTAGCCGGTCGTGGTGGCAGGCTCCTGTAATCCCAGCTACGTGGGAGGCTGAGGCAGGAGAATTGCTAGAACCCAGGAGGCGGAGGTTGCAGTGAGCGGAGATCGCGCCATTGCGCGCCGGCCTGGGCGACAGAGTAAGACTCTGTCTTTAAAAAATAAAAATACAGATCAACTGAGTGTAAAGCAGAGCCCAACAAATGTAATGTATGAAGTATAATTTTTAAAATATTATGTTGCTAAATGAATAAATTGCGGTGAGAAATAGCATAGACACAAAATGTTCCTGTTTGTGTCCATCATATTCTCTCTCTCTAGGCAAGTAACCAGGAAATTGCTCAAGGAACAAGAATCTACTTTAGAGCATTGGTTAGGTGAATGCTGTGTTTATCCTGATGCATTTGTCCATCTGTCCTTACAGTGGGAATGATCTTATCAGTGGACCAAGAATCCTTCAGGTCCATTAGCTAAGACTTAAAGGCCGTTTCCAATAAAAATCTGCTGACATTCCCTGCTGACATTTGCTCCAGCATTTTTTCTTTCTACTTATAAAGATACTACATGGGTTGTGGAAAATTTGGAAAATAGGGAGAAGATGACTATCAATAACTTCATCACATTGGAGTATGACTTTTAAGATCTATGTATACGTTCACATTTAAAAAGTTTTAACTAAAATAGGAAAGAAAGGATACAGCAGATTAGTAGTGAAAATTATAAAAATCTGTAAAAGATTGAGCTTTATTTTTAAAGACCGTGAAGGATGAGTAGGATTTATAACTTAATATGTCAAAGTACATGCAAAGACAGGGTTAGGGCATTTTCTTCCAAGTGTAGTGATCAACATGCATAGAGGCAGAGAAGGACAGGCTCCATTTGGGAACAGTGAATAATACAGTTAGACTATGTGAAGGGTAGGGTGTATATAAAGCAGTGGAAGATCAAGTAGGCTGAAACCATATTTTGGTTGACATTGAATTTCAGACAGAGCAGTGTATACTGAGTTCATTTTTAAGGGTTTTCAAAAAGAATTAGTGGTAAAATGAAACAAAGCATATTTCTAATAAGGTCTGAAATAGTAAAGACCAAAGAAATTCAAAAGAAACACATGTCTTGGTCAAAAGAGTAATGTTATATTGTTACTATAATTGAACATAAAACAGAACAACTGTTATGTAACCTTATTCATCAGAAAGCAGGAAATGATTTCTCAGGGAAATCAGGTGTTCTTAAATAGGTAATTCAGCAGGATTAACTGTTGAAGCTTAGAGTGAGTGGCATTAAACTGTATTTAAGGAAGATTAATAATAGCTTGTAAAATGAATTAAAATCAAAAGAGTGCAAGGGGAGAAAAGTTAAAACACAATAGTAATCAAATTTACATAAGAGGAATAAGAGGGTGAACAAAAGGTTGAGATTACAAGGGAGAAGATGTATGTGAAAGTTGTTGGGGTTATAGAATATGTGGTATTTGCAGTTGATAGGATAAGGCATCATGTATATATAAAGAAGATGCCAAAGATGACGGGCTAACTTTGAATCTAGGCAACAGGAAATTCAAGGAGTCAGTAGAAACAGGTTTTGAAGGGAAAGGAAGGGTGAGTTGAGGTGCCTACTATCTGGACTGCCAAGTGAAAACATAGACCTGGAACTTTGGTAAGAAGTCAAGCCTTGAAATACACTTTAGGACGATAGGTAAAGCCATGCAAGTAAATGAGATTGCTAAAATTGGGACGACGGGGTGGAGAGGTGGGATTACAGAGGTTCTAGAAAACAGTGTAGCACTAGCCACGTGTGGATATTCACATTTAAATTAAGTGAGATGAAAAATCAAGTTCTTCAGTCAAATTCAGCACGTTTCAGATACTCAATAACCACAAGTGGTTAGTGGCCACCCCATTGGGCAGTAGAAATAGGAATTATTTCCATTGTTGCTGAAAATTGTGTCGGATGGTGATATTTTAGAAACACAACAGGATATGGGAAGAATAACAAGTGAAGGAAACTTAAACATATAATGAAATAAGTGGTATGATAGGCATAATGAGTATATTAATTAGGGTTAGGTTGTGCTATGAGTAAAATGACTAGTGGCTTAGAGATTATTTTCTCATGTAAGAAATTATGGAGGTAATCAGTCTGGTGCTAATGGTGAGCTATCATCAGAGACATAGGTGCCTTCTGTCTTTTGGCTCTGATGTACATGTTTTTCATCTTTTACATTATCTCATAGTCCGAAATGGCTGCTGCAGCTCCAGCCGTTACATTTGCAGACCAAACATCAGGAAGAAGAAATGGAGAAAAAGCATAAAGGCTTTATCTTAATATGAGCTTCTTCTCTTGAAGTAGTCTTGTAGTAATCACATGAAGGTTAGTCATTTAGCCACAAGGGAAGTTGGGATCTGTAGGTTTTTTAGCTGGTACATTGTCATCCCTGCAAAATTGAAATTCTATAAATGAAAAATAAGTGGCAAGTGGATACTATATGGCCATCATCTGTTTCTGCCCCGGTGAGTGAATGGCACTGAGATGGTGACGAAGCCCCCCACTGGCCAGCTTGGTGATTTTCTTTCATTAATGCAGTGGGCTGTTTTTCCTTTCCAGACAAAATCATATTCTGGGTCTATGAACTGGGGAAAGTGTTTTGGTTTGATGCAGCAATAGGGACCCTGTGGCACTGCTGAATGAGAGAGAGAAGCATGGTTTGGTAACTTTGGCCTGGTATACTGAAGGTTTGTCGTGATTACATGTTCCAGATACAGGTAAAACACCTTTTTGGAGGAGGAAAAACCCATTTTTGAAAAGTGGTAACAAAATATATGGTGGCCTACTAAATTGTATATGAAGATACGAGATGGAGAACATGGATGAGGCTACCTCTACTGATGTTTTTACCCATTTTCTCATTTCTTTTGTACATTGAAGAGGTTTTCAGAGGATGGAGTTAGGGCTTAAACTTATTGATTTTATTTTGTCACCGATGAGTTACTAGAAATCTACATTTATATGGTATTTTTGAAGATGCTAACTTTAGAAATGTGAATTCTGAATTACATTTTTGAAATAAACCCCAAATATTGTCTTCACAGAATATAGCATCTAAGTCAGACTACCGTTTAACTTTCATATCTGCGAGACTTCTGAGCTCTTATACAGGAATCTACTTTTATTTCTCTGAGCCCCTAGTGAAGGATATTGCTTAAATGAGGAACATTGACCCTTAATTGGGTGTTACTCTTTGATAGTCATACTTCCAGCTGGAAGCGTGCTGATTTATACCTGGAGTATGTAACAGAAGTACAAATGTGCTGTTTTCCTTTCCCTTCTTCTTGGTCTTGATAATGACTATTTGGTGAACAATTACAATCCTAAGTAATATTCTGAGGCATGTTTGTTCAGTCCCTTCATCATTCAAATATTTACTAAGCATCTAGTGTATAACAAGCAAACTAAGTGTTGGGGATATAGCAGTGAACAATAAGCACCTACCATTATGGGGAAAGACAGACAAACACACACACACACACACACACACACACACACCCACGTGCGCAAAAAGTGCTAGGAAGACCAGTGGGATAACAACAGAGAGTGAGTGACTAGTTAAATGCTGTTTGATATAGGATTGTTAGGGATGGCTTTTCCAAAAAGCAATGATTTCCCTTTTAGGTAGAAGGCATGAGCAACTGCAAAGGCCTGAGGTGGGAGTGAGGTTGGCAAAATTAAGAGATGGCAGGAAGAGCATGGTGGCTATAGCCAGTGAACAAGACAGGAGGAGACAGGGTTTGAGGTCAGAGAGGTAAGAGGGTATTTAAGATTTCTGGAGCTGCCATAACAAATTACCACAAACTTGGTGAAATAAAAAGAATTTATCCTTAAAGTTCCAGAAGGCAGAAGTCCAAAATTATTATCACAGGGAGAAATCAAAGTGTCCCGAGAGCCACGCTCCTTTCGGAGGGGAGAAAGTGGTGGCTGCTGGCAGTCCTTGGCTTGCAGCTGCATCAATCCCGTCTTTAAAGTCAGCATCTTCCAATCTCTCTCTGTTGCATCTTCACACTGTCTTCTCTCTGTGTAAAATCTCCGTTTACTTCCTTCTTAAGAGGCTACTTGTAATTGCATTTATCCAGATATTCCAGGATAATCTCCCCATCTAAAAATCCTTAACTTTATAACATCTGCAAAGATCTTTCTTTTTTTTTTTTTTGCCATATAAGGTAACTACATTCATAGGCTATAGTGATTAGGACATGGATATCTTTTGAGTTTTTAGCCTATCACGGGGCAGCTGAAAGAACAAGAGTTAGGACTTTGAATTTTATTCTCAACAAGATGGAAACCCATTGGAGGGTTTTTTACATCAGATAATCTGGCCTGTGCTTTTAAAAAGACCACTCTAACTGCTGCATGGTAGGTACTAGACTGAGGAGGAGAATGACAGCCCTCTGTTTCTAAAACTTTGTTTTTGATCTAACGAATTCATGAATATCTTTCTGATGGAAAACTTTCATATTATATGAGAAAGACCAGACTCTCCCTGCCATTTAGTTCTGTTCCTTTTTATGTCTTGTCCTGGGTATTCATACATTTAAATAATTATCTATAAAATAGTTTACAGTGTGTGAGGTTTACATAAAATTTATCGTCTCATGTATATTCAGCTCCTTGGTGTTTTTCATTTACAAATGTGTGTTGGACATCTCTTTTAACTCCATAGTATTTGATAGTACATATACTATTATTTATATAATCTATTGATGGACATCTTTTTAACTGCATAGTGTTTTTGATTATACATATACTATTATTTATACAATTTTCTACTGATGGACATAGAGTTGGTTTCCCTTTCTCTGTTCTAAATGCTACCACAGTGGAGATTGTTGTAAAGCATGTCTCCTGGCACACATCCACAAGTGTTCCTCTTGGATAGATACCGAAATGTCAAGTATGTGTAATACTTTTATACTATAATGGATCCTGCCAAATTGCCTTCCAATTTATACTAGAAGTGTCTAAGAGTATTTGTTTCCATGTAATGAAAGTATTGAATTTCTTTTGTGGACTTGGTGAATTTTTCTAATGAGTTTCTTAATGTTCTCACTGATTTGTAGAAATTCTTTATGTATTTAGAAATTTATCCTTTCTTTGTTAGACATGTTCAATTTTTTCCTTTCAGGGTTCTTTAGGGTATCTTCTGAAATTCAAAAGTTTATATATTTTTTGTCATTATTGATTTTATAGTTTATATCTTGCTTAAGAAGACCTTCCCTAACCCAGTGTCAAAAACATAAACATATTCACCTATAAATTTCTATTACTACTTTTATAGTATTCCAGAGAGATAGTTTTTTTTTTAATGAAGTGTAGTAGGGATCTGATACTTAGATAGCTGTTTGTCCCAATATCATTTATAGAACAGTCCATCCTGTTACAGCTGCTTTAAAATGCTAACTTTATTAAATACTATGCATTTGCTTAGAAATCTGTCTTTCAGGACTCTTTCGTTTGTTTCATTGATCTGTTTGTTACTCTTCACTAATATCACAATGTTTTGATTATTAGAGTTATACAATACGTCTTGACAAACTGTAGGCAAATTTACCTCATGATTCTTACTCGAAGTTGTGTTGGCTATTTTGTGCATTTTCTCTTTCACATAGGATTTTGTAGTTAGCTTGTCAATTTTGTTTTTGGGGTGGGTGGATGGCATTTTGCTCTGTTACCCAGGCTGGATGCAGTGGCACAACCTTGGCTCACTGCAGCCTCCACCTCCCGGGTTCAAGTGACTCTCCTGCCTCAGCCTCCCAAGTAGCTGGGATTATAGGCGCCCACCACCACACCCAGATAATTTTTGTAGTGTTCAGTAGAGGTGAAGTTTCACTATGTTGGCCAGGTTGGTCTCGAACTGCTAACCTCAGGTGGTCTGCCCGTCTTGGCCTCCCAAAGTTCTGGGATTATAGGTGTGAGCCACTGTGCCTGACTAGCTTGTCAAATTTTATGAAAAAATATTTTATAATTTTAATTGGGATTATATTAAATTATAGATTAATTTGTGGAAGGTTAACAACTTTAAAAATACGGAGTTTTCCCTCCAGGAACATTAATATTTCTGGCCTTTTTATGTTCTCTGTAGTTTTTTTCTTCTATAGTTTATTTTGAAATACATCAAACATAAATACAAGAACAAAGTATAATATATCAAATGCCTATGACCAACATCAAGGTTTATTAGATTTTAACATTATGCTATATATGTCCTTCATATTTATTTTTTATGACTCTGTTTTAATCATAAAGCATTAAAGATAGAAATGAGAACCCCCATATATGTTTTTAAGTTGATTTTCCCTCTCCTTCCCTTCTTCCCAGAGATACCATGGTCTTGAATAAGATCAAGAGAGATCTGTTTATGGAAAAATGGGTATAATATTATCTGTCATGTTATAACTTGCTAGGGTTATTATATGTACTAGAGATATGGTTGCGTTTTTATGTGTTTGGGAATGAGTATACATGGATAGATTATATTGTATAGTTAAAGCCCTAATAGAAAAGCTAATAGTATGATTTTTTAAATATATGGAATTCTGTGATTTCTGCCTTTTGTGATTGTTTTATGTTTACTTGTGTATATGCCTGATAGCAAATTTAATGTATCCCATTTTTAAATGTTTTTCAAAATCAGATTTATGTTTCTACCTCCCTTGTACTTCGGGATCAATTCCAAACTGACTATCGTTGCCTAAGAGGTGATTGTGTTCAGCTCACTTGTTAATGCATAATATCAGTTAGAGAATATAAAGTGGTAAACATTCTACTATTTTTGATGTGCAGTTATACATGTCATTGTATTTCAGCCTAGTGCACAATAAACTGACAGTTTCTTCTTGCCTTTTATTAGTGAAAACCTCTAAAATCATCTTACATTTTCATATTTCTCAGGTTCGTATTTGAGAATAAATATGTGTGGATATTTTTAGATTTTGTCAGCTTTAGATCTTACTTGATTCTCTCTTAATTTCTCAGGTACTAATATAAGCGATGAGGATTTTCTTTTGCTGGAGCTTTTGCACTGGTTTAAGGAAGAGTTTTTTCACTGGGTGAATAACATTTTGTGCAGCAAATGTGGTGGACAGACTAGATCCAGAGATAGATTACTGCCCAATGATGATGAGCTGAAGTGGGGTGCAAACAATGTGGAAGATCATTACTGCGATGCCTGCCAATTCAGCAATCGATTCCCAAGGTGGGTGTCCTGGACAGTAAAGTCAGAGCAATCTCTCAGTGAAATAGTTAGAAGTGAGTTTTTACTAAATGAACTTTTAAATATTTCTTTTAATTATCAGAAATATATTCCTTTAAAACACAGGTGAGCAAACTGTGGCTGAAATCCAGCCGACATCCTGTTTGTAAGTAAAGTTTTATTAGAGCATAACTATGCTGATTTATTTGCTTATGATCTGTTTTTATGCTGCAACAGCAAAATTGAATAATGGTGACAGAAATGATAGGACCCACAAAGTCTGAAGTAGTCACCATCTGTCTTTTATAAGAAATTTGTTGTCTCTTGTTCTAAAGTATAACTTGAGTATAGTCATACATGTTTAATGCTATAAATCTTGTTATTCGTTTTTAATACCTAATTTTTAGCTGTCCTATAAATAATAATAATAATGCTGATTATTGTGAGAGTAAATACAATTATATGTTTAAAATAATCATCCGATGATAATATAAAGATAAAAGTATACTTCAGTATGATTATATTATTTTCTTTTTAAACACAGAAGTTTGTTTTAATTAGGTGTCTCCCGTGCCCGACCTAACCTACTCCTCATATCTCTAAATTTTAAACTAAAGAAATTTTAAATTTTAAATTAATTTCCATTCCTTAATTTATAAGCCTGTTGTCAGATTTTCTGAATTGGTGATGCTTATAAAGTTTGGTTGTATTATCAGTCAAGAAAAGATACCTAATTTTTTTTTAGCTTAGGGACATAGTTTCTAATCATGTGCTTGTTTTAACCTCTAGCTCTTCCCTATATGGGGCTGGGATGATGAACACTGTTAGTAGAAGCTAATCTGGTTCTTTGATTTGTATACACCAGTAGTATACATAGAAGGTAGAAGCATAGGATGCTCTAATTCTACCTCCGTAATGTAAATTTACAACTTTAAAAAATTATTGGCCGGGCGAGGTGGCTCATGCCTCTAATCCCAGCACTTTGGGAGGCTAGGGTGGGCAGATCACAAGGTGAAGAGTTCGAGACCACCCTGGCCAACATAGTGAAACTCCCATCTCTACTAAAAATTAGCCGGGCATTGTGGTACATGCTTGTAGTCCCAGCTACTCAGGAGGCTGAGGCAGGGGATCTCTTGAACCTGGAAGGCGGAGGTTGCAGTGAGCCGAGATTGTGCCACACCGCACTCCAACCTGGGCTACAGAGTGAGACTCAATCTAAAAAAAAAAAAAATATAAATTTAATTACCTAACTTCTAAATTCATTTTATTTAGCTTAAATGCTTTGTTAAGCCTCTGCTTAACAGACTTGTCATTACAGAGCCCATTCATTTATGCCACTGTTTGCTTTCCTTCCAAAGTGCGTGGCTGACCTCTCTGCTCAACTACAGCACTTTTCCTGCTCAGCTATCAGTTCAAAACCCATCTCAACACAAAATACAAAATTTAGTGTTCTCGAATTGTCTGCTAATTTTATAATTGGAGTAACTTCTGAAAAGAGTGTTACAAGTAAATCCCAAAAAACAATTTCCAAATTAGCAACCACCTTTAAATACTTCAAAAGAGTAAAATTTTTATCAAAATGATTGTTAGAAAAATAATATTTTAGATAAAATTGAATTAAACTAAGCTAAAATTTTTGTTGAGTAATTTGTTAAAGTTGTTTACCTTTTAAATACAGTGAGCTAGTTACACCACTTTAGTGCTGATGCTTTAGGCAAATTTCCTAGAGATTTTGATTCTCCAAATCTTACGTTATTCAAAACCCAGATCAAATACAAGCTGTCCTCCCCAGCCACTTTCACATAACTAAATCTGACCCGTTGTATTGTTTAATCACATTCTGCATATATTAAAATTATTTGTGTTCATTTCTTTTCTCAGGAGAGTGAACACTGCTAAAGCAGAACTACTGTTTAATTATTTTTTACCAAAGATTCCAACACTTTGCCTCATATAGTCTAGATTCCTAAATCAATACTTAAAAACAAATTAAGGGAGAGAGATCCAAGATGTCCGATTAGCAGCAGCTCAGGAGTGTAGCTCCCAGTGAAAGTGCAGAGAGTGAGTGGATGCCACACTTCCAGATGAATTTTTATTACCCACGCACCAGGAGATTCCCTGCGGAGGAGCCCCACGGGTCACCCGTGCGACTCTTTTGGCCGGGGGAGGCCGTTTTGCAGGAGCCCCGGCTCAGCGGTTCTCAGGTCGGAGTGTTCAGGGCTGGGTGCCCTTTTGGTTGGCGTTGGAGCTCTGGGAAGGCTGAGTCACCCATTCAGCTGATTGAAGGGGGAGACTGAAGTGGGGAACCAGACCAGGAGATTCCAGGGCAGAAAAGCGCCACGAATGTCAACGCGGCTGTTTCAGCCGGCACAGTAGGTCACTGCAGGGGAAATTACATAGATTCCGGCGCCTTTTTTAGCGGGCGACTGGAACACCTGGAGAGAGTCGACTGTTCAAAAAAAAAAAAAAAGAAGAGGCTCTGAGACAGGGAGCCTGATGACCGGGTTCGGCTGGTCCCACCCCCACAAAAAACAGCCATCGGAAGCGCTGAGGATTGAGACTTTCACCGCAAGCACAGCTGAACCTGGGAAGGTCCGGCTCTGCGGGGGAGGGGGTCTGCGGAAGGAAAACTAAGGAATAGAAAAAACTTCATTACCAACAAGCTGGATGTCTACTCAGAGACCTAATCTGAAAGTCAGCAATTACATAGACGACAGGTGGATAAATCCACAAAGGTGGGGAAGAAACCAGGGCAAAAATGCTGAAAACACCCGAAATCAGAATGCCTCTCCTCCTGCAGAGGATGGTAGTCCCTCATCAGCAAGGGAACAAGGCCTGATGGAGAATGAGTGTGATGAATTGACAAAATCAGGCTTCAGAAGGTGGATAATAAGAAACTTCTGTGAGCTAAAAGAACATGTTCTAACCCAATGCAAAGAACCTAAGAACCTTGAAAAAAGGTTTCATGAAATGCTAACGCGAATAGACAATTTAGAGAGGAATATAAGTGAATTAATGGAGCTGAAAAACACAATATGAGAACTTCTCAAAGTATACACAAGTTTTAATAGTCAAATTGATCAAGCAGAAGAAAGGATTTCAGAGGTCGAAGACCAACTTAACAAAATAAAACGAGAAGACAAGATTAGAGAAAAAGGGTAAAAAGGAATGAGCAAAGTCTCCAAGAAATATGGGACTATGTGAAAAGACCTAATCTAGGTTTGATAGGTGTACCTGAATGTGACAAAGAGAATGAATCCAAGCTGGAAAATATTCTTCAGGATATTATCCAGGAAAACTTTCCCAACCTAACAAGGCAGGACAGTACTCAACTCCAGGTAATGCAGAGAACACCACAAAGATATTCCTCAAAAAGAGCAACCCCAAGGCACATAATTGTTGGATTTGCCAGGGTTGAAATGAAGGAGAAAATACTAAGGGCAGCCAGAGAGAAAGGTCAGGTTACCCACAAAGGGAAGCCTATCAGACTCACAGCAGATCTCTCAGCAGAAACCCTCCAAGCCAGAAGAGAGTGGGGGCCAATATTCAACATCCTTGAAGAAAAGAACTTTCAACCCAGGATTTCATATACAGCCAAACTAAACTTTATAAGTGAAGGAAAAATAAAAAAATTTTTTACAAACAAGCAAGTACTCAGAGATTTCATTACCACCAGACCTGCTTTACAAGAGCTTCTGAAAGAAGCACTACATATAGAAAGGAACAACCAGTATCGGCCATTCCAAAAATATACCAAAAGGTAAAGAGCATCATCATAATGAAGAATTTACATCAACTAATGGGCAAAACAGCCAGCTAGTATTAAATGGCAGTATTAAACTCACATATATTAATATTAATCCTAATTTAAATGGACTAAATGCCCCAATCAAAAGACACAGACAGGCAAATTGGATAAAAAGCCAAAACCCATCGGTATGCTGCATCCAGACCCATCTCACATGCAAGGATACACAAAGACTCAAAGGGATGGAGGAAGATTTACCAACCAAACAGAGAGAAAAAAAAAAAAAAAAAGAAAAAAGCAGAAATTGCAATTCTCGTCTCTGATAAAATAGACTTTAAAGCAACAAAGACCACAAGAGACAAAGAAGGACATTATGTAACGGTAAAACGACTAATGTAACAAGAAGAGCTAATGATCCTAAATATATATGCACCCAGTACAGGAGTACTTAGATACATAAGGCAAGTTCTTAATGACTTACAAAGAGACTTAGACCCCCACATAATAATAGTGGGAGACTTTAATACTACATTGTCAATATTAGACAGATCAATGGGAAAGAAAATTAACAAGGATACCCAGAAGTTGAACTCAGACCTGGAACAAGTAAACTTAATAAACATTTACAGAACTCTCCACCCCAAATCCACAAAATATACATTTTTCTCAGTATCATATCACACCTATTCTGAAAGTGACCACATAATTGGAAGTAAATCATTCCTCAGCAATTACACAGCATCTCACAGGCTTAAATGACATATTGGTTGGCTGCTTGTTTGTTATTTTCCTCCCTTACTCCTTCCTGTCTCCCATTGTTAAATACAATATTTGGCATAAAGAGGTTTAATTCCCATCTTCAGACTGTATTCTAGCCTGGGCAATAGAGCAAGATTTCTGTTCTTTCTCCCCTCTTTCTCTTTTTCTTTCTTTCATTCTCTTTCTTTTTTTCTCTTTCTTTCTTCTTTTCTTTCTTTCTAAAATAAATAAATAAATAAATAAAAATAAAAAAACCTAAACTATGGTTTTTATATTATAGAGAAATATTGAGAAAAATGTATATGCTGCTAAAAAAAAAAAAAAAAACTAGAGAAATAGCAAAGGAAACAAATTAATAAGAAACATAATTAAATTATACAGAATAATTAGAAGTGTGATGAAAAAAATAAAGAGCAGAGCAGGAACTTTCCCTTCTACCCAAATTGAAGTAAAGGGCCTAGGATTTACCTTCCTACAAAAAATAAAAAAAAATTAAGAAACATTTCTGTTTAGCATAGAGATAATGTAAATTCTCTTAAAAATATTGATTTTGATAATAAAGTTGTTTTTTTTTTCAAACCAGATATAATAACCCTGAGAAACTTTTGGAAACAAGATGTGGACGGTGTGGCGAGTGGGCCAATTGTTTTACACTGTGCTGCCGAGCTTTAGGGTTTGAAGCTCGCTATGTTTGGGATTACACAGGTACAGTAGGGCTTTGCAGGCTTACAGATTTGGGTTTACGTTCTGACCCCATCATTCTCTGTTGCTTTTCAGCGTTGTTAGTCTGACCTTCCATTTGCCTTGTGTAAAACAGTAATAATACCAACCTTCCAGGTTTTTTGAAGGGATCACAAGAGTTTTATGAAACACCGAGCACTGTGCCTGGTGCTTTGCACTATAAATATTCTTTTTTTCTCTTTATTTTATTTTTATTGATGCATAATAGATACACATATTTGGGGGGGTACTTGTGATAATTTAATAATACATTTATGTAAATTCTACAGAGCAAATCAGTATTATTGGGATATCTGCCGTCTTAAATATTTGTCTTTATGCCGGAAGCATTTGAATTACTTTCTTTTAGCTATTACGAAATATCCAGTAGATTATTGTGAGCTATAAACACCCTATTGATCTATCAAACACTAGGTCTTATATCTTTTATTAGCAATTTACCATGGTATTTATAGTGGTGTTGTTTATATATGGATAAAAACATGTAATGTGCCAGAGAAATCTTCATTGCTTCACTCAAACCCATACAAACAACAAAAAAGAAATCTTCATTGCTATAGGGATTACTATAAAAGATTTAATAAACTTAAATCACAGTATACAAAAATAATGTAATAAAAGTCATGTGATATTTGTGTTATCCTTATTTAAAAATGACTTGTGTGGTCTACATATTAAAAAGTTGTTTTCCTTGTCTTTCCATTTTTCTGAAGAATTAAATGAAACCTTCCCTTAATAGTTAGTGTTCTCTTAAAATCAAATATAGAGCATATATTGACCAGAGATTCTGTTAGACCTCCTGCTAGTTCTGGTTCTTAAAGTCCAGAAAGGGAGACTATAGTTTCAAAGGTGGCATTAACTCCTTTATGATAGTAAACTCAGAGTGATATTTTTTATGCTGCTGTCCAATATGTCTACCTTCTTAAGAGTTATAGCATACATTAAGCCTAAAACTGACCACATTAAAGGGGATTGGAAAAACATTTTAAGGATTTCAGAGAGACAGAGAAATTAATACAGGTATTCTAAAATCCTGTGTCCCACAAAATGCTCACCTATTAACTAAAATTTAGAATATTACACATTACTTTATGATTCTTAGGAGTTTTTATGTAGTTATTGATAGTCATTCTGGTTTCATTGCCTTTTTTCCATTGCTCTCTTGTCTCTTACTTGAGTAGACCATGTCTGGACAGAAGTCTATTCTCCTTCTCAGCAGCGGTGGCTGCACTGTGATGCCTGTGAAGATGTCTGTGACAAGCCACTCCTTTATGAAGTAGGATGGGGCAAGAAGCTTTCCTATGTCATAGCATTTTCTAAAGATGAGGTAGGGCATAAAAGAAAAAAAACTTTTTCTAAAAATAAATATATTTTTTTCTTTTTTGGCGATTTTATAAATGTATAATTAACGTACAATAGCCTGCATATATTTAAATTGTACAGTTTGATAAGTTTTATCATTTGTATATACCAAAATCATCACTGCAAATCAATATTCATTGTATAGATGTGCCATAGTTTACCATGTCACCTGTTAATGGCTGTTTGGGTAGTTGCCAGTTTTTTTCATGATTTCAAATTAAGCTGGTGTGAACATTCAGGCATACAAGTCTTTTTATGGGCATATGCTGCCTTTTCTCTTTGCTTAATGCCTAGGAGTAGAATGGCTGCATTATATGGTAGATATACATATAACTTTTTAAGAAACCACTAAACTGTTTTCCAACGTGATTGTGCCATTTTACATTTTCACCAGCAGTACATGAGAGTTTCCAGTTTCTCCATGTCCTTGCTAACAGTTAGTATGATTTGACTTTCTAATTTTATCCCCTTTAATAGGTGTGTAGTGGCATTTCATTATGGTTTTCATTTGTGCTTCCCTAATGACAAATAATATTGAGTATCTTTTTATGTGTTTGTTTACTATCTGTATGTTCCCTTTGCTTATTTTTTTTAAATTGGGTATTGTGTTTTCTTACTATTGGATTTTGAGAGTTCTTCATATATTCTTATATAAGTCCATTATCAGATATGTGCTTTGCAAAGATTTTTCTCCCTATCCATAGTTTGTCTTTTCATGCTCTTAATGGCTTTCGAAGAGAAGAAACTAGTGTTCAGTTTACCAATTTGTTCTTTCATGGATTGCGCTTTTTGATGTTATATTTAAGAAATTTTTCACTGGGCATGGTGGCTCTCACATGTAATCCCAGCACACTGGGAGGCCAAGGCGGGTGGATCACAAGGTCAGGAGTTTGAGACCAGCTTGACCAGTGTGGTGAAACCCTGTCTCTACTAAAAATACAAAAATTAGCCGGGCATGGTGATACATGCCTGTAGTCCCAGCTACTCAGGAGGCTGAGGCAGAGGAATCACTTGAGCCTTCGAGGCAGAGGTTGCAGTGAGCCCTGATTGTGTCACTGCACTCCAGCTTGGGTGACAGAGCAAGACTCCATCTCAAAAACAAAAAAAGAAAAAAAAATTTTGCCTAGCCCTTGGTCACAGCAATTTTTTCCTATGTTTTGTTTTAGAAGTTTTGTATTTTTAGTTTTACACTTATGTCTGTGATCCATTTTGAGTTAATTTTTTCCAAGGTATGAAGTTTTTTTATAGCATATGGATAATGAATTGTTCTAGCAGCGTTTATTGAAAAGATTATTTTTTCTTCATTGAATCGTCTTTCTACTTGTATAAAAAATCAGTTTTGGCTGGGCGTGGTGGCTCACGCCTGTAATCCAAGCACTTTGGAGGCCAAGGCGGGCAGATCAGCCTGAGGTCGGGAGTTCAAGACCAGCCTGACCAACATGGTGAAACCCCGTCTTAAAAAAAAAAAAAATCAGTTTTATATTATAAAACTTATAAACTTATAAAATTTATATTATAAATTTAATACAATAAAAATGGATAAAATTTTTATTTGTTGAATTTTGTGGAATCAGATTTGCAGGCAAATTTTATAAAGGTAATGTTCTGAAATTTTCACTTTTTTAAAGTGTTTCTGGTTAAACTACCACTGTTTAGGAATGAATAAGTGATATATTCTCTTCAGTTTCTTTTACAGACTTTTAAATTTTGTTTTATTTTATTTTTATCTAAAAAAACTAGTATTTTTTTGAGACGGAGTCTCACTCTTTTGCCCAGGCTGGAGTGCAGTGGCGCAATCCCGTCTCACTGCAGTCTCTACCTTTCAGGTTTAAGCAATTCTCCCGCCTCAGCCTCCCGAATACTTGGGATTACAGGGACGTGCCACCACACCTGGCTAATATTTTTGTACTTTTTTTAGTAGAGACAGAGGGGTTTCACCGTGTTGGCCAGGCTGGTCTCAAACTCCTGACCTAAAATAGTACTCCCACCTCAGCCTCCCAAAGTGCTGAGATTACAGGCATGAGCCACTGCACCCGGCCCCATGGCTTTTAAATTTTAAACAAAGGATAGTATTTTAAAAGTTGCATTTAAGGCCAGGCACGATACTCATGCCTGTAATCCCAGCACTTTGGGAGGCCAAGGTGGGTGTATCACCTGAGGCCAGGAGTTTGAGACCAGCCTGGCCAACCCATCTCTACTTAAAAAAAGACAAAAATCAGCCAGGCATGGTGATGCGTGCCTGTAGTCCCAGCTGCTTGGGAGGCTGAGACACTGAGAATCGCTTGACCCTGAGAGGTGGAGGTTGCAGTGAGCCGAGATCGTGCTACTGCACTCTAGCCTATGGAACAGAGCAAGACTTCGTCTCAAAAAAAAAATCTGCATTTAAAAATTACATACATTCAAAATATTTAGTAAGTAAAGGTTGATGGTTGTAATCTTGCTAAGTATTTGTATTCTGTAATTTGTTTTAGGTAGTCGATGTCACTTGGCGGTATTCCTGTAAACATGAAGAGGTGATTGCCAGAAGAACTAAGGTTAAAGAAGCATTACTTCGAGAAACTATTAATGGGCTTAATAAGCAGGTATGTGGTGGCTGTCATTTTTGAAAGAGAGTCGACATTTTTTATATAATCGAGAATAGCCATTTATTAGTCCATTGAAATTCTTAAAGCAGTAGCATTATTTTGTAAGCAAGAATATTTTAATACATCTTTTTGTTCATTGGAAATTTTGATGACTCATTTTAAATATGAATTATTTTGGATTAAACTGTCTCATCTCAAAGTTCTGTGAAACAAAATTTCAATATTTGTAGTACCCAACATAAAAAGTGTGTTGTGTTGTCTTATTTATCAATGTAACTGTGCCTTGGATATAATGACACACACTCATATTTATGTAGTATGTATGTACACACACACACACACACACACACACACACACACACACATCCACGTGAGGAAATTTCTGAAGCAAGGCACAGGAAATTATTAACAATGACTACTTCTGAGGAGAGGAACTGGGGTTCCAAGATGAAAGGTTCAATTTTTATTTTATACCCCCTTGATAGTACTGAAAATTTTAACTCTATAAGTGTGGTATTTTTTCATAACTTAATAAGCTATGAATTTTGCTGTAGCAGGCAGTTAGAACAGGGCAGAGCACATGAATCCAGTCAGTAATTATGATTCCAGGGAGGTTTCAGTCTGTTTTGAATTTGCTCTTACCCCTAATGTGTAGCCCTTCGAGAGATCTTTACCTGAAAACCTGGAGTATTTGCTAGTGTCCCTTGCTTTAGAAGACTCTGATCCTCAGTTTATTTTTACTCCAGCGCTGTGATTCTGCTAAAACTTCTGCTTTGATTTCCAGCACTTTAGTCACCATTTTGTGCTTGGCTTCCCAGCCTCTTCTCATGCCACTTAAAAACTGACAAATGGGGAAGGGAAAAGAAGTGCAGTATGTGCCCTTCACCTCAATTCATTTCTTCTCTTGGAATCTTGACTTCTCAAGTTCTGGCTGCCTTGGTAGTTTTCTGTTGCATTCAAACAGGTGTTTATATGTGAGTGTTCTTTGTGTGTGTTTCCACTAGCTTTTCTAGCTTTTCTCTGCAAGACATTCTGACACAGCCAGTCTATCATATCCAGAAACAGAAGTTGCTACCTTCATTATAAATAAATCTGGGACAGAAGAGGTCATGGAGAGTTGGAAATAGGTGTTAAATGATTTCCCAACATCAAATTTATAAAATTATTTAAGTTTTCCACAATGTCCTTTTTGTTTTCTGAATATATGTTTGAAAATAAAATTCATTACTTGTTTCAAGACCTTTTAAGATGCAAGTGTTTTAAGTATATTCCTGCTTAGAGATGGACCTATACATTCCCCTAATCTTAACAACTTTTTTAAAAAAACATGAATTACAGAGACAACTATCTTTGTCAGAGAACAGAAGGAAAGAACTTCTCCAGAGGATAATTGTGGAGCTTGTCGAATTTATTTCTCCCAAAACCCCTAAACCTGGAGAACTTGGTGGAAGAATATCTGGGTCAGTGGCTTGGAGAGTAGCCCGAGGTGAAATGGGTCTAGAGGTATTTAATTCATTCTAGCATGATGATCCTTTACTTTCGTGCTTCCTTTACTATGAGCTTCCTATACTGTGCTCCAACTGCATTGACTGTGACCTTTCAGTTATCTTTAGAGTAATTATTTTAAGATGCAAACATTTGAAGAGAATCAGTAACTGATTAACATAGCATAATCTTGTGTAAGAGTTAGCAAAGAGTTTTTAAAATGGGATTTAACATTTTTTTTACCTTATGTAAATTTTTAGTGCAGTATAACGTTTACTGAACAAATTATAAATGTACAGTTTAATAATTACAAATTTAACACCCATGTAATTGCCAACCAGAATAAGAAATAGATCATTAGAACCACAGAAAGAAGTGTGAGTTTCTTTCCAGTCACTGCCTTGCACCCTTGAAAATAATCACTATTCTGGCTTCTAACATTATATATTAGTTTTGCCTGTTATTGTGCTTTATATAAATGGAATCATATGGCATGTGCTGTTTTGTATATAGCTTCTTTTGTACAACTTTGTGTCAGTGAGATACATGTTGTAACATGTATGGTGTGTTTATTCTCATTGCTGTACTGTATATTTCATTGTACGAATGTAATTTTTCAGTGTTGATGGCTATTTAGGTTGTTCCTAGTTTTGGCTGATATAAATTGTACTGCTCTGAACATTCAAATTCATGTTTTCAGTGAATATGTTCAGGCATTTTGTTGGATATATACCTAGGAGTGGACTTGCTAGGTAATGAGTATGAGTATATTCAGCTTTAATAGATACTGCCAAACAATTTTTGAAAATGATTATGCCAGCTTATAGTCTCACTAGCAGTATATGAAATTTTTCGACATCTTTATGTACACTTGGTATCGTGTTTTTCATTTTAGCAATTCTGGTGGCATATAGTAGTATCATGATTTTAATTTGCGTTTTGGTAATGACTAATTAGGTTGAATACCTATTCTTTAAACTTTTGGATAGCCTCTTGTGAAGTACTTAATTAGGTCTTTTAAAATGAGATTCTAATGCATTTAGAAGAATGCTGTTTTACTTTTTTCCTCGCCAGATGAAAACTTTATAGAGTGGGGAAAATACAGGACTTTGATAATTCAGCTGATGAAAGTCTATGTTTCTTGGTATATGCTTGCATATATCTGTATTGGCTAGAAATTACTGTTGGTGGTATGATTATTGTTATATTAAAACCTATTTTAAGATATCACATGATTAATCTCCCAAAATTAAATGACAGTGGAAATATAATTTCTGTAGGTAGGTCCTACAGTTAGGAGTCTAGGTAAAAATCTGTGTAACGGGCATTAGGACATTATAGTAGACTGTTCTTTGCCCTTAGGGAGCTAAAGTTGAGTCACTGGTGAGCATTTAATATAAATGTTTAGGAAATGTGCAGTGAAAAAATGCTTGAAAGGAAAATAACTCATCACAATATCAATATCAAGCAGTTCCAAACTAAAGTTTTCTTTATCTACTTTTTCTAAATTTTGCCATTGTTGCAGCTCATTTCTCTAGTAACAGAATATGTTTAAAAGGAAAGAATCGTCCCTAATAAATCTTAAGTTTGCTTTTTAATTTATCCCATCATCTGTAGCAAGCAGTTAAAAGCGTTGGTTCAGCCATGGGATTACAAGATCTAAATTTAACAAATAATTCAAATCACTGCCGATGTACTGTGTTACAAGTATAAATCTAAATACTGGCAGTTAAAAAGAGCCAATTTAATTCACAGCTGTGTTCAATTTAAAACATGGATATCATTTAGGTCTTCATTTCGTTTTTTGTTTTTTTTTTTTTGTGTGTGTGTGTGTGTGTGCGTGTGTGTGTGTGAGAGACAGAGTCTCACTCTGTCACCAGGCTGGAGTGCAGTGGCGCGATCTTGGCTCACTGCAACCTCTGCCTCCTGGGTTCAAGCAGTTCTCTGCCTCAGCCTCCTGAGTAGCTGGGACTACAGGCACGTGCCACCACGCCTGGCTAGTTTTTTGTATTTTTAGTAGAGATGGGGGTTTTACTTTGTTAGCCAGGATGGTCTCAATCTTCTGACCTCATGATGCACCCTCCTCAGCCTCCCAAAGGGCTGGGATTACAGGCGTGAGCTACGGTGCCCAGCCAGATCTTCACTTCTTTTTATGCATGGCAGTGCTACGTCTTGCATGGCATGGAAATGATTAACTTTAAAAATATGAATTGGGTTGTATACCACATTGTTTTCCCTTTTGAAATTTTTGTTAGATTTCTTAATTTCTGGAGACCATTTTAGGGCCATGGATTTAAAAGGAAATCATTTTTTCCTTTAGAAATGGATGTTTGTTTTAAAAGTAAATAGAAAAACATTAATCTAAAAACTTTTGGAACTAAATCTTGCAATCAGTTGGAAACAGAAAGAACATTGGTGATATCATTTCCAGAAAGAAAAGTTTTATTTTAATCTTAGAATTAAAATATTTTATGAAATATCAGTGTTATTTTAGACTAGAATGCAAAGATTGCCTGGAATTTTAAGGTAAAAATACAAGGTTTTGTAATAATTTTGCACATGCAGAAGACTGTTATAAGCTATACCTCTCAGCTGCTCTCCTAGCTTAGGGAATTAGGAAAGGACACTGAGGAAATGGTTGAGGACTGAGGATGAGAAAGAATCAAGTATACGGAGAGTAGAAAGGACAGTGTCCAGACAAAGGAATCAGCATGTGTCAAGGTCATGAGGCAAAATGAGCTGGGTTTTACTAAAGGAAAAGTAATATGATGTGAGTGTAGAAATGAAAGGGAAGAGTAACAGGAGATCTGGTTGGAGAAGCAAGCAGAGTGAACCATCATATAGGGCCCTGGTAGCCTTGGTAAAGAGCTTGGAGTTTAAGTCACTGAAGTGAGTTAAGCAGGAAAGTGACATATCCCAGTGTACATTTTTTCAAAAATCATTTTCATTGCTATGTAGAGCATGGATAGGAGAGGCAGGAGTTGAAAACTGGTAGTCAGCCTCAGGAGACGATTGTAGAAGTCCAAGTAGGAGGTAGTGGTGGTGGTAGAAAAGAAGAAAAATTAATGAATGAATTGAACACAAAATCACAGAAACATAAGTGAGAGGTCATACTTCTTGTTTTTCTCCCTAGTAATCTTTGGAGCTGTAATAACATCATACTCGTTATATTTAATTTATGAAATATTTTCCAAATTTTCCAGTGGTACTAATTTTTCTTTTCAATTTGAAGGATTCTTTTACAACTCTACTTAGTAATTTCTCTTTTTTACATCTTTCATAATGTTGAAAAACTAATTCTGCTTTCTTTTTAAGAGAAAAGAAACCTTGTTTATTCCCCTCTGAAAATGAGAAGATTTCTAAACAGTTCCTCCTTTGTTATAATATTGTGAAAGATCGTTATGTTCGAGTTTCAAATAACAATCAAACCATTTCTGGATGGGAGAATGGTGTGTGGAAAATGGAATCTATATTCAGAAAAAGTTGAAACCGACTGGCATATGGTAACTTAATGCATAAAACCATTTAAAACGTTTGTCATGGTTTAAAAAAATATAGATTGGTTGCATTTTTCAGTTGTGCAAAATGTGAAAACTGATATATCAAACTTATTTTCAGTAATCCTTTAACCTGGGAATGAAAATTCTATCCCCAATGTGTAAGCAAAAGTCCACTAGAAATTCTTGCATTTATATCAAGGAAGTATCTGTTTTCATCAAAGAGGATGAATTTAATTCTTTCATGGGGAAAAATAATCAAATGTGTGGTCAATCCATGTGACTGGTTTTTGCATGAATATATATCTAGTATATTGCTAATTAAGTCCTTCACAGATGTGTATTGATTGCCCATTAAATGCAGGCTATTAGGGAGTATAATAGATTCAGTTCAAAATTCCAAGAAGTTAAACATCTAACAGCCTTTTACTTCAAAGAATGTGGGTGATTGAGCAGCAAAATTAGTTATTTCTTCTCTGTATCTTAAAAAAATAAGAAGAGGTTAGGACGATAGCAGTTCACTTATACCAAGTTGCATCTTGTCATCAGTCACATGCTAACAATAACAAATAAGAAGGTTTGCTTTAAAACTGCGTGCTCCTTAGAAACACATCAAAATAAACTTAAAGCTATTCACATGACCTCAGTAGATCTGATCATATTATTGATAGATTTTCATGGAATTAATTAACTTATAGGAAGCTTTTAAAGTTAACTTATCAAGATACTTGAGTGGGAAGTTGTTCACTTGTAAAATATATTAGATAGACTAAAAAACTGAGTCACAGATAAACAGCTGCTAGTGTTTATGAGCATCTATTATATGCTGTCACTGTACTAGGCATTAATCAAATGACAAAAGACATACAGTGATAAGGTCTCTCGCTTTTCTCTTTTTTCAATCATAAGTTTTTGTTCCAAAACCAAACTTGCTGTTTAAACATAGAAATGCTCGTTTAAATCACATTGTCTAATACTAAAAAAGTTGAGGTCTTTTTGTATTAAAGAATAACTTACAGGATTATTATTATTATAAATTTTGGAATTTCCTTCTTTAGCTAAAGAAATGCATGAATATAAAAATAAAATGTAAAATTTCAAGATATCTGTAATTAGTTGTATAGTAGATGAGAGAGAATGAACATCTTCTAGAAGACTGTCTATAGCCTAAGAATTTCTCTGAACAGAAAGCCAGATAGAATAAAAGTGTTATTTATCCAATGACTAGTCTATACTTGCCGAAATGGAGAAAATCACGTTTCCTCCTAACTAGCAATATTAATAAAGTAGTAATGATGGGGAAAATAGGGATGTGTTACAGAAGATGTGATATGCCAAGAAACAGAGCTACTCTATAGAGTATTTCTTCTTTGTGTTATACACTCATTTGCTCATCAGCAAACTTGTACTGTTGTGCCAGGCATTATTCTCAGTTAGGTGGACAAAAAGATGATCCTGCCCTCACGATCTAACAGGGGGAAGCAAAGCGTAAACAGCGATCTTAACCATGATGGAGAGTGCTATAATAAGGATATCAACACATTGCTATGGAAACAACGAGGTGGGAGTAATTAGTTCTGGCTGTGGAGCTGGGCAAAGCTCCACAGAGCAGACGACATTTGAGCTGGATGCTGAAGGATGAGTAGGTGTTCGTCAGGCAAGGAAACAAAAAAAAAGGCATGGAGTATGTGGCACGTTTCGAGATCTCCAAATAGAACATTGCAGCCAGGGAGGGTCTGTCATATGAGAAAGATTTGAATAATGTAAATGAGAGACAAAGGTCACTAAATAGAAAATACACCCCGATTCAAGTAAAGCTTATGTCTTAATATACTTTTATGGAAGGGTACCATTTTTTTTAAGTTAGATGAATTCATCTCTAGCTACAATATTTAGTATCAAATGAAGAAAAATACTAGAATCTTAATTAGTCTTGTAGAGAGTGATAACTTGGAAGTAACAATTTTCATAACTTGGATATTCTGTCTAAAGCAGTATTTCTGGTTCTCTACTAGCACGCCCCCAATTAGGGATTTTCTAGCTCTGTTGAATAGTAAAGCTATTTCTCACCACACCTTTTCTCAGTAATCTCCAACCAGGTATCATGACAGATCACATGCAGCCTGCTTTCAGAGTTTTAGAACAATTCTTCACCTCTCAAAGAGTTATCCTCCCAGGATCACAAAGATTAAATTTTGCTATTTAGCAAATAACATTGTTTGATAATATCTGAATTGAAAAGAATATAAAAACTAAATCAAGACAACCAGCAGGCTTTTTGGGAGGCGAGTGATAACACCTTGATAAAAGCGATGTTAATAGCTTCCTAACTAATCTCCCTCCATCTGCCCTAATCCTTTCAAAGCTGTGATCTGTGCTGTCGCTAAAGAAACATTTACAAAACCTTAATCCTTAACTTAGTGCTCTTAGAGTAAGACATAGCTCCAAGTCTTTTCCAGATCTGATCCTTGCCTTCTTCTCTGGCTTTGCCTTGCGCTATGCTACCCCTTGCTCTCTGCATTGCAGATGTATTGCCCCTTCCCCCTTCTCCACAGAACCTCCTCTACTTCTCTTTTTTGATTAATTTATTCTTAACCTCACCACTTGGCCCAAGCCTTATTCCCTCAGGTCCCAGCAGACTGAATCCATTTCCCTCTTTATAGATTCATTGCACCATGTACCTCTCTTTAATGACATTTATTCAACAAATACATATGAGAATAAATTACTTGCCTCTTTCCCATTAGATTGTAAACAGTTCTCAGGGAGAGACCCTGTCTTTTTCTACTCACTTTTGTACTCTCAGTATTCATATATCTGGCATAGTGCTTGATACATAATAAGTGTTTAGTATTAAAGATTGGTGAATGTAGAAATGTATGTGGCATAAATTCTGTATCACCCTAGGGCTCTGTAGAGCACTGTAAACACTTTCTTAGATACTTTTTAGTTTTGATCAGTTTTATTCCTTTCTTTGTCACTATAGTCATTTTAGCATTGCTTATGCATGGCATTATGTCAAGAATTCATTCTAGCATTCAGCAGATATGGACATTGTCAAATATTGTGCTTGGCATCAGATATAATGGTGAATTAAGAGGCAAGCCTCAAGCAGCTGGTATAAGTGAAAGACATGTGGGCCAACTGTTCAGATTAATGGGGTAAATGGTAGAAGAATATGTGTTTATTTATAATACTGAGGGAAAAAGACAGAAACAAGAGCCACTAACACCCTTAGTCTGAGTGAAAAAAGCTCCTACTTCAAGTGTGTTTTCTTTTCTGTTCTCTTTACAACAATCAACTCAGACCTCTGTGACCAAATATGTAGGGGGATTTCCCCGAAACAAGCAAGCAAGCAATTCAGCAGAACCAGCTGAGTGACTGTAATGCAATCAATTCTAATATGATCTACCTGGAGAGAGCATTAGGTCCCAAATGTTGAGGGCTTAGTCCCAAGACTGTCCCCTCCCCCACTTCAGATGCCAGTCACAAGCTCCAGTTTGTTTTACCTGTGCTTCTGACCAACTTGCTATAAATCAGGTTCCTATGACTGTCTCCTTGTAGTCAATTAATTTGCTAGAGTGACTCACAGAACTCAGGGAAACACTAACTGGTTTATTATAAAGGATATTACAAAGGATGCAGATGAAGAGATGCAAGGTAATCAAGGGTATAGGAAGGTACATGGAGCTCCTCTGCTCTTCCCGGGTGCGCCCCCCCTCCAGGAATCTCCATGTGTTCAGCTCTCCAGAAATTCTCCAAACCCTGTCCCTCACAGGCCTTTTATGGAGACTTCATTGGATTGTCGTAACCATGACAACGATGTAGAAATATGATTGGACCAAAAGGGTGTGATCTGATAGTAATAGCCTAACAAAACCCAGTAAAGCCTATCTGTTCAGATTCTTCTTGGTCTCTCTGTGCAGCATTTCTACCTCCAAGGTATGGGACAGGACATTTTCTTAGGGGTTTGATGGCTTACAGTCAGACAAGGTAGGTCAGATAAATTCTTTATGATCAGCTTTAAGACAGAAAGAGTATATTTTTAGTTTCCATGGCCTGCCTTAGAGAGAAATAATAAAGGCTATGGGAGTTATGAGCCAGGAACCATGAATGAAAATCTGGGTATGTATATACATATATATCATAATATCACATGTGTCAGAGAAGGCCTTGCGGAAGTAATATCTGAGTTGACTTTTGGAGAGGAGGAAGAGGGAGAATTTCTTAGTATGAGGACAGGATATGGAAGGGGAGGTTGTTTGTGGACATGAGAAATAGTGTGTTCAAAAGCGCTGAGGTGAGAGACATCTGGTATATTCAAGGGAAGAGTGAGAAGTAGATAATATGGAGGAGAACAGTGAGAAATGAGACTAGAGAGGTAAATAATTGTCAGGTCCCAGGGACGCTGATTACCTTGCAATGATGTAATAGGAAACCATGAAAGACTTCAGGCAGGGGAAGAACATGATCACATTGGTGTTCCAGAGAGATAATTCTACAAATGGAGTAAATTGGAAGTATACATAGAAATCCTACAAATTCTATCCAGTTTCTACAAATGGAATAAATTGGAAGTATACGCAGAAAGATTTAAATACAGTGGGAACTAAGAGTGGATTCATGTTTGATTTCCAAGATAAAATGAGATAACCAAAAATAAGACTCATGACCAGTACCAGTTTACGAGCATCGATTTTAAGATTCCTTGAAATACAACTGCTTTGCTGGGTATCTGTAGGAATGACCAACTTCAGGGTGCCTGCTGCATGGTGAATTTAATTCCAATGAATCTTAGTAGCCTAAGTAGAACAGAATTTTAAGAGTGTACTAAAGAACAGTTCAAACAATATAGTACAAACTGAACCTCTAGGGAGCCATAGCAGCCTGACATGTTGTAATCAAAAAAATCTTTGAGCAGAGACCTTCTGTAGAATATTAATTACGTAAAGAAGCTGACATGCAAATTGTTCTCAGTCCTGAAAATAGTGGTTACAGCCACAACCCAAAAGACAAGACAAATTCTATTTGTTTACATTATGTATAGTACAGCTAAGGCCTAAACCCTAGACACACAGGTCTTGTTCTCACGCAAAGGTATATGCCTGTATGTGCTTACAGACATCACAAAGGAACAAGAGTGGGTCACTGGTGGGAGGAGGAGTGGGGCGGTATATATAGAATACAGGATTCTGACTTTACTAGCACTCCTGCTAAAGGAGGATAGCAACACTCATGTCTTAGAGACCTGCAAATTACAAAACCAAGCTTGTAGAATGCACACAATAAATTTAAAACTTTTTTTAAAGCCAACAGGCAAAAATGTCTATCAAATAACTCACAACATTAGGAGCAATCAATGGTGGTAAAAAATATTTTTCTCTACATCAGATAAGTGAATGTTTGCTTTTTTCCTTTTAAATAAATTATACTGATTGTGTTGGTATTATACATAGACAGGACTACAGTTGGAGGTTGGTTGGTTGGTTGGTTGGTTGGTTTGTGATGGAGTTTTGCTCTTGTTGCCCAGGCTGGAGTGCAGTGACACGAATCAGTCGATCTCACTGCAACCTCCACCTCCCAGGTTCAGGCAATTCTCTGGCCTCAGCCTTCCTTAGTAACTGGAATTACAGGCGTGCGCCACCACGCCCAGGTAATTTTGTATTTTTAGTAGAGACAGGGTTTCTCCATGTTGGTCAGGCTGATCTTGAACTCCCGACCTCAGGTGATCCACCTACCTCAGCCTCCCAGAGTGCTGGGATTATAGGCATGAGCCACCCCACACAGCCAGTTGGAGGTTTTTTATAAATTCTGTTGTTGCCAGGGCACAGTGGGTCTTTGGGATGCCAAGGTTGGCAGATCACCTGAGGTCAGGAGTTCAAGACAAGCCTGACCAACATGGAGAAACCCTGTCTCTTAAAAAAAAAAAAAAAAAAAAAAAACTATTGTTTTGGTACATTTTAATTTACCAACTGAGTATACATATTCTTGGTAACTTTCTAGCACCTCTAAAAATGAGTCTTTCACAGCATATATTGTGCAAAAAAGATGATACGAATTTTCTGTATAAATAGCATCTGTTTTATCTCCATATACTGTTTCTTTAACATGAGACCTTTTTTATTTTGCTCATAGTATGTTTGAATGTTTAAACATTTAAGTATTAAATCATAAATTCTGTCTTATCCTTTAACTTTCTAGTCTTAAAAGCTGATGATGCCTTTAGGACTGAAAATTGTGTCTTTAACAGATGCTCTCGGGCATGCTCAACAGCTATTATAAACCTTCTCTTACAGTTAAAAGCAAGTTCTGCCCCAGACCCACTCAGTATAATTAAAGCACTTACTGGAGTAAGCTAGATATTTGAAGTTTACCTAACTTCAACCTGTCATATTTTATGCCCACACTTTTGAGGGACATTTGAAACTAGTGAGCTCTGAAAATATACAAGATATAGAAATGCATATTGAAACAAAAATTGGAGTATATCTATTAATATTTCTGTCTTAAGATTACTTTCCTCAAGTCTTTTATTTCTTTTAGTTCACCTTTCTTCCAGTAACCTCTCTGTTTGGCTTTTCTTTCTCAGATATCCCCTTTTGCTAGCCACTCCTTTAAAGGAACAATTAACCTGTGCATAACCCAGATGCCTGATAGTTTAGGATGGGTGAAACTAATGACTCCCAGGGAACACTGGTGGAGTCCTGAGTCCCACATCTTCCTTACAAAGAGCTGTAAGATTAATGGGCACACCTGGAAGAAAAATAGCTATAGGTTGTTTGTCAAATAGATGGTGACTAGAATACTATCAGTGATTGATTTTTTTACTTGATGAGTAAAGACCAAAATATAGAACAGTACATGTAATAGAATATTCCATGACAGATGTGTTTTATATGGTACTTTCAACTATTTGCCTCTGAGCTAGAGTATGAGTTAGATGTTTCTAAAAAGATCAAGTCTAACGTGTATACAGATCTTAATATTTACTGAATGTTTTTATTTTTATCCTTTTTTCAGACAGAGTTTGGCTCTGTTACCCGGGCTTGAGTGCAGTGGCACGATCTTGCTGACTGCAACCTCCACCTCCCTGGTTCAAGCACTTGTCATATATCAGCCTCCTGAGTAGCTGGGATTACAGGCATGTGCCAACATGCCTGGCTAATTTTTGTATTTTTAGTAGAGACAGGGTTCTACCATGTTGGCCAGGCTGGTCTCGAACTCCTGTCCTCAAGTGATCCGACTGCCTCGGCTTCCCAAAGTGCTGGGATTACAGGTGTGATTGACCACACTTGGCCCTAAATGCTTTTATGAATCCAGAAACTGTGCCCTCAGAAAGCTTATGATTTGATGAAGGTAGATCAAAGTATTGGCAGTATAAAGGAGTATAGTATAAAAGAATATAAAGGGCCATTGGCAATTCAAGGTGGGATGAAATTGTGGAGGATTTTTAAAGCTAATAGATTAGACTTAATGCAAGCACCAGGTACTTGCTGTACATTTTAGACCAGGCAGATAACATAAAGAAAGTGGGATTTTAAAACACTAATCTGGTTAGAGCTGGGCACAGTAGCTCACCCCTACAATCTCAGCAACTCAGGAGACTGAGGCCGGTGTTCAAGAACAGCTTGGGCAACATAATGAGACCTCATCTCTAAAAAAAATTTTCAATTAGCCAGGTGTGGTGGTTGGAGGCTGAGGCAACAAGGTCATTTGAACCCAGGAGTTCGAGGCTGCAGTGAGCTATGATTACACTCACTGGAGTGAGTGTAAGGTTCAAACTATAGTCGTAAGTGCAGTATTAGTGAGGAAGGAGTTTCTTTCCAATAATTATTTTTTAAAAAACCATAGATTTTTGTGGGAATTTAGACATAAGGGATGCATGACTGAAGAGTCAGAGTCTTAGGAGTTTGAGCATGGTTGAATAAAGTGACCTGTGAAAGACCAAGGCTGTGGATGTCAGTTTTCATGGCAGTGTTTTGAGGAGTGTAGATGAAAGTATGAGAGAGGATGAGCTGGAAGCAGCCAGTAGACTTAGATGCTTTAAATCGTATGCACGTGCTAAAGGGCATTGATGAAGGAACAGGGAACATGGAATTTATAGAAGTGAGCATGGATATCACCTTTTAAACCATTAGTTAGCAATGGCTGAGGTATTTTCTTGATTTAGAGACTATATGTCACCCTAGGAAAGCTTATATGAAAATCCAGACTTAGAAAAGAAATAAAAATTAAGGAGTAGTTGCATTTCAAAGGATTCTTTGTTTTTAGCAGGATTAATCATAAAACTCATTTTAAAGAGTTGAACTTCTTAATATAAAAGAATATGATTTATGAAAATTTGGTTAGCATGCAGTCCTTTAGAGCTGCACTTACTAGGGACATCTGCATTCAAATAATACCTTTCTTCTAGGGCAAAAGATGTCACGGGAAAAATTGCCAGAAAAAAATGTTAGCATTAAGAACCTTTTCAACAAGGAAAAGTTAGTTTTTAAATAACCACTTGTGCATGCTACCCTGTGACAGTAATAATCTTCACTGTTTGTTTTCTATACTATTTCATTATTTCTGACAGTTCCTTTCTCCCCATCCCTACTCCTCATAGGTATATCTGGGCCGAAAGGAAGGATCATCTTTTGCTTATATTTCGTGGAAGTTTGAGTGTGGATCAGTTGGCCTAAAAGTAGATAGCATTTCTATTAGAACAAGTAGTCAAGCTTTTCAGACTGGAACAGTAGAGTGGAAATTGCGATCTGATACAGCACGAGTAGAACTGACAGGCGGTAAGCATTTGACTGGAGAATTAATCATGAAATATATATATTTATCACTCTGAAGACTAATTGTACTTATTCGAGATGTAGCTCTAACTTTCATACCCAAGACTTATTGATACTATCTCAGTAAAAAAAAAAAAAAAAAAGTTAATAAAAACCTGTGTGATCCCATTGTAACAGAAAGGCTGATGTTTTCTGTTGTGAAATACAATCCAAGGAAAAAAATCTTTTTTTTTTGTTTCAAAGGATGCATTTCTTCCATAAAGAATAATTTGTATTTTTTAAATATTTAAAAATATTTAAATATTTTTTAAAGGTTTAACTTATACATCAGCCTATATAAAATGCATTTCAAAACTGTGTTCTTTAAATTACCAAAAGCAAACGTTAATTTTTTTTCCCCTCTAACAGATAAAAATCTTCACTCCTATGCTGATTTTTCTGGTGCCACTGAAGTTATTTTGGAAGCAGAATTAAGCGGAGGAGATGGTGATATCGCTTGGCAGCACACCCAGCTGTTCAGACAAAGCTTAAATGACCATGAAGAAAATTGTTTGGAGATAATTATAAAATTCAGTGACCTTTGAGAACCTGAACATTATAGAAAAGCTGGCAATAATCAAGGAGTTACTAAAGTCATCTGTTGGTTCAGTGCATGCTTAGTTGGCAATTACCACCCTGTGTTAGCGTATTTGTTCTGCTAGCTATCCATCATGTAACCCTCATGAAAAACTATCTTTATACTGTGGACTATAATAAAATCCTGAATTAAAAACCTTTCTTCCATATGTGACTATAATTTGGAGTAAAGTCTTGTTGACCCAATATGGGATTTTAATCTAAAAACTGTAAGTGTGGTTTTAAAAGTTAAATGATGGTATTCATGATTAAATGCTATTCATGATTATGATAAAATCTTGGGCTTATAATGGTAATTTGACATTTTCTGATCAGCCATTAATTTCTTCATAAGTGATTGAATTAGAGTCTCCTAATATGTTTAATTGTTAATTAATGTGAAAGTATAGTATCTCATAAATTATATAATGCATGAAAATTTATATGATTGTAAATATGTAGGCATTTGAGAAATAAAATGAATTATTTTGCCTTACATCTTTTTAGTGGTTATTTTGGCTAAATAAAAATTTTTACTTTTTGCTAAACATTGAGAAATACTGGAATAGATATGAGTTATGAAAACATTTAACATCAGCATAAATTAAAAGATGCATTTTAAATTTCATAATACGTGGACATTTTGAAAATACCTTACCTTTGAAAAATATATAGTTTTATATGTATATGTATATATATATATATATATATATTTTTTTTTTTTTTTTTTTTTTAGATGGAGTCTTGCTCTGTCACCAGGCTGGAGTGCAGTGGCGTGATGTCGGCTCACTGCAGCCTTCACCTCCTGGGGTTCAAGCAATTCTCCTGCCTCAGCTTCCTGAGTAGCTGGGACTATAGGTATGCACTGCCACACCCAGCTAATTTTTTTGTATTTCTAGCAGAGATGGAGTTTCACTATGTTGTCCAGGATGCTCTTGATCTCCTGACCTCGTGATCCACCCACCTTGGCCTCCCAAAGTGCTGGGATTACAGGTGTGAGCCACCGCACCCGGCCACCTTTGAGTTATATTTTTACCTCATTGAATAAAATATTTTTTACTTTGAAACTATGTAACTATATTATACAGTATTTATATACTGTATCAAGAGTTTTTGTGTATGTTCTCTATAACCTCTGAAGTTTAGTGAACGTTTATTAAGCATTTATGTATAAAGCATTGTGATAGCACTATGGAGGAAGCAGTGGTGAAAAAGACGCAGCCCCAAGCCTCCAGATTCCTTTGTGATATTCTGCAAAGTGAGTTCTTAACTCTTTATACAAGAAAAGGACATGCTCAGAGAGTCTCACCTTGTGCCACTCAGTAGAACATGACATGTATTATAAAATACAATAAGATCCTGAAACAAAAGTCTTATATTTACTTTATTCTTTCTTTTTAGAGATGAGATCTTGCTATGTTGCCTATGTTGCTCGGAACTCCTGGGCTTAAGCCATCCTCTCACCTCAGCCTTCCAAGCAGCTGAGACTATAGGCATGCACCATTGCTTCCAGCTTATATTTGCTTTGTGATTGCAGTAAAACTCTGTTTAGAATCATTTTTTCCTAAAAAGTTATATTTCAAAAGAAGTAGTGTATGCATCTGAAATTATTAATATGTCTTGAATATAAGAACGTTTTCTGGAACTCTCAGACTGTAAGTTATTTTAGCCTATAGTAGCCAAGTACTTAAGATTGGAGAGACTTGGCACTTACCTGTCTTGTGTTATCTGCTATTGGGACGGTGAGTATCTTGATCATGTGGGCTCATCCTGTTAACCGGTGTGAGAAAACCTAGAACTTTTCAAGCAGTTTTAGAAAGATGGTAATAGAATGTAGAACTCAACTGAATGGATACATTCCAACTTTTACTGTGGCTTTAAGCAGAAAAAATGATTGGAGTCCAAATGTTTTATGTTGTTATAAACTGTCGAAAAGGTAGTTGCACACTTTTTTTTTTAATACTTTTCAATATATATACATATTTTTCATTTTACTTTAAGTTCCAGGATACAAGTGCAGAACGTATAGGTTTGTTACATAGATACACGTGTGCCGTGGTGGTTTGCTGCAGCTATCAACCTGTCATTTAGGTTTTAAGCCCTGCATGAATTAGCTGTTTGTCCTAATGCTCTCCCTCCCCCTCGTACTCCACCCCACAACTGGCCCTGGTGTGTGCTGTTCTCCTCCCTGTGTCCATGTGTTCTCATTGTTCAGCTCCCCACTTATGAGTGAGAACATGTGGCATTTTTTTTTCTGTTTCTGTGTTAGTTTGCTAAGGATGATGGCTTCCAGCTTCATCCATGTCCCTGAAAGGGACGTGATCTCATTCCTTTCTGTGGCTGTATAGTACTCCGTGGTGTATATGTACCACAAATTTTTTTAATCCACTCTGTCACTGATAGGCATTAGGGTTGGGTCCATGTCTTTGCTACTATAAATAGTGCTGCAATAAACATACGTGTGCATGTGCCTTAATATTAGAGTGATTTATAATCCTTTGGGTATATACCCAGTAATGGGATTGCTGTGTCAAATGGTATTTCTGGTTCTAGATCCTTGAGAAATCACCACACCGTCTTCCACAATGGTTGAATTAATTTACATTGCCACCAACCGTGTAAAAGCATTCCTATTTCCCCACAGCCTCAGCAGTATCTATCGTTTCTTGACTTTTTAATCATTGCCATTGTGACTGGCATGAGATGGTATCATTGTGGTTTTGATTTGCAATTCTCAAATGATCAGTGATGTTGAGCTTTATTTCATGTTTATTGGCTGCATAAATGTCTTTTGATAACTGTCTATTCATATCCTTTGCCCAGTTTTTGATGGGGTCGTTTGTTTTCTTGTAAATGTGTTTCAGTTCCTTGTAGATTCTGGATATTAGAACTTTGTCAGATGAATAGATTGCAAAAATTTTCTCCCATTCTGTAGGTTGCCTGTTCACTCTGATGATGGTTTCTTTTGCTCTGCAGAAACTCTTTAGTTTAATTAGATCCTATTTGTCCATTTTTGCTTTTATTGCAATTGATTTTGGCGTTTTCATCATGAAGTCTTTGCCTATGCCTCTGTTCTGAATGGTATTGCCTAGGTTTAATCAATGTGCAAAAATCACAAGCATTCCTATACACCAACAGTAGACAAGCAGAAAGCCAAATCATGAATGAACTCCCATTCAAAATTGCTACAAAGATAATAAAATACTTAGGAATACACCTAACAAGGGATGTAAAGGACTTCTTCAAGGAGAACTACAAACCACTGCTCAAGGAAATAAGAGAGGACACAAGCAAATGGAAAAACATTACATCCTTATGGATGGGAAGAATTAATATCATGAAAATGGCCCTACTGCCCAAAGTAATTTATAGATTCAATTCTAGTCCAAACTACCATTAACATTCTTCACAGAATTAGAAAAAATTAAATTTCATATAGAACCAAAAAAGAGCTCGTATAGCCATGACAGTCCTAAGGAGAAAGGTTAACAAAGTTGGAGGCGTCACGCTACCTGATGTAAACTATACTACAAGTCTAGAGTAATCAAAACAGCATGGTACCGGTACCAAAACAGACATAAGGACCAATGGAACAGAACAGAGACCTCGGAAACAACACCTCATCTATAACCATTGCGACAAAACTGACAGATACAAGCAATGGGGAAAGGATTCCCTATTTAATAAATAGTGCTAGGAAATCTGGCCAGCCATATGCAGAAAATTGAAACTGGTCCCCTTCCTTGTACCTTATACAAAAATTAACTCAATATACATTAAAGACCAAAATGTAAAACACTTTTCTTAAATGTATTTCATGAGTTTCAACCCTGAGCATACCCAGTATGTGTTAGTAGATATTTTATTATACACAAAAGTTTGGAAATGGTACAGAGGTATGGGACAACACAGTTCTCAATTATGTGAAAAGTTTAAGTGACAGTAAACTGGTAAGGCAAAAGTAACTTAGGCAAAGAATGGCAGATTAAGTACAGACGCCTCAGTGAGCCACCAATGTTAAGGTACATTTCATTAAGTATCTTCTGACTGATAAACTTTCCACTGCCATTGCACATTATTTAAAAAGAATCTATATCCTGGTTTCAGGTCAGATCTCGTCACGATGAATTCCACAGACATTGCTTGTTGTTGCAGTGTTTTATTTTTTAAGAAAGTCCTTTGCTGAAAACCACATTCTTGTGGTGAGCAAGAAGTAAAACTGATGCTTTGATCAATTTACAAGGAAAAAGAGTGCTTCTGATTAAAGAGGGCCAGAGAACACTTTGTTATAGAACACTTTTGAGATCGAAAGGGTTGTTAGAGATAATTTAACCCAGATTTCTTAATTTTCAGTGAAGAAAACTCAAGCTCAGAGAAGGTAAATGACCTGTCCTAAAAATTCAGTGAATCAGCGGTGTAGGCAAGATTCATTTCTGCATCTATCAAGTTGCAAGATTATAGATCAGACCTGCAGGTGGGTTGTTGTTTTAATATGTGTTATGTGAATATAGAAATATTTAAGTAAATAGAAATGTTCAGGTTGAGAAGGTATTACAGTTGAAATTAGAAAGTATTAATATTGAAATAGAGAAACTTTAATAGAAATGTTCAAGTTGAGGTGTTACAATTTAAATTGATTTTTCTAACTATAGTTAAGCTCTTCTAAAGATTTTTTTCCTCTACAACAATAAGTTGTGTTTTGATTTTGTAGTATCAGCAAATACACTCTTCATAAACTAATAGCAGATCCAGGCAGCATCCCTTCCTTCAATACTTTTGGGAGAAGAAGAGGAAACCAATACAGGTCACGACTGGTTTTATTTCTTTAGCATATATTCAGTTACATTTTCCATATTGACTAAAACACTGTTTTATTTTTGATAAGAGATTTAGAATAGACCTATACCAATAGTCACCACTTTTAGAGTTTTTAATAAGTGCCAGTGACTTTCAGTGTCTCATTTTATCCTGATGGCATTGTACAGTAGACACTGAATCTTATCCCCCATTTTATAGGTGATGAAACTGAGGAGTTAAGTAGGAGCCAGTATTTTAATGCCTGTGTGTTCAACATACATTTCCTATCTCTTAAACCATAGTAAAAACAGACTCAGAAGTTGAGACCTTGCTCTCTTCTCTCTTAGTTTTCTAACAATTTGCTCTGGAATTAACAAAATTGTTTTATAATGATATAACAAAATATTATAAAGTGAAAATACTGCCTCTACTCCCCATGCTCTATATTATTTTCCAAGCTAACTGCCAAAAATTTTGCATGTGCCCTTCCAGATGTTTCCTATGGATTTTCATGTCTCTATTTCCCTGTTTACTTTTGAGGTTAAACAATTTTTAAATGTTCATTGGACATTTTTGTTTTGTATTTAAATTTTCTGTATATATTTATGTATTATATATAAAATTATATGTTAATATGTTTAGAATATATAAAATTGAATTTATATGTAAACACACTCATACCTTTTTCTGTTGGATGGGTTCTTTGTTTTGATAATCATGTTTAATATCCAACTCTTCATGATTGCTTTTCTTCACATCAGCTTTCGATTAATGAGTAATTATCTTCTCCATCTCTTGAGATTACTAATTAGAACTATTCTAGAAGTCTCTTTTGTTACTGAAATGTCTCTGTTTTCTCTTGAACTATATCACATTGTTCACCTTTGTTCTCTTATGTTTTCCTTAAATGTTTGATCCACTATATTTATAATTAAGGACTAAACTGATATTAACAGGTGACTGGCCTGGGTTTCTCACTCATGGCATATTTTTTTTGCCAGACCCCTGCCTTGGGTGGGGAGGGCTGACTGCCAGACAGTATAAGTGGTGGGCGTGGCATGCCAATCATGAGCTTCACCATGGGGTTCCTAGGCATCCGGTACACAGACTCTCAGACCCATCACTCCCTGCTCAATACTTAGCTTCATTTGTTTTGATGATTTTCTTTATTACTTCTTCTTACATAAAGCATACACACAATTCTGAAGTCAAAATTGTATATCGGAGTGAGTGCAGAAGTTTTGCTCCCATCTCTGTTTTCTTCCTTCTGTGCTTCCTCTTCCACCCACCCCACCCTCATGTGTAACCATATTCATTAGCTTGGATTTGTTCTTCCATCTTTCCCATTTTGAAAATAAAAGCAAAAAGTATTTCTCCCCCTTTCCGTCACTGTAGGCACTAATCTGTACTCAGACGCTGTTTTGCACCTTGCCTTTTTTACTTAGTATTTCATGGAAATCATGCTACGTCAGTATTTTAAGAGCTTCCTCTTTCTTTGTACAGCTGTGTAATATTTCTTTCAATATATGATAATTCACTTTAGAGAGCCAGAGTAGCCCACCCCCCTCTGGGGGGGGATCAGCAGCAAGGCTGCTGTGAACTTTGGGGGGAACTCCAGAGAAGTGAAACCATAATAGGAGGATGTGTATGTCTCGGGGTGGAACAGAGACGGGTCTAGAGAGATAACCAGCTTTCACTGACCTTGCTGCAAGATAGTTGTTAGCTGAAGTACATTAACTGAAGTATGAGAATAATATTCACAGGCTATTCTAAGTAACTGTATCCTCCCTCTGCTATGTGCTTTGTGAACATATAAAATGAAGTACTCTGAGACAGGTAGGGACCAAAGAGACTGACATCCTCATCTCTTGGACCGCCTGGCCCAGCTTTATCTATGTTATGTCTGTCTTTGTGCTTTTCTTTATCCCCCACCATTTACTGTTAGGTCTTTGAACCCTTGTGCAGTGCGGGATGCAACATGCATCAGAATTCACATTTTGACTTTGGTTTTTTTTAACTAACATTTCATTACAAGATTTAACATAAAAATCTGGATTTTTTAGCTATTATTGAAAAATTGGATCATGTAACAACACTGTGGTTCATAATTCCTGTATGGAAGCAGTTGGCTTAGCCTGACTATTACCCATCCCGCCTTTAAGACAAGATCAGTATAGGAACTGTACTTCCTGTTCACCATAAACCTCACACCTCTGTCTCTGGCTCCAGTGTTGAAGTTTAGCATCAGTCACCATTTACCCCAAGACTTATACTACTGTTCTTAGAGAAATATTCCTGTGTTCCCATGTCTATCAAGATTATAAAATCCAAGCTAGACTAAATTGATTGAATGATTTTATTTACACATTGATTCATTTATTTTCACCTGTAATCACTTCACTCATGAAAGTTATCTGCCTGTACATGTTAGAGTTTGTGACTGCCTCTAAAGGAACGTACTGTTTTGTATGTATTTTAATCAAGTTTAACATAATTGTTTTATATTACAAATTCTTAAGATGATTTGACATGTTGATTAGCTTTTGGGGAGGCTGTTGTCTTTGAATTGATAGAAAGACTTCCATTAATAAGCTACATAAAATTGTAGGAATCATTACTGTTATCAAACACAAAATATAGGATCGAGACTCACCAATTTGTATGTCTTAATTTCTATAACACGTATGTTTTCTCAACTTTCAATTTTCTGTGAAGCAAATATGCTCAATCCTTGTAGTTATCTTTGGATTCTTGCAAAGGGTTATTCTCAGAATGCTTTGTAAATATCACCACTGCATTTTGTAAGACTAGCTCTGCAGAGCTAGCTAGCTCCACCAGATCACTCTCTTAATTTAAAAGAATTGTTGGCTGGGTGCGGTGGCTCACACCTGTAATCCCAGCACTTTGGGAGGCCGAGGCGGGTGGATCACGAGGTCAAGAGATCAAGACCATCCTGGCCAACATGGTGAAACCCCGTCTCCACTAAAAAAATACAAAAATTGGCTGGGCATTGTGGCGTGCGCCTGTAGTCCCAGCTACTCAGGAGGCTGAGACAGGACAACTGCTTGAACCCGGGAGGCGGAGGTTGCAGTGAGCCGAGATCGCGCCACTGCACTCCAGCCTGGTCCCTGGTGACAGAGCAAGACTCTGTCTCAAAAAAAAAAAAAAAAGGATTGTGATTAGTATCTTTGTTTTTTCCCCCAGTTACTTCCTGCTGTTATTTAGTTTTAAAAACTGAAATACACATCTGAGAGTGATGATGAATGCCAACCGCTCTCATGGTGAAAAATAAAAATAAAAAGTAAAAAAAAACTAAAATACAGGGAAGTACAAAGAATAATATAAACCAGTGCACTCTCCACTCAAGTAATATATATTGGCATTGTTTTATTTGCTTCATCTTGTAATGAAAAACAAAACAGCACATATAAAGATGAAGTCTCCTGTAGACCCTTGTATCAGTCCGTTGTCACACTACTGTAAAGATACTACCTGAGACTGGGTGATTTATAAGGAAAAAAGGTTTAATTGACCCACAGTTCTGCATGGCTGGGGACACCTCAGGAAGCACAATCATGGCAAAAGGGGAAGCAGGCATATCTTACGTGGCAGCAGTTGAGAGACAGCATAAAAAGCCCAAGGGAGGCTGAGCGCGGTGGCTCATGCCTGTAATCCCAGCACTTTGGGAGGCCTAGGCAGGTGGATCACCTGAGGCCAGCAGTTCGAGACCAGCCTGGCCAACTTTGTGAAATCCTAGCACTACTAAAAATATAAAAATTAGCCAGTCATGGTGGCGTGCACCTGTAGTCTCAGCTACTTGGGAGGCTGAGGCAGGAGAATTGCTTGAACCTGGGAGGCAGAGGTTACAGTGAGCTGAAATGGCACCTCGGCACTCTAGCCTGGGTGACATAGTGAGACTCTGTCTCACCAAAAAAAGCCCAAGAGAAACTGCCATTTATAAAACCATTGGATCTCATGAGAACTCCCACACAATCACAAGAACAGCATGGGGAAACTGCACCCATGATCCAATCACCTCCCACCAAGTCTCTCTCTCAACATCTGAGGATCACAATTCAAGATAAGATTTGGGTGGGGACACAAAGCTTAACCATATCAACCTTCTTCCCTTTTTTTTTTTTTTTTTTAGGTAGGGTCTTGCTTTGTCACCCAGGCTGGAGTGCAGTGGCACAATCCCGGCTCACTGCAGCCTCAACCTCCTGGGTTCAAGCGATCCTCCTGCCTCAGCTCCCCAAGTTGCTGGGACTACAGGCATGCACCACCATATCCAATGAATCTTTGTATTTTTCTGTAGAGATAGGGTTTCACCATGTGGCCCAGGCTAGTCCTGAACCTCCCCAAAGTGCTATGACTACAGACATGAGCCACCATGCCTGGCCAGACCCTCTTCAGTCCCATTTCTCCTACCTTCCACAGAAGCCCCTGTAATCAGGAATTCTGTTTATTCTATGATCTTTTGCTATATACATATATTAACTAATATATCATATTGATTTGTATGGTTTTAAGTCTACATAAATATATATAGTACCTAAGGTTCTGAAACTTACTTTTTTATTCATTTTCTATGTCCATGTTGATAAGTATAGGTCTTGATAACTCCTCTTAACTGCTGCACAGATTCCATCATTTAACAGTATTCCAATTTATCTCTCCCTTAGCAACTTGATGGACATTTAAGATATTCCTAGTGTTTATTACAAGCAGTTGTTAGTATCACAGCTAATGCTTTATCTTCTTGTGGATAAGTGGAAAGTTTCTCTAGGATATATTCCTAGAAATAGAACTGATGGTTCATAGGATATGCATATTTTCAAATATATTGTCCGTTGTTCTACAAGATGTTTGATGCTAACTTACTCAAATCCTGCTTCTCTACATCCTAGCCTATGTGCAGTATTGTTAAACGTTATAATCTTTGCCAGTATGATCTGTGTAAAACAGTATTTTGTTACTTACTTTTTTTTTCTGATTATGGGTGAGTTTGAGTATCTTTTCACATTTATTGATCATTTGGGCTTTCTGTTCTGTGATCAGGTATTTTGCTTTCTTTTCTCTTGGGTTGTTTGTCCTTTTCTTGCTGGTTTTTAGGAGGTCCTTTTGTATTCTGGACATTCATCTTTTGTCTGTTATATATTTCTATAATATTTTCTCCATATGTTATCCATCTTTTGAATTCCCTGATGATTTTTTGTCAGAAACAACACAGCAAAGCCATATTCTCTACAAGATCTACTTAGAAAGATAACCTTTGACTTCTACCTCTTTATAAGCACTGAAACCAATCTTATTAGGAAAAGGGCTTTGTGGGAAGAAAAGGGACAGCGGTTTCTGGTAGCAAAAAAAAAAAAATAAAATGATGTGCTAAATTCCTGGAGTCTTTGAAACATAACAGTGAATAAAATTTTATGTTTGATGGCAGCGTGCTTTTATAATTTGGCAAATGTTTAGACTTACAGAGAAGTAAATGCTTGAAAAGGAAGGCATGCTCATGCTGAATTCCTTGGACAGAAAGACTATCATCTGAAGTGTATGTCATCCCTTTCAGATGCAAAAAACTTATAAAAGCAAAGAGAGTCTTTGATCTTCACTTAATAAATATGGAATCATCAAAGCTCTTGAACTCCTTGTAAACTTAAATTTGAAACAGATTAAATGCTGAGGGAGAATGATGGCAGGAGAGCTTTGTGAAATGAATCATGAAGTAGCTGAATTTCAAAAAATTCATGGCTGAGGAAATGAGGACTATAATTTCACTTGGATCCAAACCATCTGACAGAATGAGGAGCGTTAGCACTGAATGGTCGTGCAATCAAGCCGTGTATCTTTGCCACAAAGGAGAAATGCGGTATTTTTCAAAATAAAATACTATTAGCCTGAAAATATCAGGTGGCAGAGAAGTTACCCAAAGGATAAAGCACAAACTCAAGTACCACTTTTTCCATGTATGGGAGTGTGCATCTACACTGAAGCAGTCACAAGGTTCCTGGGGACCAGGACTTTTCACTTCCTGCTCTCCTTCCACTTCTCTGTAAAAGCGTCCACGCCAGTCCCTGGATGCACACAGGAGCTGCATGAATGCCTAATATATGCATATTAAGTAACCATGACTCCTAAAACATATTTTCAGTGGGAGAATGAAAACATTTTCCATTTGATATCTCAAACTCTCCTCTCCACATCATAAACCATAACTCATGAAATCTTTTGGAAACTTCATTTTGCTTTGTGAGCGCAAATTAATTAGTTTTCTTAGTTTGAATGCAGTGTTGTGTTTAAGCCTCATTTTCTGATAAAAGGATAATTTTTATTTCAGACCAAATTGCATACAGATTAAATTACACTTCTATTTATGAAATAATTCCTCCTGTAAACTATTTGTGAATGTATTACAAGGGGAATACATGAATAGAAAGAGAAGGAAAAGAAATTACAAGATGTGTAGTTAATATTTCTGCTATTTTCCTTTTATAATGGAGCCTTGCACAGAGTATCATCTCTCAGGCAGTGTTCTCCAGAGCAAGGACTACACATCACACCATATTAGGGGTGTGTTTAAAATGCAGACTTCTGGGTCTCATATAGGAGGTTTCAAGTCAGAATCCTTGGGCTGAAACTAGGGAATTTAGTTTATTAACAAGTCCCTGATTCTAAAATGAACAAACATTTGAGAACTGTTCTAACCTTAATGCTCACATTTTTATAATGAGGAAATTGAAGGTCAGAGAGTTAAGACACAGGCCAGCATTACACAAGTCAGTCATTCCTTGACCAGTGCCTAATATTTGGAAGAGTATCTAATTGCTAACCCATCTCATTCTCATTTTTACCAATATTTTACTGACATGGCTTTTTTGTGTGTTTTGTTGTAATTTCCCTTCAGTCATTATGTGCTGGCTGTTTTTTTAACTTGAAAAAAAAGTAGCTTCAGCTTTTTCTGATTCTCTTCTTCCAACTCATTTAGAACAGAAGGTTACCTCCAAAGAAAGAAGAGGAGGAAAGAAAGGAGGGAGAAAGAAAAATGGTGCCTTAGATGAACTGCGCCCATTTCTTTGCATCCTATTTCATCTTGAACTCACTGTAGTTTGTCTTTTATTCATTCACTCTGCTGAAACCCAAGATGACAAGCCCCTCAGGGACTGGGCTGTGTTTTTTTTTTGGTGCCCTACTATACTTAGCATAGCACCCAAGAGAGATATAGTGAGAGGCAGCAAACAGTAAGCAGATAAACTACAGAATTAAAAGAACCCAAAGTGGATTCCCTGCCTCTCCAGGGAGCTGCGACTCCTTTGGGGTATATTTAATAGTTTTGCTCCAGGACAAATTCTGAAAATTTTGCATCCACTTTGGTCTAGATTATTGTACAAATTCGTGAAACGTTATTGAAGATCCGCTTTTGAGCTCTTCTTTGCGTTAGTCTTTAAGTAGTAGTCGCAGATACATGGATTTTTTTTATTCTCCCTCAGTCAGGGGACTAGATCTCTCTCAGCCTGAATTCTGGTTCCTTTTCTGATTGAATCTCTTAGCATAATTCAACTTGGCTTTCTGGCACCCTAATCAGTTGAACAAGTGATCAGCTTATATTAAAATTGTCATGTATGTTATTTAAATTAAAATTTATGGTTCAAATCATCACTGGGATAGCTTGACAGCAGTGCATATACCACAACTTTCTTAAAACTTTTTTTTTTTTGGTCAATTCTTACCTATCTTTCAGTTCTTCCTGCCTGAGGTCTTTTACCAAAGCTCAGTTTTGAGACTTCTTTCTAATTTCACTATGCCTTTTATAAAACTGAACATATCTCATAGTTTTACTGATCAATCTAGACATAAATAACTCCCACAGTTCAATCCCAGGCTGGCAGATATCTCAGTGATGTCTGAGTTTCATGTCTCTGACCACCTGGGTTCCATTTCCATGCAGCTATTCTACTGCCATTCTCAAACACAGTCCAGTCTTTCATATGACAGTCTTCTTGTTAACAACCGTATAGCAGCCAGCTCCATTTTCACAGTATTCATTCAGTTATTATTGGCAGTCTAATCTGTGTCAAGAACTAAGTACCAGGAATATAGCAATAAATAAAATAGACAAAACCCCCTGTTCTCATGGAATTTATATTGGAGAGAGATGAGTTTTAAACAAAATATGCACATATTTAGATAGTGATAGATAGATGTTTAGATAGTGATAAGTTCCAGAGAGAGTAACAGTGAAATGATTGACAACTGGTGTGGCTGTATGGTCTACACTCACCTCTACCTGCCAAATGTTGGTCACAAGGAGGACACATTACCATTCATTACCATCCCTCACTGTAAGTATTGAATAATTTAGATAATCTATTTTCACACTTCCTGGAGCTAGTTGCAAGCATCCCCCTTTCTCCCTCACTGGTTGCCCTCCCACCACTGTGTCATCAGGATAAACCTTTTAAAATGCACCTTTTCTTCATATGAAATACTTTGCTCTCCTATGCGTTGTGTCAGTGATACTAACTGTGGCCCTACCTGTAGCTGGAGGTTATTGAAGGACCAACCATTGGCCAAGTAGTGGTGTACTAAACATTGGTGAGGAGGAATGTTGAAGTGAAGCTCAGGGCTTCTCAGCATCTTTCCATCTCTCCCTGGACCAATTTGACTTCTTGCTTTGATCTCACTAAGTCCTGCTGGTCTAGTGGCACTGCCTCGTTAAATAGTTCTATAGCTTTAAGTAATTTCCTTCTCTAGAGTCTGTTTTATTATATGACACATGAGATAATAACTCCAACTTTTCAACAGTGTAGTGAGGATTAGAGATATTATATGTAAAGCATTAGTATGATGCTTGGATACAGTCAGATTCAATGAATGGTAGTGGTCATTGTGATTGACCTTCTGTTTAACTGGAGGGCCAGACCTGGTCAAACCTCGTCTTCCAGAAATTCAGTCTTGGCTGCTCCTGTGTAGATGCCTTCCTTCCCGTTCATATTTGCTCCAACTATAACATTCTCTTTGTAAATTTGCAGTTATTTCCAAAAATGTAACAAGAAAATCAGATTCTGAAGAAATTGTTAGTCCTAAATAACATGCAGTAAATATTAACTTAAAAGCAATTAAAACTTATCTTATGCAGCTGTGACACTGGGGCTTATAAATTTTAAAAAGAATTTTAATTATTTTTATTTTTTCTTAGAATTATCTTTCTTACAATACATGTTACCATAGGAAAAAAAATAACAAACAGAGAAGCAAAACTTTAAAAATCACCTGCAAAAAAAAGTTAAAGAAAAGTAAAAAATAAAATCAAATCACCAGCAATCCCGTTGCTCAGAGATAATCACCGATTGAATTCTGGTATGTGTCTTTACCAAAATACATATTTATCTTAAGATAGAACAATTTCTAAGTTAATATTTATTTTCAAATAAAAATAAAATTGTGCTATGCATAATGTTGTGTAATTTAAATGTTTGTGAATCATAATGTATTTTTCAGTATTTTTTATGACTGCGTAGTAATCAACTATCTAGATGCAGTATAATTGGAAGCAAACTAATTGCCTGCTGGATTTTTACTGGCTTTATTAGTTTGTTGTTGTTGTTGTTTTGTTGTTGTTGTTTTAGCAAGTTTTTTTTTTTTTTTTTGAGGCAGAGTCTTGCTTTGTCGCTCAGGCTGGAGTGCAAAGACGTGATCTCGGCTCCCCGCAACCTCTGCCTCCTCGGTTCAAGTGATTCTCCTGCCTCAGCCTCCCGAGTAGCTGGAACTACAGGCACTCACCACCATGCCTGGCTAATTTTTTGTATTTTTAGTAGAGACGGAGTCTCACCGTGTCAGCCAGTCTGGTCTTGAACTCTTGACCTCAGGTGATCCACCCGCTTCGGCCTCCCAAAGTGCTGGGATTACAGATGTGAGCCACTGTATCTGGCCAAGATGTTCTTTATATTTGAATCTCAATTTCGTTAACTAAACATATAGAGCGTCACATATACCATTTCCTGATCTTATGTGCTTAAAAAACACAAAAAGTAATCTATTGCTTAATCTCATGTACCATAAAGACAAAGAAATATCAGGAGAATTGGAAAGAACTTCTGTAATTTGTGACAGATATGTTTGGCATTGCAGAGAGACAGTAATTTTGAAGGGGAAGTGAGATAAAAATAGAGCTCAATGGCTCAGTGCAGTCCTGGTGGTTCTGGACTACAGCTTGTTTACGTGAAAGTATAGAATTTAGAGATCCACACTGAGCTGAACACACTAGGATCTATGAGCCGTTTTAAAGTTATGGCATGCTGTGATTAACTCAATATTGTGCGAAATAGTTTTAGCCCCCAGTCTCCTGGCAAGTTGTCAACATAGGCAAAGTTCGAATCTGTTTACTGTTCATATATTGACAAGCTGTAGACAACATTCATTGTACAAGAAAGTAGGTTTCAAAGATACAGTTAAATCTCAGCTTTCTGCAATAAGTATTCTATCTGACTAGTATTAATTAACAGAAGGTAGATGTGTAAAAATGTAATTAATAGATTGCATCTTTTCAAACAGCCTCATGACTGCAGAAAATTATAGTAGGTGACATTGCTAAGAAATCACGTATACTTTGGATTCTTATGGTAAATTAAATTGATCCAGCAACCATTTAGATGAACTACCGTCATCTTAAATGGAAGATATTCCATACCAGGCAAAAATTTACCTGCTCATCTACAAGGGATTCCCTTTCCCATCTTTCCTATTTCTATCAATAATGCCAACTTACATCATGAAATCTTATGAGGTTCATCTTGTTGATTCTTCTTTAAAAATATTTCTATCTTCCACTCATTCCTTTCTATCCCCATAACATGGCCCAAGCCTTCATCCCTTCCTAATTGGCTTCTGTGCTCTAATATCTCCTTCTTCCAATATAGTCTACATGTTACTGCAAAGTGACCTGTAATCTTCTATAAACGTTTATTTAATCAGATCCATCCTTAGTTCAAACTCCCCCTTCATTCTGCAGAAGAAAAATCTTGGTTCAATTCTTAGCACATAGTAGGTCTTCCAGAAACATTGAGTGCCTGATGGGCTAACCACTGATTGGTTTTCAAAATGTGACATTTTAGTTTTGTTTTAGCTCAGTCACGTGAGTCCTTAAGTTTGAACTTATCACTGTGGAGTACCACAGTATTTTCTTCCGGGTCGTGTTCATTTCCACTATTAAATGCACTGTGTGGCATTGTAAAATGATTGTTGACAGTGAAATAAACTGAGGTGATTAAAGCTTTAACAACACTTCCGTCTCGTGAAATAATTCACAGTCACAATGTAACTTGCACCTAATTAAAACTTAAATCACTCACAATGTGTGTCTTTAAATTGAAGATACTGATTTCCATAACCCTCACTGGAAACTCAGTCTTATTATTTTCTACTTCCCTGTGGATACTCAACTCTTCTCATTCTTTTATTTTTAGACCAAGCCGACCTGCCAATCATCTATCTGTGAGCTGCTCACGGGCAAGACCATTACTAAACAGGATTGTAACGTTAGGGTTTTTGGCTACAGCGTAAATGTTTGTAAATCAGCTGAATACATTGAGCATACAGTTTAATCACTTTATATCAAAGAGAAAATTTCAATGAAATGTTAAATGTTTGCATTTGGACTGAAAGTATTTTCTACTTTTCTCCACTGCCCCATTTAGGATTTCCAAAAATTGTGATTAAATTTAAGCAAGACTTAATATGCACTTTAGTATAATTATATAGCCAAGATTAAAATGATTCGTGTAATCAAATTTACAAATTGAACAAAACAAATGAGTTGGTAGAGACAATTCCTAGGGTGCTCTGATGTATCACATCCTCTCAATTACCCCAGTTGGTAACCACTGCCGTATTTCTTTACCTAGGTTTTAGGGTCCTAAATATTATCTGATAAGAAAGTCTCCTTGTCTCTTAGCTTAATTTTTATAAGCACTCCTGGAAGATGTGCACAGCTTGCTGATCAATGACTGAAAATGAGGGAAATGAAGAAGATCTGAATGGTTCTGGCTAATATTGGATGATTCTGGATGATTACCTTCTGAATAATTGAGTGTAATATGCATATTTCTTTGATTCATAGAAGCTTTTTTAGCTTTTCTGATTGCACACACTATATTTTCTAATTGTAGGCTGAGTGTCAAATTGCCCATATTCCAAAGACTGAGAATGTGGGAAGTTAGCTTCCACATTTTAAGCTATGTAGACTATTTTTACCAATAAGCTAAGTTTAACATTTCTCTCACTGTGCTAGAGTGACGTTGCTACTGTACAACGCTGTTGTGTAGACTGGAAATTTAGAGAGTAATTACATGTTCAAAGGGCTTCAAGCCAAGTTCTCTTCATGTTTCTTAAGAGTTCTGCCTCAAGCCTGTGTGATAATACTAGAAGTTACTCATTCGTAAGCACAAGACAACACCTGTAGTAGAATCGGCGAAGACCCAACAATAGTTACCGAACAAGCTTTATTCCCTGCTGAAGTGGAATCAGCAGAAATAGATGATGTAATAGGTAAAAGATGCAGGGACCTCTTTTGCATGCTTGACGGTGGGAGTTATCTTCAAAATATTTTAAGGATTATTTTTATACGAAGAGCACTGTAGAAGCTTTTTTCTAGTTTATTTTAGTACTATCAAGGCTGGTATTTGAATTAGAAAATGTCAAAAGAATGACTGTATACTATTCGATTGTTTGTGCCAAACAATGAAGGGCATTAAACGTGGCAAACTGAGGCACATTTAGTAAAGATTTCTGGAAAAGTTACATAGTACAGTGGTTTCCCTCTTCCTCATCTTCCTCCTTCTTCACCCTTCTGTTCCTTCTCTTCTTCCTCCTCCTCCTCCCCCATCCCTCCTCTTCCTTTTCTTCTTAAAAATGAACTGGGGCTGGGCCCGGTGGCTCACGCTTGTAATCCCAGCACGTTGGGAGGCCGAGGCAGGCAGATCACGAGGTCAGGAGTTCAAGACCAGCCTGACCAACATGGTGAAACCCCATCTCTACTAAAAATACAAAAATTAGCCAGGTGTGGTGGTGGGTGCCTGTAATCCCAGCTACTCAAGAGGCTGAGGCAGGAGAATCCCTTGAACCAGGGAAGCAGAGGTTGCAGTGAGACAAGATCGGGCCACTGACGTGAGTGGGCGACAGAGTGAGACTCAGTCTCAAAAAAAAAAAATTGAATTGGTAGTTCTGACGTTCATATATACAGACTCTAACTTACCGATGGGCTATGTCCATAAATCTGAAGTCCTTAGTTGACATAACAGAAAGACCAAGGACACTCAAGTAAGCCAGACTTGGCCAAATCCTGGCTCTATTATTTCTTAGCTGAGTTGAGTCCCTCTACCTTTCAGAGTCTCTTTTTACATGTGTAGAGAAAGAATAATATCTTCCTTACTGAGTTGTTATGAAAATTAAAGAGAATACATATAAAACCCAAAGCACAGTGCTATGGACATTGTAAGTATTCAATTTTTAACAGTAATAGACTGTAAGTAGTAGACACAGCTGTAGTTGTCAGAACTAAGAATTAACAGCAGAAATGTAGGTGACCACACTATGAATTAAAATGAGTTTTTGCAGAGCAGCCTAGAAAATCCATCTTAATTAAAACTGAGGTGAAACAAATTTGTATAATGTTCAATTCTGAAAAAACAAAGACACTTAAGATCAAATTTTAAAAATTTTATAATGAAATTAGCTTTAGCCTATGGGCAAGAATATGTTTTTACAAGCTATAGAAGCTTTTAGATTGGAAGAAAGTCATAGAAAATATTAGCACTGTGTTTTTGACAATGTTTAATATCTGGCGGTTTTAAGAAGCAGCGTAACAGAGACAACTGGTTGGGTGCAGTGGCTCATGCCTGTAATCCTAGCACTCTAGGAGGCAAAGGTGGGTGGACTGCTTGAGCCCAGAAGTTTGAGTCCAGCCTGGGCAACATGTTGAAACCCTGTCTCTACCAAAAAAAAAAAAAAAAAAAAAAAAAAATACAAAAATTAGCTGGACATGGTGGCTGTGTACCCGTAATCCCAGCTATTCCAGAGGCTGAGATGGGAGGATCACTGAGCTGCAGAGGCAGAGGCTGCAGAGTTGAGATTGCACCACTGCACTCCAGCCTAGGTGGCAGACGGAAACCCTGTCTCAAAGCAAAACAAACAAAAAAACAGAGACAACTTATTTTTTATTCTTTCATGTGCATAGAGCTTTAAAGTTTATAAATTTGTTCATAGGTGTTATCTCAGGGGTTGTTCCAAGTTTACAGACAAACTGAGGCTTAAGCAAAATCACTTGTTCAAAGTCATGCAGTAAGTTAACAGCAAAATGGGAACGAAAAGTCGTTTTTTTAATGTATGGAAACATTTGCTGAGTGCATTGCCAATCCTGAGGAAATGAAAATAAATACACCTTCCACCACTTCCTCCTGTCAACATCTAACACAATCTAGATCTTCCTGTCTAAGGATTTTCACTTTCCTCTCTGCTTGGGCCAAGTAAAGAATGGTGAGCTGTGCAATCCACAACAGAACTTTTTTCTTGGGCTTGCCAATTCCTGGGTAATGTCAGCAATGCATTAGTTGTCTGTCATTCAACCAGAAGCCTCTAGGGCAGGGGCCACAGGTTCCCCCTTCTCCCAAGTGTGCAAACATACCTTCGAAGGTCCCAGAACCAGAGAGATGTTCTGTTACACCAAGGCAGAGTGGACCGGGATTCCTCCAAAAAAATCTGCATCACTCGCATTTGGGTATTTTGGTCGTTAAATACGTGTTAGTAATAGTTCACCACTGACACTTAAACTGCCAACCTAGTACCTCTCGAAGCACCAGAAGTTAAGGCATCTTATTTTCTATAATTCAGCGATATTCTATGATGATCGTTCTCTCATAATAGGTTTTTCTAATGTTTCGTTGGTTTTGTTTGTTTGTTTGAGACAAAGTGTGGCTCATTGCCCAGGCTGAGTCAGTGGTGTGATCTCAGCTCATAGCAACCTCTGCCTCTTGGGTTCAAGCCATCCTCCCACCTCAGCCTCCCGAGTAGCTAGGACTGCAAGCATGCGTCACCATGACTGGCTAATTTTTGTATTTTTTGTAGTGACGGGGCTTCACCATGTTGCCCAGGCTGGTCTTGAACTTCTGGGCTCAAGTGATAGGGCTGCCCCAGCCTCCCAAAGTACTGGGATTACAGTCAATGTTTTTAAAGTTTAAAAAAAAAAAAAACTTTGCAAAAGTAGAGATGACACAAACAAATTGAAAAACATTTCATGCTCCTGAATAGGAAGAATCAATATTATTAAAATGGCCATACTGCCCGAAGCAATTTATAGATTCAGTGTTATTCCCATTAAACTACCACTGACATTCTTCACAGAATTAGAAAAAAATATATATTGTTTAAAAATTTATATGGAACAAAAAAATCCCAAATAGCCAAGGCAATCCTAAGCAAAAGAACAAAGCTGGAGGCATCATGCTACCCAACTTCAAACTATAGTACAGGACTACAGTAACCGAAGCAGCATGGTACTTGTACAAGAATAGACACATGGATCAATGGAACAGAACAGAGAACCCAGAAATAAGACTTCACGCCTATAACTATCTGATCTTCAACCAACCTGACAAAAAGCAGCAATGGTGAAAGGACTCCCCCATTCAATAAATGGTGCTGGGATAACTGGCTAGCCACATGCAGAAAATTGAAACTGGACCCCTTCCTTACACCAAATACAAGATTAACCCAAGATGAATTAAAGACTTAAATGTAAAACCCAAAACTATAAAAACCCTGGAAGACAACCTAGGCAATACCATTCAGGACATAGGCATGGACAAAGATTTCATGACGAAGATGCCAAAAGCAATTTTAATGAAAGCAAAAATTGACAAATGGGGCCTAATTAAACTAAACAGCTTCTGCACAGCCAAAGAAAATCAACAGAGCAAACAGACAACCTACAGAATGGGTGAAAAATTTTGCAAACTATGCACCTGACAAAGGTCTAATATCCAGCATTTATAAGAAACTTAAAGAAATTTACAAGAAAAAAAAAGACCCATTAAAAAGTGGCCAAAGGACATTAACAGAGACTTCTCAAAAGAAGACATACATGCAGCCAACAATCGTGCAGAAAAAAAGCTCCACATCACTGATCACTAGAGAAATGCACATCAAAAGCACAGTGACATACTGTCTCCTATCAGTCAGAATGGGTATTATTACAAAGTAAAAAACGAAACAAAACATGCTGGCGAGTTTGTGGAGAAAAAGGAACACTTTTACACTGTTGCTGGGAGTGTAAATTAGTTCAACCACTGTGGAAGATAGTGTGGTGATTTCTCAAAGACCTAAAGACAGAAATACTGTTTGACTTAGCAATCCCATTACTGGATATATATCCAACGGAATAGAAATCGTTCCATTATTAAGACTCATGCATGCATATGTTCACTGCACACTATTCACTATAGCAAAGACACGGAATCAACTCAAATGCCCACTAATGGTAGATTGGATAAAGAAAATGGGGCACATTTACACCAGGAAATACTATGCAGCTGTAAAAGAACGAGATCATGACCTCATGTCCTTTGCAGGAACATGGATGGAGCTGGAAGTCATTATCCTCAGCAAACTAATACAGGAACGGAAAACCAAATACTGTATGTTCTCACTTATAAGTGGGAGCTAAATGATGAGAACACACAAACACATAGAGGGGGAAACAACACACATTGCGTCCTATTGAAGGGTAGAGGGCGGGAGGATGGAGGGAGGCAGGAAAAATAACTAACGGATATTATGTGTAATGCCTGGGTGATGAAGTAATCTGTACAACCAACCCCACGACACAGCTTTACCTATGGAGCAAACCTGCACATCCTGCACCTGTACCTTGAACTTAAAAGTTAAAACAGCTTTGCATTCTGGTTTTGTAGAACCCTAGCATGAGGCTAAAATAACATACAGACAACATGTCTAGGATAGATGTTTTAGTTTTTAAAAGCAGGAAGCGCAGCTCTGCCTTTCTCTGCAGCATTCACAGCATTTCAAGCACAGAGCCCCTGATTAAATCAAAAGAGGTTTTAAATTTTAAGGATTCAGATCATGAATGGGTTTTATTACTTTTCTCCAAAGCATAATATTAATAGATTACTGGGTTTCTCTTCCAAAATCGAAACAGCAAATAGTTTTTGTTGAACTGTGTTCTCTTCCCCCCAAAGGAAATTCTAATTAACTCAACAGATGCTGGCGAGGTTGTGGAGAAAAATGAACGCTTTTCTCTAAGCAATTTTCAACCTCTGAGCAATTTAAAGATTGGGGGTTGTGCTACAGTTGGTCTCAGTTTTTCTAATGTCTTTTGTTAGCCTCATAGAAACTCCTATGGATATGAATCTTAATAGATTTCAGCTCTGTTCTATTTTCACATTCCTGCTTGTCCTGAGGGAGTAGTAATAGTTTGGTTATTGTTGGTCTGGCATGCAGCTGGAAAAAGAATGTGGAGTTTATGGGAGTAGGGGCCTCTCTGCGTATTGCTGCTGCCAGGAATGGATATTCTGCAACTCCTAGATTTTGTACAAGGCTTGTGTTGTAAATGAAATCATGTACCTTGAGAGTTACACATGAGTCCGTAAAAGTTGGATTTAGTTGTATGTAACCTATTTTGTCAAGGAAGAGATAGAGAGATTATCCATATTCTGGAATCTTCTCCCTTCCTTCCTCCTCTCACTCTTTTCAAATGGCCTGACTCTCACCATTGGAGAAAGTTACTTGTTTGAATGGAGGAGCTGTGTTTTGAGGAATCCTCTTAATGTATCTATCAGATAGCTTATCTGTCATGTCAGAGAGCAGAGGCTGGAACCATGGCATAGATACATATGGAATGTGTAAATTTTAAGGGAGATGGTAAGTGACAGACTCAAAATTCCACAGCTAGTAAGTGCAGTGGCCACAACCAATCTCTTGACTTTTTCTCTTTCTCCAAGTCTCTCAGCTCGCTCATGGCATTGCTTTCTTTCCTACTCAGTCGAGACTCTGGGTTGAACGATTTCAGCTTCTGCCTCATTCACTCTACCAGAGCCCTATTCCTCAAGTGGCCCATGCTCCCCTGCGCTACCTGCTATTTGCCAGGCTGCTGGTAAAAACTATGCAGTCAAGAGACCGTCCTGCCCTACAGCCTCTTTCAACTTTGCACGCTCTTCCTGGGCCATCTACCTCCATGGCATCTACCTCCATGGCGTAACCTAGCAGACCTTTGCTGGCATGTTGCAAACTTTTACCTGCAGTGCAGGCCTAGGTCCTGAGTTCTAGGGACATCTTTTCTCATTTAATGAAGATATTCACTTAGACGTCCCAGAATTTACCTACTCGGGGATTTTTTTGTTTTTTGGTTCTTTTTTTTTTTTTTTGAGACAGAGTTTCGTTCTTGTTGCCCAGGCTGGAGTGCAATGGCGCAATCTCAGGTCACTGCAACCTCCACCTGGCGGGTTCAAGTGATTCTCCTTCCTTAGCCTCCGGCATAGCTGGGGATTACGCCGCCTGCCACCACGCCTGGCTAATTTTTTTGGTATTTTTAGTAGAGACGGGTTTTCTCCATGTTGGTCAGGCTGATCTCAAACTCCTGACCTCAAGTGATCCACCCACCTCGGCCTCCCAAAGTGCTGGGATTGTAGGCTACAGCCACCACAGCCAGCCCCAGTTCACCTACTTCTCTCCCTCAGATCTGTATCTTCCTCTATAGTGAAGACCCTAGGAGACTCTGAAGGGAATAAAAAAGCCAGGAAATCAAAAGCCAAGAACATGGAGGTCTTTGCCTCTTCCTCTCACCCAAATCCAATTAGAGCCAAGTGCATTGAAAGTTTCAGGCTGGCATTGTCTCACACTTTCACCAGTAACTTTACGATCTAAGTCATTGTGTTTCAAGTCAGGGTTTCAAGATGGGATGTGTTCATTCATTTATTAGGCATCAGTGATGCCAGATATGCACCTGAGATAAGGAGAGTTGTTTAACTAAATAAAGCCTGTGGGTGCTGTTTTCTTTATATCCACTGGAATATCTTTTAAATTTCCTGAATAATCAGCCTCCCTGGCATTTGTACACTCCTTCTAAGCTTATGTACATTCTCCCCCTTCTCTGCCCCGCAACAGGTGAATAATTTGCATTTAAAGCATTATTCTAAATGTGTACCTTTTGAAAAGGGGGCCACAAAAAGACCACTTATTTTTGGAGGGGTTGATATAAAATAAATAGCATATTGAATAGGTAAAAATTATATGCTTTAGTTAGGAAAGAGCCACAGGATTTGATATGATTAAACCTTGCCTGAGGGCTGAGCTGTGTGAGAAGGCTTCAACTTGTGGGGCGGGTTCCACGGTGTGACTTGGCTCTGAGTACCGTGATTGCTTAGACTTAGGGATTTCTGAGCTCAATTCCAAGGGCTTCTGAGCATGCCTCGCTCTTGCCTCTGCAATTGACACGTCCTACCATTATCTCCAAAAAAAGAAAACAACTAAATGATTTGGTTTTTAATTCTTCAACAAAGGTTGTCAAAAAATAGAGGTGCACCTGTTGAAGTCTGGCTTTTCTTCAGGGATATATTCGAGTGAAAAGAGCAGTAAGCCAGGAGACAGTTTACGTTCCCATGAGTTGTGTGATCTGAACCTGTCACTTTACTTTCCTGGCTTCAGTTTCCTCTTCTGTGTAATGATTTTTGTACCTCATGTCAAAGTTTCCTGATGTTGCTAACAGAACACTCAGAAATCCATTGCTTTGTGATAAATGTGTTTTCATAATACAGAAAGACCAACTATCTTACTTTAAAAAAGTTTGTTACTTTGATTCTGAGATAATTTCTTTGTCCTGATAATGGCAAAAGGCAGATTTTTTTGTTTGTTTTTTACTTTAAGTTCCTGGATGCATGTGCAGAATGTGCAGGTGATGAGATGATTCTTATATATTCTTAAAAAAAAAAAGATCATGCCTGTAATCCTGGCACTATGGGAGGCCGAGGCAGGTGGATCACCTGAGGTCAGGAGTTTGAGACCAGCCTGACCAAAATGGTGAAACCTCGTCTCTACTAAAAATACAAAAATCAGCTGGGTGTGGTGGCATGTGACTGTAGCCCCAGCTACTCAGGAGGCTGAGGCAGGAGAACCACTTGAACCTGGGAAGTGGAGGTTGCAGTGGGGGAGATCCAGTCTCTACAAAAATGGCAGATTAAATTTGTCTGTGGTTGGAGTGACACCTGGGAGGTGGAGGGAGATGGATTGGAGGGTATAGATGAAAAACTGACCATAATCTGTGGCAAAGGTACTTCTCCTGTTGTTGAAGAGAAGGGAAAAGGAGTGCACACAGAGGTAAGCAAAATTGTGATGGGATTTGGGCAGTGAGGACAGCAAAGGGAGAACTTGCTGCCTGAGCCTCTCTCCCCCTCCCCTACCCTCCCCCCTTTCCTCTTTGTCCTTTCTCTCCTTTCCCCTCCCCTTCTCTCCCCTCCCTTTCCCCTCCCTTCCGTCTCCCCCCCCTTCCCTCCCCTCCCCTTGCCTTTCCTTCCCTCTTTTCTTTTGTTTTCTTTTCTTCAGCAAAGGAAAAGGTAATGTTATTTGCTGATGATAAGGGTAAAGCAATGCATTAACTTCCAAAGAGAGGATCAAGTTTGAAATCGCAGTCCTGGGGAATGGAATAGCGTAATGCTCAGGGAGACCTGCCTAGGGTGTTCAGAGGCACCTAAGGTCAGTTGCCACTGGAGACCGTGATTCTCGCAGCAATACCAGTGTTTTCTGTTAATGTTTGTCAGTTTTAATGGGCATATGAATCATCTGGCGATCTTATTAGAGATGCAGATTCTGATTCAGTGGACCTGGGGCAGGGCTAAAATTCTGCGTTTCCTACAAGCTCCCAGGTGTTGCTAATGCTGTTGATCTTTGAGTCGCACGTGGTTTTCGCCATTTCTCCAGCACCACTCAGCAGGCCTGGAGCAGAATGCAACTGATGGAGAGTCACAGGTCAACTCAATAGAAGGAAAAGTGGAAACACGAAGTTGAGGAGGTTAAAAAGAGTAGATAAAGCTAGAAGCTCTTGGTTTGGTGAGGATGAAGAAGGGCGTAAAGACTGGAGTAGGCGTCTGACGGGGGCAAAAGCAAAGAATTCGCGGAACAGAAGGTAGGTGAGAGTTGTCAGATATGCCTGGCAAGACAGGGTAAAGAAACTGATGCAGTTTGTAAAGGCTGAAGTAGAAATTCAACTAGCTAATAATGGCATATATATAACAGGATAGGAAAAACACAACCTACATTCAGTTTATAGTCTTCCTAAACACAAAAAGTTAAACTGGATGCATTAAAATTCTTATTTTCTTTCTTTTTAATTAAATATGTTCCTGTTATCTTTGCTCTAGGTTTTAAATTTCTACTAGGTAAAGATTTTACTTTGGGATTAACATTTATACAGCCTTACATTGCACGGGGAGCTTGGCTGATCAACATATTTAAGTGCTTTTCTTCTGGACAAGTACATCAACTTTATTCACACCTAAATCTAATCATCTTTTGTCAGGAAAACCTATTGTCATCTTGCTCAGTAAAACAATGTAAAGCCATTATTTCACAGTTTCTTTTTCTTTGTAATAGGGCTCACTCGCATTCTTAGAAACATAACTCTATTGAGTAAAAGACTGAAATAATGCGGCAATCCTGTAGTCTAGCATCTGTCCAATTATGTCGTACTCACAACAAGATTATTTCATGTTTGAGTGGAACATTAACAAACTTTAAGAAGTGGTGCCGTATCATGGGAATAGAAACGGGCATAAGATAGAATCCCTTCTCTTGGCTGTGTTCAAAGACTGAGGTATACATGTGTGAAGTCCTAGGAAATAATATCGGACAGTATTTTAGTTAAATCTCGGAATAAATGATACAAGGAGTTTAAAGGCAGTTTGAAAGGAAAAGTATATGTAATTCAAAGAAAAAGCTGTTACCAGATTTTTTAACTTTAGGATCAATTAAAGGCATAATTTTCAATTAGTGTTAATTCTAACTGTCTTGAGGGCTATATTCTCTCCAACCTGAAATCAATAATATTAGCAGTCGTTAGTTATTAGCCAACCCTAACCTGAAACAATGTAACTAGCACTTAAAATCATGGTAAAATATTTTAGACAAGCAAAAAGGCATAAGAATAGATAATATAATAAATACAAAATAATTTTTCTTTCATATTTGCCAGTCTTCAGCCTAGCAGATACTCAGTAAATGTTTGCTGAATGAATAAATGATTCTCATTTATTATTAAATGCCTTGTCTCCATATTTATAATAACCTTGGAGCCAAGGACATTTGTCGTTTTTTCCGTGGTGCCTATAAAATGATGATTATGTGGTTGGTGTTCAACAAATACTTGTAGGTTGGTTGATTTATTCAAGGCCTAAACTCCATTTGTAACTCTCTATAAACTTGAACCCTAACTCACAGCTCTTTTTAACCTAATATTTAGCCTAGTTGAAATTACTTTGTTATACATTGTTGATGAAATATACCTCTACAACTGGAAATTAAGAAGAGCTAGAAATTTAAACTATAACTTTTACTTTATATCCTAATGTCTTTTTTTCCCTACATCCTATGTTTAATGTTTGAGTTAAAAATAGGACATTGTGTGACTTCATGTTGTTGCTTTTAAAAAAAAATAGGACATTGCTTAAAGTCCTGATTTGTAATTAGAGTCAAAATAAGTCAAAATCTTATATTGCAAAATAGTTAAGCACAGATTTTTTTTTTTCAAAAATGAACGCAACTTCAATTTTACGAGTCTCCCTGTGACTAACAGGATTCATCTCCATAAAATCCCATAAAATCTCTGTAAAATTATTCCATCCCTGCTGTGTGCATTTATTTTCTGCTGCTTCCTCTAAGTTCACTGTTTTAATGTGGGGTTAAAGGACCACTTGCATTGAAATCATATAGCTTGCTTTATAGATTCCTGACCCTCGTCTCAGGTCCTTCTACATCCCAGCCGGGGCCGTGAGGGTGGCAACTTGTCGCCCACATTTTTCAGCTCTCCAGATACTTCTTAAAGACACTAAATTTAAATGTGTTGTTACTGCTGTTGTCTTAGCTGTGGTTCTCTTGTTCACCTTCCAGCTCTGAATTAGCTTTATGTTTCTGTTCCTGTTCTTCCTCTTCCATACCCTACCCTTGCTCCAACTGTGGCACTTCGCTAACAACTCTCTTCTCTCAGTCATGGTCTCGTGCTCTACCTGCTAACATGGAAACATGAGAGTAGCCACTGTTAGAAGATTGCTTGCCCTCCTCACTTTAGTCTCTGTAGCCATAGCCACCAAAGACACTGAAAACCATTCTATTTGGTGTGTGTGGTGCTGTAGATCGGTGCTACTCACAGGAGCCTATGAATGAGATAAGCTTGTGCTTGGATAATCAGTACACTTTCTTTTCAAGAAAGTCTTGTTATCATTCTATAGTGGTGCAAGCTCCTTAGCTCTTTCTGGAACAATAACAGATAGTTCCATGGAAGGAACTCTTCCACTGAGCACATTTTGAGGCCTGTGCTACATAATTTTGGGGGAAATGGCTTCACTGAGCTATAATTCATATATCATAAAATTCACCCATTTAAAGATTACAAAAAGTATATTCAAAGAGTTGTGCAACCCTCGCCACAATCAATTTTAGAACATTTTCATCACCTCTAAAAGAAACCCTGTGCCCTTAAGCTATCACTCTCAATCCTCCAATCCTGTCTTCCCCCAGCCTTAATAAATCACTAATATACTGTCTCTCTATATTTGCCTGTTTTGGATATTTCATATAAATGAAATCATATAATATCATATAACATGTGATCTTTTGTGGCCAGCTTCTTTCACTTAGCATGTTTTCAAAATTCATCAGCATTGTAGCATGTAATAGTATTTCATTCATTTGACGGCCAAATGACATCCCATTACGTAGATATACCCCATTTTGTTCATTCATCCATTGATGGGCATTTGGATTGTTTGCGTCTTTGGAATGCCGTGAATGATGCTGCTTTGAGCATCCACACACAAGCTTTTTTGTGGGCTTATGTTTTCAATTCTCTTGGGTATACAGCTAGAAGTGAAACTCTGAGTCAAATGATGGTTCTGCATTTAAATTTCTGAGGAAATGTCAAACTGTTTTCCACCATTTTACATGCCTATCAGCAGTGTATGAGTATTCTCCACTCCATATTCTGGGCCAGCGTTTATTAGCATCTATGCCTTTGATTATAGCCATTTTGCAGGTATGAAGTGGCAGCTTATTGTGATTTTGACTTGTGTTTCCCTGATGACTAATGATACAGAGCATTTTCTCATACATTTATTGGCTGTTTGTATATTTTCTTTTGAGAAACGTCAATTCAGATCCTTTGCCCATTTTTTAATTACTTGTTTTATTATCGGGGATTGCACGAGTTTTTCCACTGAAAACAAGTCTACTATTAGATATGATTTGCAAATATTTTCTCCCATTCTGCGGATTGTCTTTTCACTGTCTTAATAATATCCTTTGCAGCACAAAAGTTTAATTTTGATAAAGTCAAATTTATTTCTTTTTATTGAGGCTCATGGGTTTGGTGTTATATTTAAGAATTTATTGTCAAACCCAAGTTCGTAAAGATTTAACCGTATATTTTTCTCTGAGAGTTTTATAGTTTTGACTATTCCATTAAGGCCTTTCATCCATTTGGGATTAATTTTTGTAGATGATGTCAAGTAAGGGAGCAATTTTAGTCTTTTGCGTATGGCTATCCCGTTGTTTCAGCACCATTTGTTGAAAAGACCATTCTTTCCCTATTGAATGATCTTGGCACCCTTGTTTAACATGATTTGACTGCCAATATGTGGGTTTCTTTCTGGACTCTCAACTCTGTTTCATTGACCTGTACGTCTATTCTTAGGCCAGTTCCACGCTGTCTTCATTACTGTGGCTTTCTAGTATTGCGAAGTATTGGTCTTTCAATTTTATTCTTCTGTTTGAAGATTGTTTTGGTTATTCCTGGTCCCTTGAGTTTCATGAGTCTTAGAATTGGCTTGTCATGTTCTACAAAGCCAGCTGGAATTCTGCTGGGGATTGTTTTGAGTTTGTAAGTCAATCTGGGGAGTATTGTCATCTTACCGATATTGCGTTTCAATCTGTGAACATTGGATATCTTTTCATTATTTATATCTTTAATTTCTCTCAACAACGCTTTGTGGTTTGAGTACAAATTTTAAACTTCATTTGTTAAACTTTATTTTATTCTTTTTGATACAATTGTAAATGGGTTTGTTTCTTAAATTTCATTTTTGCATAATTCGTTTATAATTTTTACTCCTTAGAGGCATTTAGAGAAAAATAAAACCATTTCAGCGAAAACTTGGCGGATGGCCTGTAGCCAGCATTTCTCAAAATGCATTCTTTGAGATTCGATGTAGAGGAAAAAAGTGTTTTGTGGTCAAGTAATTTTGGGAAATGCTGTATGATATGTTTATGATACTAAACATATAGAAGGGTCTGAGAAGTCAGTACCTTAAACCTTTAAATCCTGTAAAAGCAAAGCCCTTTATCCATTTTGAATTACTTAATCTTGAATGCAAATGAATTTTAGATCCTCCTTAATATGTTATCAAATATAGAATTTAAGTGACTGCAGTCTTGAAAGACAAAGTTAACATACTTCATAATCCATGCCTAGAATAGATAGTAATGCTTGGCCATGATGTTTATTGTAAAAATGCACTCTAAGTGTCAGTGAAAATAGTTCTTTTTGAAAGTACCGTTTAAATTCAACAGGCTGGCACAGTGGCACATGCCTGTAGTGCCAGCTACTCAGGAGGCTGAGGCTGGAGGATTGCTTGAGGCCAGGAGTTCAAGGTTACCATGTGCTATGATCATGCCTGTAAATAATTGCTGCACTTCAGCCTGGGCAACATAGTGAGATCCCATTTCTAAAAAATAAAAGAACCTGTAAAATACTGTCTTTTTTTGAATTTTTTTCTTTGAAGTGTCTTAAGTGAAAGTTTCCTGTTTATAACAATATAATGAAAAGAGTAGGATGTTTAGGAGTGAAGAAATGGGGCTTGAGGGAGCTGTTAGATAAACAAGCATCCAGTACTTTCAAGATTACATAAGGTATAAAAAAGGAGCATGGCCTGAGGGGTTGAACACACCTATGTTTGAATCCTAGCTCTGTGTGTATGACTTGAGTGACAGTGGACATATCTCATGGTTTTTCTGAACCTCAGTTTTATCACTTTAAAATAGTTTTAACAACTACATCACTTTATAAAATACACAACCTTATTCTCTAGAGGAGGGGTATAGTATTTATAATTTCATTTTTGCATAGGCTTTACCTGTGTCCCTCAGGTCCAGGCCTGGAGACTTGAGTCTGATTTAAAGAAACACCAGAGATTCAGTTCTGGGGGCAGCTTAGAGCCTCCCATAAATGGAGTAGATTCAAGAGTTCCACCCAACTGAACTGCACCCAAAGCTGGGCCAAAGCAAAATCTGGAATCACGTGAACTTTACCCGCACTTTTCCCTCAACTCTTAGTTCTGTCTTCTTTCCCTGTAATGCATTTCTTTTTTCTTTCTGAAACAGTCTGTCATGACAAAACCAGCTTTCTTGAAATGTAATATCAAATAAAATTAATAATATCAAATCAAATACAATTGAATCAACAGGTTACCTGTAGGATGTTTTCAGTTTTCTGTCCTCTCTAAATATGAAATGAAAGGCATTATTTCTCACTAGATAAATTTTGAAAATCACAGATGGAAGTGAGAAGGTATGGAATTCTATGTGAATAGGTGATTTTTTCCAAAAGTTTCTGATTTTATTCACTTTGCTTGCTGATTGATTTTATTACACCTTTTGCATGTGACTTTAGATCACCTTGGGGTTTTTTATGCTTTCTTGGTTTTAGCTCTGGTGTTAGGAAGCTAGGGTAGGAGGAGGAAGGAGAATAGCTAGTTACAGGCAGACTGAGTAGACAGATGGAAAATGATAGAATTCAGGTCCAACAATAAGGCATACAAATGTGGCTACTTGTCTTTGTTATTACAATTTCCAGAAGGTTTTTTTTTTTTTTTTTTGGTACTGGAGATAACTTCCCAAACACATCTGTTGACATGAAAATAGAATTATAGCAAGTTACTGGTGTCTACGGCAGGGTTTTTTTTTTTTTTTTTCCAATTCTTGACCTTCCTATGATTTGAGTTTATTAGCAAATGATTTTGTGACTTGTTCTAAACTGATTAATAAAATTTAACCTACCAATCATGGGATAGAACGAGGGAGCATCAGAAATTGGAAACAAATCAGTTCAACAATAATTCACCCAGTCTATATGGAGGAGAATATTAAGGGATAGAGAACATCTATATATCTCTTCCTTACAAGGGCTGAAACGAACAGTCAGCTCATTCAGGGTCTAGGCAGTCCTAACTCTTGGATATTACTTTAGTTGGGACTGCAGGCTCGGTTCTCTCCAGTGGCAAGAGACGTTGGGCGACTGAGATTAGGTGAAACAATCTTCTCCTAGAAGCATGAGTGCTTCTCCCATGACCTTTGAGGAGGCTGCTCTAATAAAAGGGCAAAACAATTTTTTAAACAGCAAAAGGCATTTTTGACATTACCCAAACCAAGCACAAAATGGATCTAGTCAACCCTCTCCACCCCTCCCTCCACCCCTCCTTTCTCCTCTAACTTTCCAATTCCTATCTCCCCTCCCCTCTCCCACTCCTCTTTCTCTGAGGCCTCTCGCCTCTATCCAGTCCTGTTCCCTCTCTCTCCACCCCAACTCTCTTCTTCCTTCTCTCCCCCTCTACCCTTTCCCCATTCCCCCCTACCCCTCCACCTCCACCTCCCCTTCTTCCCTCCCCTTCCACCTCCCTTCTCCCATTTCCCTCCTCTCCCCCTCTTCCTCCCTCTCTCCCCCTCCTCCTCCCCCCTCCCTGTCCCCCCTCCTCCTCCCATCCCCTCCCCCTCCTCCCTCCTCCTGTCCCGTCCCCCTCCCCTCCCCTTCTTCTCCTCTCCCCCTCCCTTCTTCTCCTCTCCCCCTCCCCCTTCTTCTCCTCTCCCCTCCCCTTCTTCTCCTCTCCCCCTCCCCCTTCTTCTCCTCTCCCCTCCCCCTTCTTCTCCTCTCCCCCTCCCCTTCTTCTCCTCTCCCCCTCCCCCTTCTTCTCCTCTCCCCCCTCCCCTTCTTCTCCTCTCCCCCTCCCCCTTCTTCTCCTCTCCCCCTCCCCCTTCTTCTCCTCTCCCCTCCCCCTTCTTCTCCTCTCCCCCTCCCCCTTCTTCTCCTCTCCCCCTCCCCCTTCTTCTCCTCTCCCCCCTCCCCCTTCTTCTCCTCTCCCCCTCCCCTTCTTCTCCTCTCCCCCTCCCCCTTCTTCTCCTCTCCCCCTCCCCCACTTCCCCTCTGTCCCCCTCCCCCACTTCCCCCTCTGTCCCCCTCCCCCACTTCCCCTCTGCCCCCTCCCCCACTTCCCCTCTCTCCCCCTCCCCCACTTCCCCCTCTGTCCCCCTCCCCCCTTCCCCTCTGTCCCCTCCCCCCACTTCCCCTCTCTCCCCCTCCCCCACTTCCCCTCTCTGCCCCCTACCTCTTGCCTTCTCCAACCCCTACCCCCCTTCTTCCTCTCCCTCTCTACTTCTCCCTCCCCCCACCTCTTCCCAGCCCCACCCCTTACCCTGCCCCCCCCCCCCCGCCCCACCGCTGTCATTCTTTCCCTCTCTCTTGTAATTGTTAAACTAGAATATTTGATTTTTGAGCCCTGCTGGTAAACAGTGGAGTCCCTCATTCAGGGATTCAGGGCTGTTGAAAGAAGCCTGGTTGTATTCATTCTTTCAGAAGCTAACAGTGTGGATAAAATATTAAATGTTTGGTATCAAGTTACAGAAAAGGGTTCTCACAACAAGCTGTGAAGGGCCAATGCAATTCACTGGTCGTATTTTTCAAATTACTCCTCTTATTCAAATAATACAAATAGGAAGATTAAAGGGAACAGAGAAATATTTAGCTAGAAGGGAATACCAAATCTAAGTCCCTTTCATTTTATAGATTAAGAAACCAGAGAGACCCAGATAAATTATACTTGGAAAGAATTTTTTAACAAATAAAATCTGTAAAAATGGAGGCTGAGAATTAAAAACTGCTGTGAAAAATTTCATTTGAGGTTAGTTACTGGAGACAAATGAATAAACAAGAAACGTAATGTGGAAAAGTAGAGGTGGAAGACAGTTTAATTAAAAGCAACAATTGAACAGCATGACAAATTCTTGGGAGAAATTCACGACCAAGGTAATAGTAAAACACTTCAGGCTTTTACTATATTCTTTATTATCAGATGTCCATAATCAAGTGAAGCAATCATTATGTGGTTGTCGGAGACCTTCAGGGAAGGGTCAGCTTAGCTATTACGGAGATCATCACTGGTAAAGTAACAAGGCAGTGAATTAATTTATGGATGATGAGTTAGGGAAACAGATTTTAAATTTACAGCCCAGAAACTGTGGTTGACTTAATACTAGATTAACTGAGAATTTTTGTACTTAGAACTCTACTAACAATCACTCTTATTCATCAGAAGAAATATTCTCATTTTACAGGTATGAAAATTAAAGAAATTAAATGGAAACAAGGAATCAATTGTAACATATTGTAACATATCTTCTGTAAGGCTTTTAAGGACTTCCTTCAAAATTTAACCGGAGGTCCTTTAATCTCTTGGGAAATTTTTAAGGGCAATATTGCAAAGGAGCCATTACTTGTAAGAGGAAGACAATAACTGTGATCCACTTATTTTATTTTTTCTGGTGGTGAAAGGAAAGAATATATTGTAGTAGGCAAGTTAGTTTAATTTTTAAGACTTGGTCCCTGATTTTCCCTTTTGTAAGAATGAGATAATAGTAAGAATATTAGAGCAAATAAAATGGAAAACTCCAGGCCGGGCACAGTGGCCCACGTCTAGAATCCCAGCACTTTGGAAGGCCAAGGCGGGCAGATCATTTGAGGTCAGGAGTTGGAGACCAGCCTGGCCAACATGGTAAAACCATGTTCTACTCAAAATACAAAAATAAGCCAGGTGCGGTGGTGAGCACCTGTAATCCAGTTACTAGGGAGGCTGAGGCAGAAGAATACTTGAACCCGGGAGGCAGAGGCTGCGGTGAGCTGAGATTGTCTTGACTAGAGGGCAGTGGCGCAAAGCAAAAATAGAAAACTCCAAAGGTAATTGTGACCTGCCACTGCTTACAAATTTCTTCAGTGGTTTGCCATTGTGTATTTTTGTATGCCTGTTGATTGTTGTGGTCCAAAGATAAAAACCCGCAACGTGACCCAATAGGCCCTGCTTTATCTGACTTTGGTCGTCTTCCCTTCCAGCAGTAGTTGTCTTTTCTCACTTCAACTATACCGTGCTCCAATATGCCTGAGCGTGTCATGCATGCTACTTGCTAGTCTTGAAATGTTAACTCATACATCATCCTCAGAGCTTAACACCATTTTCTTAGGAAAGCCTCCAACTTCCTGCGTCATTGCTTTTCCCCATCAATCAGTTACTCATTTAAGCAAGTAGTTATTTAATGTCTTTTTTCCACATGCTTCATAGAGGTGTGCTCTAAGTCTCTCTAGTTTATTTCTACATCTGTAGCAACTGGTGCCCCATATGACACATGGTGGGTGTTTAGTAAGTATTTGTGGAATGAATTAACAAATATAAAAGACTTTAAATACCTGGTGCGTAGCAAGTAATTGAGTTTCGGAGGTAAAGGTTTACAGGTAAACATGGTAATTAAAAGATTTCATTAATTTACATCACTTCAGATGGGATAGTATTCCTTTTTCCATCATGTAAGAGTTTTCTTTTGTGCCTACTGAAAGAACTATTTCATTTTATATCATTTTGTGCACATGTCAAAAGGAGAACATTAAGGGAAAAACATTGGTAAGAGTATTCCTACCACTTCATATCCAGAGTGTGAATCTTCTGAATGACTGATGGACTCAGAGGCATCAATGATCTTGTTTTTCTCTTAAAGTGTTGGAAATACAGCATTTTTTTTTGGTAAACTTTTTTATTAAAAATCATGAAAAGTATAAAATTCAAAAGGGTATAGCTGAGTGAATTTTCAAAAACATATATTCACCACCTAATTCAGCAAATAAAACTTTTTAGCACCCAGAGTCTCCTTTCCAACAGGTAACCACATCTTGACTTATAAGATTATAGATTAGTTTTGCCTATTTTAAAATTTTATATAAAAATGTGGGGCACGGTAGCTCATGCCTGTAATCCTAGCACTTTAGGAGCCCGAGGCCGGTGGATCACCTGAGGTCAAGAGTTTGAGACCAGCCTGGCCAACATGGTGAAACCTTACCTCTACTGAAAATACAGAAAATTAGCCAGGCATGGTGGTGGGTGCCTGTAATCTCAGCTACTTGGGAGGCTGAGGCAGGAGAATCACTTGAACCCAGGAGGTGGAGGCTGCAGTGAGCTGAGACCACATCATTGCACTCCAGCCTGGGCAACAGAGCAAAAACTCTGTCTCAAAAAAATAGATAAAAATTTATATGAAGGGAATCATATAGTATGTATTCTCTCATGTTTGAGTGTAGATTGATATATTTGTGAGACTCATACATGTTAAGTATAGCAGTAGATTACTCATTTTTATTGCTGCCCAATATTTCATCGTACACACATACAATATAGCCATTCTGTCATCAATGGATGTTTGGATTGTTTCTAGTTTGGTGCCGCCATGAAGTGTTGCCATATATGTTCTTGAGTGTGCTTCGGTTGTGTGTGTCTCGGTACATATGTATGCATTTTTATTTGTATATACCTACTGATGGCAGCGGTGGGCCATCTGGAGCAGCTGCTGCCATCACGCCAGCTCCAGTGGGGGAGGTGCAGGTGGTAGCAGCAGGAGCAGCTGCAGGAGCAGCAGTGGTAGTGGTGGGACCTCTGTGCCCCGTATCACCAAGGCAGCTGAACTATGTCACCCCCACCCTCCCATGGCTGGGCAGGACCCACTCCAGTCCTGGAGCCTCTGCAGTAGCCTCAAGCTCACCCATTGCCGCATCTTGGGAGCTCACAAGCACCCCGGCTGAAGGTGGAGCCATCCCTGAGGGCCTCCCCTGAGAGCCTTGGGTTTGTTTGTGTGACCTGTACCTCACCTGCTTGCTGTGGGGAAAATAGGGCCAGGGCTGTGCATTCCATGGAGCCAGGGACAAGGGGGAGTCTTGCCCCTTCTAAGTTGGTGGGGAGGGGGCTCATTAGATGCAACTGCAGCCGCCCAAGTCGTGGCTGGGAACTGGGGGATCCCTTTGATTTTGGGAGCCATTGGCAGGCAGAAGCACCACTCTCCAAGGCACAGCTTTAGCCGCTCAAGCTTCTACTGTGGACTCGGGCATCTCTGCACTCCCCGGGGGGGGGGGGGGGGTCCCAGGAAAGCCCTCCCTTCCCCCACAGGCTTGGAAGTGCCTGCTCCTACTCTATGGCTTCTCCCCTCTTTGGCACCTGCTCTGATCACAGAGAAAAGTTGAGGCTTAGCCCGGGCACTGTCACAACCCGGCTGGGTGTGTAGTGCGTGGGACAGTGCTGACATGCCAGCCCCCTAAAGCCTTGCCTCCCTCTGGACTTTGGGTGCCAACAAACACGGGATGGAGGCCAGGGGGTGCTGAGGGTGGTTTGGTGCTGGCCTGAAGGTGCCCCTAGGCACGATCAGCCTTGGCACCACGAACAGCAGCAGGACGCAGACAAGATACTGGGTGGCCCTGGAGGAAGCCCCACCTTCAAGCCAGGGAAGGCATGGAGCCTGGGGGCAAGGCTGCTGGTCCTGTGGACCAGAGTGGGAACTTGGGCTTTTCCAGGCCTGCCAGTGGCAGCCCATGGACCAACTGGCATGCACGTCCTCCCCTCTAACACCCATAAAAGCCCCATACTCAGCCAGACCCAAAGAGACAGTGGGATGACCAGCTGCAGAGAGGAGCTAAGCTGGTCAGGACACCCTGGCTACAGGGAGGAGCTACCTGGCAAGTCTCCCCTGAGCTGTTCTATCGCTCATTAAGGCTCCTCTTCATCTTGCTCACCTTCCACTTGTCTGCATACCTCATTCTTCCCGGATATAGAATAAGAACTTGGGACCTATCAAATGGAGGTGCTGAAAGAGCTAAAACACAAAGAGAGCTGAAACACGCCCTTTCCCTGCCACATTGTGGGCAGCAAAGGACAGAAGAGAGAAGGGGAGGAGAGCTGTGGCCCTTCAGGGACCCCAGACCTAGGAATTCCCCGAGCCAGTGCTGTGATACACTCTTTAGGACTCTGTGGTTCCTGGTGTGTCTAAACTTCTAGACAGCACTGTGTTTCCTGGTGCCAGCTGTGGAAGATGCTTGTGGTATGCCCGGTCCAGCCACAGCCTTGCAGGGAGCCAGCACCCATGCCAGTGTCTGGAGCTGCCTGCTCTCCCACAGCCAGCATGCCTGGCTGTGCTCGGTGGCTGGCTCCCATGCTTGCTTACACGCTTCCTGCCACTCTGTGCCTGGCTCACCCTTGGCAGACATAAGATCCAGGACAGTAGTGTGAGCTGGGCACAGCCTACCAGAACAAGAGGGCAGAACGAGCCCAGTGGGCCAGAGCAAAACTTGGGCAAACGCGTCACTGCCCACAGGTTTCTGGCTGGTGAAGTGACACCCCAAGGATCCCATGATACTATGAGTGAAATTTCTGATTCATAAGATATGTAAATGCTTAGCTTTAGCATATACTGAGGGACAGTTATCCAAAGTGGTTTAGTGGATACTGAGAAAGTTTTCCAAACTGGTATCCAGAGGTATAAGCTCCATAATCCCAACAGTGTATGAGAGTCTGTGTTGCTCCACATTCTCACTAACATTTGGTATAGTCAGTCTTTTAAATTTTTGCTATTCTAATGGGATAGCACTCATTTTTAATTTTAAATAACTTATTAGAGCTTACCATTTTTTTTAAGTAGAAGTTTTTGAGCATTTGCAAAAGGAGTAGAAAGATACTCACCAAACTGTTAACAGTAATTACCTGAATGGCAGAATTGTGGGTCAATTTGTTCTTTGATTTTTATTTCAACCAAAGATATAGTTTCTAAACATGTAAAATACTTTTTTTTTTTTTTTTTTTTTTTTTGAGACAGTCTTGCTCTGTCACCCAGGGTGGAGTTCAGTGGTGCAATCTCGGCTCACTGCAGCCTCCCCTTCCTGGGTTCAAGCTGTTCTCCAATGATTCTCTTAGCCTCCCAGGTAGCTGGGATTACAGGCACCTGCCACCACACCTGGCTAATTTTTGTATTTTTAGTAGAGATGGGGTTTTGCCAAGTTGGCCAGGCTGGTGTCAAACTCCTGACTTCAAGTGATTCACCCATCTGGGCCTCCCATAGTGCTGGGATTACAGGTGCGAGCCACTGTGCCCAGCCAGCATGTTCTAATAAAAATAAAAACTGGCAGTAGTTCCCAAAGTCTTTATAGTAAAACATAAGTACCAAGGATGTTAACAGATACTCCTGAAAAGACTGTCAAGACTACTTATGTTTGATTTTGTTTACTGCAGGACTGCTCAGAGGCTTTAAAAATGCTAGTGAGTTTTGTGAATTCCTTGTGCACGGGTACTATACAGTAGTGTGTCTGGTTTCTGAAACTTAAGTTTCCAAAATGCTCATGTATACCTTAAGGATCCTAGTATACTGAGAAGCAAGATATACTAAATGCTGGAATGGAAGAAGCAAACCTATAACATACAAAAATAGGTTACTAAAGGGCAAATAATTCATATAGTAGATGGAGTGTTCACAAATAAGTCTTCCCTGTATAATGAAACACTTTGAAAAATTGGTATGCTATTTTCAATACCTTCTGAATTGAAGATATCTTTAATATCTTCTATTGTGAATTTGAAATTATCCAAATGTGAATCCGAGAGTGGAATCCCATAGTACGTCTGTATTTTTCCCTCTGCATTTGAATGTTAGCTATTTGAGTATCTTCTGTGATCAGGACACTGGATTTGCATTATAAAGTTTAAGATTGCATAGATGGTAAGATACCACGAGATTCACAGGACCTTGAGCTTTGGGTTCTCTTTGATCCTTTGGACGTCAAACAGCAACTTACTTTGCTTTTTGAACACGGTAAGACAAAAGTAACAAGGTAAGACAAAGCAGATTCAGACTGATTTCAAAGAAAACATCTAGACAGTTATACAAATGATAGACATTTGTCACCATAGTTCAGCAATACAATTTAACAACCAAAGGGTTCTACTGAGGGCCAACGGCTAGAATTATTCACCAGTGTTGCCAACTCTTTAACACATTGCCAAATATGCTGTGTTGCCAAGTATGTTAGCCAACTTGGCAGTATGACAAAAGGGTGTGGTTTGGAGTAACAGAGACTTGGGCTTGAATTTCAGTTTCACTACTTACTCAGCTCTGCCACTTTCTTTCTTTTGAGACAGAGTCTAGCTCTGTTGCCCAGGCTAGAGGGCAGTGGCACAATCTCAGCTCGCTGCAACCTCCGCCTCCTGGGTTCAAGTAATTCTCCTGCCTCAGCCTCCCAAGTAGCTGAGATTACAGGTATGTGCTACCACACCTGGCTAATTTTTGTATTTTTTAGTAGAGACGGGGTTTCACCATGTGGCCAGCCTGGTCTTGAACTCCTGACCTCAAGGGATCTGCATGCCTCGGCCTCCCAAAGTGCTGGGATTACAGGCGTAAGCCACTGCACCTAGCCAGCTCTGTGACTTTCTATGAGATTTAATTTTCTTGACTGAAATAAGGATGATAATGTTAGCTCTGTTAGGGATGCTGAAAATTAATTAAGCTAGTATGTGTGAAAGGACCTGCCTAGTACTGTAACAAACAGACCAGGGTTCTCAATAAATGAGGTTTTCTTTCTTAATGAAATAAAGTATAAGCACTGACAAGGCTACAGCTGATCTACTTTCATACCAGAATGTGTTTCTTTTCTCCACTGAGTTTCACACAATTTGATGTTTTTGTTCTCTGTCTCCCCTCCCCCTCTCCCTCAGTTCTTTTTCTGGTACCAGTACTCTCTTTCTTCCTTCCTCACACCATCCCGTTTCTCACTGCTAAAGAGACATAATGCTTTAACCAATTCTTAATAATGTGTTAACTGACGAGGTTAACAGATTGAAGTTTAAGGTATTTTACCCTTTCTGGTAGTCAACCAACAATACTTGAAAATACAAAAGACTCAAGGATGCTGAAGAATGAATCTCAAATGGCCAAGTTTCAACACCATCACGGATGGTGCATGAGATTTTTCTGTGAGGGAGGCTTCTGGATACACCTTGAATCCTTTTTGAGAGCAATTATTTATTGAACACCAACTATATGCCAGAGACTTCCTTTGACTTGTTACCACTGTGTGGTATACCATTTATTGAATAGGCTAGTCTTACTCTTTTACTTTTCCCAAACATTTAAAATGGAAATACATTCCTTAAAGAGTCAGAATTCTTCAGCTTTCTGGATCTTTCCACATTTTGACAGTCATCTTAAAGTAAAGAGAAAGCTGATAAAGGTACTAGTTATATATGACATCTGGGCTGACCTCTTAATTCTTTTGAAATGGAAATAATTTGCTGGGTTTTTTTGTTATTGGCATACTAAAAGATGGTATCTTTTCAAATTGTTGATTTTTAATTATCACCTTACATAACTTGCAGGTACCTTTTTTACTTTGTTCCTCCCAAAATGCTGGGATTACAGACAAGTGCCACTGTGCCCGGCTGGTCCCCACTCTTCTGAAATGAAGGGGTATCTAAGGGGTCCCAAGTACCCCTTAGATAATTTGCATATTGATTAAAAGCAGAATTTTCTCAAAATAAGATGCATCTTTGAAAGTCCATCCAATTATTAGACTTTCTTAAAAAGGCCAAGAGCAACTTTCTTAAATAAGACACATGCTAACTTATTCTCCACGTTGTATGAAAACCTCAAATAATTATTGAGAACCCTGAATTACTGAGAATCCTGAATATTATTGATCTATATCATATAAGTGGAAGTGTCCCTTCTGTAAAATTAGAATGTCACCAGAGATCAGTGTAGCTTACTTACCAAACCAATCAAAACAAACTCCTGCAAAACAAAAAGTCAAAAAAACATACTATATCCTGTATTTATTGCAGGTAGAAATTGAAGAACTTTACCTGCTGTCTATCTTCCTAGTGGTGATAATACTCAGAAATATGATCATCATTGATATCTTTAGCCATCCACAAACGCTTGTTACTTTTGGTGCTTAAGTACCATTTTGATAGTAAAAATATACTTACAAAATATTTGGAGCAATTAAATAGTTCAAAGAAGCGGAGTTAATAATCTACTATGATATTTACTATAGAAATACTGAAAACCAAAAAGCCACATTGATAGTAACTTTTCTTCCTTGAGCTCACTTCTAAAGAACCATAACAAACTAAATTACATTTAAACATACAATAGTCATTAACTAGGCAATCACTTACTGAGTCTACCATAGGCAAGACATTAAAAATGTTTCTTCTTCTTCTTAGCCCAGCAACATTGTATATGGTAAGGAGGTGAAATTACAGACATTGAAGTCTGAATTCAAATGTTAACTTCTTTAAAGCTCCCTAGGTTAAAGACCGGTCCTCCTCCTCCCAGCTGAATCTCAATGTTGGAATGATACACAACATTTGAGTGGAAACTCTATTCAAACTTTGGCAGATACTTAGAAGTATGGTTTTGAGTTTTTATTTTCTTAGATAATTTGCTTATTGATTAAATTACCTACTGTGTATAAAGTGCGATGATAGGTGTGGCTCATCAGGTAAATTGTTTATTAAACAGCAAATGAATAAATATAAAATTGCCTTTCAATGAAAAGATTAGCTCGAAACTATATAATACAAGTGTGAACTCAAGGCAGAGAATGTATCTTCAGCACCTTTTTAAATTCCCAGATCCTGAGTAGCTAACACAGTGGGCATTTAATTTTTTTTTCATTGCTACAATAGGGAAATAGATCTAAAAGAAGAAATTCTGAAATAGAATAAGCTCCTGTGGAAGCTACTCAGAAATCTTGATTAAATAAAGACCTTTATAGAGTTTATACAAATGACTAATTTCTAGTTTTTCCTTTTGCTTAGTAATTGCTATGGGGGTAGAAATTAAGTCATTATATGTAATATATACATATAAAGTAGTATCTAAAACTAGACAAACCTGATACAGAAGCTTTTTAATGTGGCAATTATTGCTACAATTACTCTGTAAGTGAAAATTATTTCACATTACCCCAGAAGGGAAAACTATGCTTAAGACAGGTACAATCAATTTTATCATAAAGATATGCTAAGTCTGCTGCATAGTTAAAAACAATTCTTTAGAAGCTGAGCTATTTTAATCTAGATTCGGTCTTCCACTCATCATAAACCTCTCCTTTAAAAATGTTGATTTGCATGTATATTCAACAATTCTTACTTGCAATTCTTGTAGGTAAGTCAGTATTTTCTTAATAAAACTAGTAACATTTATTAGAGGGTTTCTTCATACTGAGAAGGCAAAAGGACTCAATGCCTCACACATGAGGCAAGTCAAAAGAACATTATTTTTATTAATCGATTTGACTTTTGAATATGTTGTTTTATTCACTTCAAAATCTGAACCTTGGCTGGGTACGGTGGCTCATGCCTGTAATCCCAGCACTTTGGGAGGCTGAGGTGTACAGATGACTTGAGGTCAAGAGTTCAAGGCCAGGCTGGCCAACATAGTGAAAAACCTGTCTCTAGTAAAAGCACAAAAATTAGCCGGGCACGATGGTGGGCGCCTGTAATCCCAGCTACTCGGGAGGCTGAAGGAGAATCGCTTAAACCTGGGAGGCACAGGGTGCAGTGAGCGGTGACTAGCTACTGCACTCTGGCCTGGGCAACAGAGTGAGACTATCTCAGCAAACAATAAAATCTGAAGATAAAGCGCTTTGACAATAAAGTATAAAAAAGACAGCTACATATTTTATAGCTTAGCTTCTACCTAATACATCTTTATATATGAAAAAAAACGCATTGCCTTTAAAATTATTTACCCCTTTTCAAACAAAATACATGTCGACTTGGAGGTGCAAACTCACAGTAAGAACACAAGTAAAAATCACTTTAACCAGTGCTAAACCGAGGCTCACGGAAGTTAAATAACAAGGCTGTGCATACTTGGTCAGGTTCCGATTAGGCTCTCATCGGACTGAAAAGTTTGCACCCCCAAGTTCAAGGTAAAGAAAGGCTTCACTGTGCTGAAGTCCCTAGTGTGAGGCAAAGTTACATGGCCATCAGAGAGCTAATTACGAAAAACTATGTTTAAGTTATTTCCGTGTTAGTGTTTTCCACCTCTAGACTCAGAATGCAGTTGAAAGATGTGACCCGAAACATTTGTTTTCCCTTGAGAGGAAATGCACAGTCGGAAGGGAAGTTCACAAAAACACCTCTTCAGTAATACTGTTTTCGTCTTTATAAAAAGCTCTCATCGCAACTCTGTGGTGGCACTCCAGGCCCTCAAGTACTCATTTTGGTGATCGCTGGCTCCCTTTCAGTCTGTCTCACAAGCCAGGTTATAAATGGTTTGTAAACAGGGGCCCTGTTTTTATTTTGAACCCATCGCATAGCCTGGCACAGAGTGGCAGAGTGTGCGCCCAATAAATACTTAAGTGGAATTACGCTGAAAACCAGGAAGAGGTAAAGCCATCTTCCATCTGCCAAAGACTGGTGTTGCTTTATCGGTGATTTTCATTCTTAGAGAGCTTTAATGTGAATGAAATTATTCCTTAGTGTGCATTTGAGAATTCTATGGAAAGCGGTTTTAAAAATTAAGCATACCCTCTTAGAGGCAGGGGGGCACAGTTCTGGACAGATGAGCAAGAAAGCGACAGTGACATCTCTGCATTGTTCAGAAAAGAAAGGTCAACAAAGAGTAGAAATAGAACACTCAACCCACCCTACATTGTTTCCCTGGAACGTTCTCTGTGTCCCTTATCATTTAAGCTCTTTATCTGTAGTTTTCTTGAAGCTGACTATATCCTCTTTTGGGGTGAGGGGGAGGGAGAGGGAGGAAGGAGATGGAGGAGAAGGTCTGAGATGATTTTTTTCGACAGCAGCGTCCACTTAGGCCCTTGGGGGGAGGCCGGGTCACGGGGCCTCCTTGCACCAGTGGTCTACAACGTCTTGCCTGCGGTTTACAACCGCTCTTTAAAAATAATTTCCCTTTGGGACAGCCCCCCGGCTTCTTCCTGCCACCCCATCCCCCACCCGAATCCTTAGAGGCCCCAGGCAAAGAAACGCTCTGGCTCCCGGGGTAGGTCTCAGAGTAAACAGCACGCTTGGAGGATTACAATCGACCCGAGGCCAATTCGACCCTTTCCCTTTGCCGCCCTCAATTGACCCTTGACAGCAGCCCCTGCTCTCCCCTTCAAATGGAAAACCCACAGACACACACACAAACAAAAACCTCAAGTCTTCCTTTCGGTTGCTACCCGCAATGACGTTTCCCCCTTCGGGTCCCGCCCCTCCAGGGGGCTTGGAATTTTGGGATTGGCCAGAGGCTGTGGCGACAAGGCCCCGATTGGACGGCATGGTGCTGACTGACAGCGGGGGCGGCCGCCGCACCCTCCCTCTCTCCCCGGTGTGCAAATGTGTGTGTGCGGTGTTATGCCGGACAAGAGGGAGGTGACCGTGGCGGCGGCGGCGGTTCTGTTTATTGTCCCTCTCAGTGTGTGTGTGTGAGGAAACCGGGGACTCAGCGGGGCTGACGAAGGCGGCCTTTGAAGCAGCGGCGGCGACCGGGACGGCTAGTCTGGCGACTCGAGCTGCTGGCCTTCGCGGAGTGTGAGAAGGACAAGGCACCTCTGCGTCCCCGCCACGTCCGAGCGCCCAGGGCTCCCCGGCCGACCTCGCGGCTCGCACCCCCGGGCTTCAGCCCGGCTTGAAGCGGCGCCCGCGGGCGGACGAGAAGGCAGCGCCGCCCCTCGGCCGCTGCCGGTCACCGCCTGCTTTCTCCTCAGCCGCGGCGCTAGGCCCGGGCGACGCGGACGCCGCGCCTCGAGTTTGAGGGCAGCCGGCGGCGCGGCCGCCTCGGCGGGCTCGGCTGGACGTCCGCTCCGGGTCTTCGCGATGGGGCGCGGGGATCGGCGCAGCTAGGAGTGCGGCGAGCGGAGCGGCGGGTGCGGAGCGGCGGGGCCCAGCGGCCCGCAGGGAGGCGGGAGCGGCGGCTGCGGCCTCGGGGCCTGTGAGCTGGAGGCACTCGCCATGGCCAAGTCGGGTGGCTGCGGCGCGGGAGCCGGCGTGGGCGGCGGCAACGGGGCACTGACCTGGGTGGTGAGTGGCGGGCCTTCGGGACTGGCGGCTGGGGTGGGGGTCCGGGCCACTGTATTGTTCCTGGCCCGCGGCGGGGGCGGAATTCCGCGGGTCCCAACGGGCGGGGCAGGGGAAAGGGAGGGAAATCCCGTCCCCGGAACGGGGGCTCCATTGGGGCCTGTGCCTGCAGAATCCCCCAGCCGGCTCCCTGCGCCTTTTTCTTTCTTGTCTGTACCTCTTTGGAATCCTTGGTTGCCAGAGCGTTATGTGTACTTGAAACTTCGAGGGGACAAAACCGTGAATGTAACCTGTAGCCCCCGCTTCCTCTCTGCCTCCTTCCCAGACTCTTCCAGGGCAGCCGGGCCTGAAATGGTGGGAATGGCGATAATGCAAGTGTGTCTGTGTGGGGCAGCATTTTCTCTAAATGTAGTTTCCTGGGAAAAGGGGTGTGTGTGTGTGTATTCTGAATGCGGCCCTTTCTGGGGGAGAATGGATGAGGCCTTCTACAGTAATTTGCACCTCAGTTTGGAAAGCCTCATTCAATTGAGAGCGCATTTGGAATGACTTTCACAGCAGTTAATACTGTAGGTCGTCACTCTGTCAGGGGGAGATTATTAAAAGAAGTGCTTGCCTACGTCAGCATCGCAGGTGTAATGGGGAGGTGGCTGAAGTGCTTAGTCCTGGAGTTAAAGGATTTCAACGCTCAGTTCCTGCTGGGAAGTAGAAGTAGCTGCAGCAGAAGGAGGAAGGAAGACCGATTCCCACGACAGATCGATAATTCTCTGGCATTTCACTTGCTCAGCGTAGAGTTCAGACCAGGGTCATTTCCTATACAGAAAACCCAGTTTAGTCCACTGACTAGGTGTGTCGGAGAAAAGAAAAAAAGTGTTATATTTTTCTGGGACTTTTGACGGTCGAATTCCCCCATCCCTGTTTTAAACACCTCAAGGGAGCTTTCATATAGGCAGTTTTTATTACTTAATTCCTTTTCTCTCTGTTTGGGTGAGGTTTAGGTGAGTTGAGTAGCAATTTGTGCTGTGTTGACAACTGCTTCTTATAAAAAGGGTGTTACAGCAGCAAAACATTTCAGCCACTTAAGTTTGTGGTGCCGGGGTACACTGCAAACATAACTTGCCAGGCTCTTATTGTTGAAATTCTCTGAATGTTGTATGTTACTCCAGTTGTGTAGAATCAAAGTATGAAGGGACGAAACCCAGGAGAGAAAATGTCAGATGTGAAGTTAGTGGCCCATGTGGACTTGCAGTAGAGAGTATGTGAGAGGAAGGAGGAGATGGACGCATGCATGCAAAAGAATGACTTTCAAAATTAATGGCTTTTACCCCCTGTTACTAAAACCAGACATCAGAAAATGGACTTAGATAGCTAACTGGTATTGTAAGTTCTCATTGACGATTTGAAAGTGTTGAAGCCTGATCGGTGTTTCCTCTAAAGACGTTTGGTTCTATAATGGTCAACATTTTGCTCCGTGGTGGATTGTTGGCTTTAACATTTGATAGCAGTACTTTAGTTTACTGTTATTTAATTTTGTAGATAATTAAATGACAATTTATTTCAAGCTCCATAGGAAACTCATTGCCAATAAATTTAGCAAAACTTGGAGCATCTCATTCAATATAGGAAAAATCCATTTGAAACTAAAATTGACTTATCGATTAAAGGAATTTTCATTATAAAGTGGATTATGGGAAATATGGGAAATGCAGTAAAATAGAAGTGAAGATCACTTAGTCTTTTGTTTATAGAGTATATCTTATGGAATTAGAAGTTTATTAAAAAGATAATCACTCCTATAAGTCTCCTTTAAGAGTTGATGCTTACTCTAAATTTAAGTTAGGCTATATGAGCATTTTTATGTCCATAATATACATCATTGATCATAGACTGGTTTGATTTTATGGGAGGCAATATAGTGACGTAGTTACGGGCTTTGATGTCAGTCTGATGCAGGTTCACATACTGTCTCCAACACATATAGTTAGCTGGACTTTATGTCCAAGGAACCTAACCTTTCCAAGCCTGTTTTTTACTCTGTGAAATAAGGTCGCATTGAGAATTAAATGAGATAACATATGTAGCACTGTGTTGGGCTTAGTGGATGTTTGTTATTATTGGTGAACTTCAAGAAATACACACTTTGAAATAATAGATTGCAGTTGCTTTTACATAAAATATCTTTTAGCTGGGGTAAAAGCAAATTAAGTTTTCCTTTGCATGAGTTGGGGGTTTATTGCAGTGGTCATCTATTTTGAGAGAGGTAACTTCGTCTGCTTTAGTGAAGCTGGTGTTATGTTGCCACCTGCTTGTGGATAACAGGAAGAAATAAAAATAGAATTAGCCCCTGATTTCTTTAGTCTGGGTGGGGGTTGTATGCCATGTGTTGCTGATATTAACTACTGTTGGGAAGAATGCCAGCATGTGTTGTTAATGTTGTCATTGCATGAAAATTTACCCTTCAATATCTGAAACCACAAAGCCAAGTGGTTTTAGGACTAACATTAACTTTTTTTTTTTGTGAGATGGAGTCTTGCTCTGTTGCCTAGGCTGGAGCACTGAGTGGCACAGTCTCTGCTCACTGCAACCTCCGGCTCCTGGATTCAAATGATTCTCCTGCCTTAGGCTCCCGAGTAGCCGAGATTACAGGTGTGCACCATTACGCCCAGCTAATTTTTGTATTTTTACTAGAGACAGGGTTTTACCATGTTGGCCAGGTTGGTCTCCAACTCCTAACCTTGTGATCCACCCACCTCGGCTTCCCAAAGTGCTGAGATTACAGGCGTGAGCTACGGCGCCCAGCCAGTTTCTTTTAATAATTCATTTGGTTTATGTTCGGTTTGGAGTATCTTCACCAGAATTTTTATAATTAAAAAAAGTGAAAAATATGACTATGGCAAAGCTATTTTGATTTAAAATGTGTAGCAGTTACAAAGGCTTCTCTTAAGCTAGCAGGGTTTCTTTCTTTCTTTTTTTTTTTTTGAGATGGAGTCTTGCTCTGTCGCTAGGCTGGAGTGCAATGGTACGATCTCAGCTCACTGCAACCTCCGCCTGCCGGGTTCAAGTGATTCCGCTGCCTCAGCCTCCTGAGTAGCTGGCACTACAGGCACGTACCACCATGCCTGACTGATTTTTTTGTATTTTAGCAGAGACAGGGTTTTACCCTGTTGGCCAGGATGGTCTCAATCTCCTGACAGTGTGGTCTGCCCTCCGTGGCCTCCCAAAGTACCGGGATTACAGGTGTGAGCCACCGTGGCCGGCCAGTGTTTCTTGAATTAATTCTTTGTAAAGCTTTGATTAGGAGATAATAATACTCTGGTTCATTCTGTCAGTCTTGTATCATAAATGGTTGTAGCAGATACATTTGTGGAAATATTAGAATATAGTTATGTGACTTGATATTTTCCCCAACAATATTCTAATTTAGTAGATTAAAAAAAAATTGTAATGGAAAATGTTAAGCATCTCAAAAAGTGGTAACCAGAATAGTATAACAAGCTTCCCTCTGTTTAGCCTCAAGTTCCAGGGATTATCAACTTAAGACCACCCACTTAATTCCTTCTCATTCTTTTTTTTTTTTTTTTTTTTTTTTTTTGAGACGGGGGTTTCACCATGTTGGCCAGGCTGGTCTCGAACATCTGATCTTGTGATCCACCTGCCTCGGCCTCCCAAAGTGCTGGGATTACAGGCGTGAGCCGCCGCGCCTGGCCCCCCCTTCTCATTCTTTTGAAGCAGAGCAAATCCTAGGATTCTATCACTTTATTTGTAAATATTTCAGTGTTTAACAGTTAAATGTCTTTTGAAAAAAACTACGTAACCACAAATAGCATTGTAGTTTTCTTAAAAGTAAAATTTTTTGAACCATGTAATATTTTTTGGGCTGTGACTATCTCTAATTAAACATGACTGTGTATTTAAATATTGTTTAAAGATTTGTTTTAAGAACTTTGCTTTAGTGGTTTACTTTCCAAGTCTAAATTGCTGAGCCAGACTTTCATAAACTATGTGCACTTTCCAATGTAATTTATTTATTATAGTCTCCATAGTTAGGTTTATCTTTTCACTGTCCCAGGTACAAGTTATGCCTGTTTTTGTCACTTTGTCTTTGCATATTTGCCTTCCATCTGGAATTCCTCTTTAACTTCTCTTTACTAGTCTAAATCTTAACTACTCTTCAGTGCTAGCTCAGAACCTCATCACATTGTTATTTTCCAGTTTATTCTCATCTTTTTCTTTCATTGAATGTTTGTTTCATGAATCATAAAACAAGTCTTTTTTATGTAACTTTCATGCATGATAACTTTGCCTTAACAATATTATAAACTTCTGAAGTTAGCATGTATTTTCCTTGTTTATGTCCTTTATAGTGTTGAGCAAAGATCTCAATACAGAATCCACTCTCAGTTATTAACAAATTGGATAATTGACATATTGACCTCCTAAAAAGTCTTCTCTCATTAGTAGAAGTGTTTAAGTAACAGTATTTTTTAGATACATTCCCAAGTACATGATGATATAGCAGTATTTAGGCACTTTTTAAAAAACTTAATTACCTGTAATTCCAGATTTGTTAGATGGTGGCAACAATTGCATTTTACTGAGTACATTTTAAGAAACAAACTTCTTGAATTTTTAAAAATCTTAATACACGTAGAACCCCATTTTAACAAAAAGTTGAAGTAGCTATAGTTATTCCTATTTGCAGAGAAGAAAACGGGTTTAGAGATTAGGTAACAAACTCTTAGGCACATGGTTAAGGCATAGGTGGAATTTAAACCAGACATGTTCTTAACTGACGTTTACAAAGCCTCCAACTTTAAAAACATTCAAAGACAAAACAGCTCATCTTTTATACTCTGATATGACAGAATAAAGAGACATCTGTGATACACCTATCTTTTTCTACTAACCTTTTATTTCATACAAAAAGCTAAGGAATATATTTCCTTTTCAGAATATGTGTATCTAGTATAGCATAATGCTAAGAGTATGGGCTGAAATTAGATCATCTAGTTTCATAATTCACCTTTTTCAAGTAGTAGTTTTGTTAGCTTTGGGAAAACACTTGTCCTGACCTTAGTTATCTCTTCTGTATAAAATAAATTATGATAACAGTATTTATTTCATGCAGATACTATATGAGGATTAATTGAGATTATCCATATAATTCCTGTAGTGCTTGGCCCATAGTAGCTCCCAGATGGGTTCACACATACATTTTCCCTCCTTTTTAAATCCAGTGGTAAGTATTTTCATTCCTTTTATATTTATTTTCTTAGCAGAGTCTAAGTATTTACTACTGTCTTAAGTATCTCTCTCTCAACTCTTCTACCTCTTCCCTTGCGCCTTGGCTTAGAAGGGTATTTCTGAAGAAGCCTGGACAGGGAACAACTTGTTGATTTTTGCTTCATTAATGGTGGTAGATAACATGGCTTCTCCATATAGGCGAAATATGATTAGAATTAACAACATGGGATGGGAGCCTTGAGGGAGAAGAGAGGAGATGTTACAAAAGGTTAATGTTAAGTCTGAGGGGATTGTACAGAAGAAGGTAAAAGAAGGGGCTTGTTGCTAGGCTGCCAGCCCCCACTTCCACTCTTGTTGGCTTGGTGTTGGTGAACTTTCTGTGTTGATTATGTGAATGAGTCGCTCAGTTCTTTTTTAGTACCAACTGGCAAACCATCTCCTTTACCCTCTTTGTCAGCAATTCATTCTCCCTCAGAAAAACAGGAACACTGGGGTGCTTCTGCCAGATCTCTATATCTCAGGTGACAGCTCTGTCCATTGAAGAATCTTTTGTTTTGTTTTACAGATTGATCGTGGTATATAGTCGTTCTGAAAAACAGGAGGTTTTACTGGAATGTTTTCCATTTTCTTCTGATGATTGAGAAGTGTTCTTGCTAAAGATCAAATTGCGATTAGTATTAAATCTATATTTTTATTATTGGGCATTAGCAATATTGCAAAAGTGCCATAAGATAGGTTAATATTTAAAATATATAGCTTATATGTTTATTTTGATTTTTTTGTTATAATTTTAAATTTTCCCCAAATGCTTTAATTTGGCAGCTGGCTTTTGAAATTCAGAAGAAGTCAATGATGTTATATCATGTTTATAAATGAAAAAGAATTAAAACAACTTTTAGATATGTGTAGGAAATTAATATAGTGATTATTTTACATTTTCATTGTCTTTTATATGAGAATGAAAATGTTGGCTTGATTTCTTAGAATTCAATGTAATTGGATGCTGGAATTATTTATGACCATAAGTAGTTTGGTAATTTGTTTGCATAAATTAAGGTAGGGAAATAAATTACAAATAAACTTAAATCATAAGTTTTCAATTGTTACTAAGTCTCAATGCAAATTTATTCAAAATGCTCTTGGTAAATTATTATTATTTTTTGAGACAGAGTCTTACTCTGTCGCCCAGACTGGAATGCAGTGGCGCGATCTCGGCTCACTGCAACCTCTGCCTCCTGGGTTCAAGTGTTCTCCTGCCTCAGCCTCCCGAGTAGCTGGGACTACAGGCGTGTGCCACCACACCCAGCTAATTTTTTGTATTTTTAGTAGAGACAGGGTTTCACCATGTTAGCCAAGGATGGTCTCGATCTCCTGACCTTGTGATCCTCCTGCTTCAGCCTCCCAAAGTGCTGGGATTACAGACGTGAGTCACTGCGCCCGGCCAGTAAATTATTGTTTTTAAAGGCATATTGTTAATTTTTATTCAGTGGGGAGTACTGGGAGCAATTGCTGTAGTACATGGTATCTTATTACTATGAACATGTAAGAATAAGAAAAGGTAAATCAAAAGACACTTTCAGGTTCTAAAGTGAGCATACTTCTGTTTGCCTACATGTGTCAAATATACATCACTCTCTTTTATCATCCGTTGAATTGAGGTGCTTTTATAAACACATAGATACGGGTTTGCTAGTTTGTGGTTGTTCAAAGCAATTTCCTGTTCTCTTTTCTGAATTTTGTCAGCAAAAGTGTTAAAACTGAAGAGCTACCCAGGGTGACATTTTTTTAAGAGATAGAGATAGTGATGATAACAGCAAGGGAGGAGGTGCAGAATAGGTTTCTTATTTAGCTTCTCTTCTAAGGCCAAAGGTGGTTTGTATTAAATATGCATACTGTTTTAGGGATGGGATCATCCTATTAACTGGGTAAGTTGCCCTCTCTCCCCTTACCCCAGATTTTGATTTTTAGTGGCCTGGACATTGCTTAGGGTACAACTTTCTACTGATAAACAGGAGTTGAAAGAGACTATTATTTCAGGTTTCTGTTAGAAAAACTTATAAACATCTCACAGGAGAATCTCCTGCATTTGCCACTAGTGAGCCAGTGAGCAATGTAAATCATAATTTTTTGAGAATGGGAACGTAAAAGACAAATTGGATTCTATGGTTAATTTATACTTTCTACTCTGCCAAGGCTGCCAATCTTACTGGTGTATTTTGATTTTGTTTTCGCATAGCTTCTAGTGAGAAAGTCGGGGGTTGCAGAAGTAATAAGTAGGTATAAACATTGCCTCTAGGAAAAGAAACCTTCAGTTTTATTCTAGTTTAATTATATTTTCACATGTATGGGCTAATAAGCTTTTAACATATTTCTTTATGCATTTATTGTAGGAAATTAGAAAACATGTATAAAAATAATAGAAATCGCATGTATTTCTACTCTATAGGGCTGTTCGGTATATTTCACATTATTTCCTATGCATACATGCGTACTTTTTTTTTTGTGACAAAAATGGACTCATGTTTTATATATACTCTTGTAATGTTGTCCACTAAACATTACATTTTATAAGGTAATTTAAAAATACTTGATTATCTTTACTAATATAAATTTTCTATAACAGCTAGAGCAGGGGCTGGGTGCGGTGGCTCACGCCTGTAATCCCAGCACTTTGGGAGGCCGAGGTGGGCGGATCACCTGAGATCAGGAGTTTGAGACCAGTGTGGCCAACGTGGTGATCCCTGTCTCTAATAAAAATAAAAAAACAAAAAGAAAAATTGGTCGGGCGTGGTGGCGGGTGCCTGTAATCCCAGCTACTTGGGAGGCTGAGATAGGAGAATCACTTGAACCTGGGAGGCGGAGGTTACAGTGAGCTGAGATTGCGCCGCTTCACTCCAGCCTGGGCGACGAGCGAGACTGTCTCAGAAACAAACAAAAAACTAGAGCAATAAAAGATTAACACAAATTATTTTTAGTATAGTAATTATAAACTTTTTAACTCATTGAAACATCCACATTTAAGGGTTTATATTAAGGGGTTTTTTTGGTTTGTTTTATTTTTGTGATAGAGGCTTGGTATATCACCTAGGCTGGTCTCAAATTCCTGGGCTCAGGGAGTTGATCCTCCGGTCTCAGACACCTAAGTAGTAGCTGGGACTACAGGCATGTGGCACCATGCCCTATGTCAAATTTTATAAGTTGTTTGAATATTATAATTGAGAGTTGATTTGAAATATCTGCAAATGACTTCCATTGTATTCTATAAATAATATGTATCCCTTAATGCTTTTCATTATTTTAAGTAGAATGATGTCTCTTTTCCTTTCCTCAATACTTGTCATATGATATTTAGAAAAAAAGTATGTTGTCATACATTTGTCACACTTATTTTACAGTATTTCTGTGTTCTTACTAGAGAAAATTACAAGTGGTATTAGACAAAGTCAACTACATTTCACATGTTCAATTTTTTTAGTTGTAAAAAACATAGAACATTAAATTGACCATTTTAGCTATTAAGTGTAGAGTTTAGTAGTGTTAAATATATTTACATTGTTAAGCAGCAGGTCTCTAGAAGTATTTCATTTTCCGAAACTGAAACTGTATCTACCGAACACTAATTCCCACTTCCCCCAGCCCTTGGTTAACCACCCCTCTACTTTCTGTTTCTACAATTTTGATTACTGTAGCTACTTTATATGATTGTTGTCATACAGTATTTGTCCTTTGTGACTGGCTCGTTTTGTTTAGCATAATATCCTTGACGTCTTCCGTGTTATAGCACATGTCAGGATTTCTGTGTTTTTTGACGGTGCATAATACTCCATTGTATCTATATACCACATTTAAAAAATCCATTCATTCATCAGTGGACATTTGGGTTGCTTTGTGCCTCCTCTTGGCTATTGTGAATAATACTATGATGAACATGAGTGTGCAAATATCTCTTGAGATTTTGCTTTGAATTCTTTTGGCTATATGCCCAAAAGTGGGATTGCTGGATCATACAGTAATTCTATTTTTAATTTTTGAGGAACCTCCATACTATTTCCATAATGGCTATAGAATTTTTATAGTGTTTTATATTCTCACCAACAGTGTAGAAATGTCCCAGTTTCTCCACATCCTCACTGACACTTATTTTCTGAAGGCCATCTTAATAGATGTGAGGGTTTTGATTTGCATTTCTCTTATCATTAGTAATGTTGAGTATCTTTTCATATGCTGTTGACTGTTTGCATATCTTATTTGGAGAACTGTCTATTGAAATCCTTTATCCATTTGAATGAGAGTATTCTATTACTGTTGTTGTTATAGAAGCCCCTTATCTATTTTGGATATTAACCCTTTAATGGTTTACAGATATTTTCTCCATTCCATATGTTACCTTTTCACTGTCTGTTGTTTTCTTTGGTGCACGGAAATTTTTAATTGATGTCTTATTTGTCTATTTTTGCTTTTGTTGCCTGTGCTTTTGGTGCCATATTCATGAAATCATTGCCAAATCCAGTATCTCAAAGCGTTTCCTTTATGTTTCTTTCTAGGAGTCTTATAGTTTTAGGTCTTTTAGGTCTCTGTTAATTTTTGTATGTGGCATGAGAGTCCAACTTCATTCTTTTGCTTGTTACCTAGTTTTCCTAGCACCATTTGATGAAGAGACTGTCCTTTCCCCCAATGCGCAGTCTTGGCATTCTTGTGAAAATCATTTGGCCATTTATGCAAGGATTTATTTCTGTGCTCCCTATTCTGTCTTTATGCCAGTGCCACACTGTTTTAGATTTCTGTTGTTCTGTAGTAAAATCAGGTTTTGAAATCGGGAGGTGTGAGGCCTTTAACTTTATTCTTCTGATTCAAGACTGATTTAGCTATATGGGTCCTCTTGAGATTCCATATGAATTTTTGAAATTTTTGTTTTTTGCATTTCTGCAAAAAATACCATTGGGATTTTGATAGGCATGGCATTGAATCTGTAGATCACTTTGGATAGTTGGGACATTTTAACAATATTTTAAGTTTTTCAATCCTTGAGAATGGTATGCCCTTCCATTTATTGTTATCTTTTTTTCTTTCTGTTAACAATGTTTTGTATTTTGACATTACTCCCGCCTCCTTGGTTAAGTTTACTCTGGTAATTTATCCTTTTTGGTGCTATAGTAAATGGTTTTGTTTTCATAATTTCTTTTTTTGATTGGTCATGGTTACTGCATGAAAGCATAGCTAATTTTTGTGTGTTGATATTGTATCCTGCAACTTGCTGGAATTTTTTATTAGTTGTGATAGTTATTCTGTGGAATCTTTTGGGTTATCTACTTTATGCCATTTGTTAGCGTAATTTTGCTTCTTTTCCAGTTTGTATGCCTTTTATTTCCTTTTCTTGTCTAATTGCTCTGACTAGGACTTCTGTCTTGAATATTGGCAAAATTGGGCATCCTTACCTTGTTCCTGATCTTAGAGGAAAAGTTGTTTAGTCTTTCACCAGTATGTGTGATGTTAGCTGTTGGCTTTTTGTATATCACTTTTACTATATTGAGGTATTTTCTTTCTATTTCAAGTTTGTTACGTGTTTTAATCAGGAAAGGGTGTTAAATTTTGTCAAGTGCTTTTTGCGCATCAATTGAGATGATAATGTGGTTTTTGCCCTTCGTTTTCTTAATATGGTGTATTACAATGGTTTGTTTTCATATTTGGAAACATCCTCACATTTCAAGTATAAATCCTATTTGCTTATTGTGTGTAATCCTTTTAATGTGCTGTTGGGTCAGGCATGGTGGCTCATGCCTGTAATTCCAGCACTTTGGGAGGCCAGTGGAGGAGAATTTCATGAGGCCAGGAGTTTAAGACCATCCTGGGCAATGTGGTAAAACCTTGTCTCTAGAAAAAATTTAAAAATTAGCCAGGTGTGGTGGCGCACAGTTATAGTACCAGCTGCTTGGGGAAGGGGTTGTTGCGGGGCGGCAGGTGGGGCGGGGGTGGAGATTGAGGAGGAGGGTGGGTGTGTTGAGGTGGGAGGATCACTTGAACCTGGGAGGTTGAGGCTGCAGTGAGCCATCATCATGCCACTGCACTCCAGCCTGGGCAACAAAATGAGACCCTGTCTTAAAAAAAAATACTGTTGAATGGAGTTTGCTAGTATTTTGCGGGGGATTTTTGCATCAGTCTTCATCGGGGGTATTGTTCTGTAGTCCTCTTGTTCTTTCTTGTATCTAGTTTTGGTATCGGAGAAATGCTGGCTTCATAGAATGATTCTGGAAGTGTTCCCTGCCCTTCATTTTTTGGTAAGAGTTTGAAGAGTTAATTCTTCTTTGATTATTTGGTAGAATTTTCAAGTGAAGCCATCTGGTCCTGGGCTTTTCTTTGTTGGAAAGTTTTTGATGACTACTTCAGTCTCCTTATTTGTTATAGGGCTGTTGAGGTTTTTTATTTATTCGTGCTTGAATCTTGGTAGATAGTATGTTGGGAATGTATTCATTTCTTCTGGGTTATCTAATCTGTTGCCATATATTTGTTTATATAAGCCTTTTGTTACCTTTTTTATTTCTGTGACATCAATTATGTCCCCTTTCATTTCTAATTTTAGTTATTTGTTATCTCTTTTTTTTCTTATTTAATCTAGCTAAGGTTTGTCAGTTTTGTTAATGTTTTCAAAAAACAAACTCTTGGCTTGATTTTTTTTTTCCTCCTTGTTCTTCTATTCTCTATTTTATTTATCTTTGCTTTAATCTTTATTTTTCATTAATTTGGTTTAGTTTGCTTATTTCCTAGTTATTTGAAAGGATCTAAAGTTAGGTTGTTAATTCGAGATCTTTACTGTTAGTTAATTTTAAGTGTAATACTGTTTTAGCCACATCACATAAATAGTGTTCTATTGTGTTTCTGTTTTTATTTGTTCTCCTGATATTTTCTAAATTCCCTTGTGATTTCATCTTTGACCCACTGGTTGTATAAGAGTGAGTTGTTTAACTTCCACTTACTTGCGGATTTTCCTGTTTTCCTTCTGCTGTTGATTTCTAAGTTTAATTCCATTGTAGATGGAAAATATACCTTATATGATTAGTCGTCTTACATTTGTTAAGACTTGTTTTATCACGTAACATGTGGTCCATGTTGGAGAATGTTCCATGTGCAACTGAAAAGAATGTGTATTCTGCTGTTGTTTGAGTGTTCTGCATATTTCAGTTAGGTCCAATTATTCTACAGTGATGTTCAAGTTCTTTGTGTCTTTATTGATCTTCTGTCTGGTTGTTCTATCCATAACCGAAAGTGGGCTAGTGAAGTCTCCTGCTATTACTGTGTTGCGCTCTCTCTCTCTCTGCCTTTACTTCTGTCAGTGTTTGCATCATAAATTTGGGGAACTGTAATGTTAGATGCATATCTCATTGGTGAAGTGACCCTTTTATCATTATATAATGTCCTACTCTGTCTCTTTTTGACAGTTTTTTTCTTAAAGTCTGTGTTGTCTGATGTAAGTACAGCCGCTCTCTTCAGATTCCAGTTTCATGAAATATCTTTTTCCATCCTTTTATTTGTAGCCTTTGTGCATCTTTGCATTGGAAGGAGGTCTCTTTTAAACAACCTATAGTTGGATCTTGTGTTTTCATTCCATGGGCCAATCTGTGTCTTTTATTTGGGGCACTTAATCCATTTTTTTTTTTTTTTTTTTTTTTGAGACACAGTCTCGCTGTCTTGTCCAGGCTGGAGTGCAGTGGCATGATCTTGGCTTACTGCAACCTCTACCTCAGCTTCAAGTGATTCTTCTTCCTTAGCCTGCCAAATAGCTGGGATTTCAGGTGCCTGCCACAATGCCCAGCTAATTTTTGTATTTTTAGTAGAGATAGGGTTTTTCCATATTAGCCAGGCTGGTCTCGAACTCTTGACTTCAAATCATCCCTCCACCTTGGTCTCCCAAAATGCTGGAATCAAAGATGTGAGCCACTGTGCCTGGCCCCATTTTCATTTAAAGTAATTATTGACATGGATTAATTACTGACATTTTGATTATTGTTTTATATATGTCTTACAGCTTTTTTGTCCATCTTTCCTCCCTTGCTGCCCCCTTTTGTGTTTCATTGATTGTTTTTTGTAGTGACATGTTTTGATTTTCTTCCAATTTCTCTGTGTGTGTATTCTACACATATTTTCCTTGACTTTACCTTGCAATTACATAACTTCAGGTGACAAAAATAAAGTTTAAATTAGTAACTTCAGTCACATATGAAAACTCTATTTTTACCTCTGCCCTCCTCTGTTCTGTTTTTGGTGGCATGCTTTACCTCTTTTTATATTGTGTATATTTTAACACAGATTTAGAATTATTTTTTCTTTTTTTTCTTTTCTTTTTTGCATTCAGAAAATAATGCAGTTCCAATGCATAGAATTATTTTTTAATGCTTAAAAAATTTCTATACCATATTTAAAAGTGATCTACACATCTATATTACAATACTAGAAGATGTCATATTTGTCTATATACAAATAGTCTTCAAAAAGTTCATGGAAAATGTGTATTATGAGAATACTGTGCATGGATTTCAAAATTTTTTTTGTACCAAAATAAACTCATACTAACTTATTATAACATGTCTGAACAAAATCTAGTTTGAGGTACTAAGAAGGGTAAGACATCAGTTGGAAAAGAGCCCCTATCAGAGCAATATGAATTCTGCTAAAATTGAAGCAAGAACAACTATCAAGTTCATGGATGGAAGAATGGTGTGGAATCGATGCTTAAAAGCCAATGCCCCATATAAATGAGCGGTTTACAAATGGATAACTTGTTTTAAGAAGAGATGAGATGATAAAGATGAAGCCTGCAGCAGCAGACCATCTATATCAATTTGTGAGGAAAAAATTAATTATGTTCATGCCCTTATTGAAGAAGACCAGTGATTAACAGCAGAAACAATATAGCCAACACCATAGATGTCACAATTGGTTCAGCTTACACAGTTCTTTATGAAAAATTAAAAATTCACAGACTTTTCACTCAATGGGTGCCAAAACCATCGTGCCTAGGTCAGCTGCAGACAAGAGCAAAACTTTTAATGGGAATTTTATACAAGTGGAATCAAGATCCTGACGCATTTCTTCAAAGAATTGTAATAGGAGATGAAACAGGGCTTTACCAGCATAATCCTAAGACAAATCAAAGCAGTGGCTACTAAGAGGTGGAAGTGGTCCAATCAAAGCAAAAGCAGACAGGTCAAGAGCAAAAGTCTTGGCAACAGTTTTTCAGGATGCTCGAGGCATTTTGCTTGTTGACTTTCTGAAGGGCCAAAGAATGATAACATCTGCTTATTATGAGAGTGTTTTGAGAAAGTTAGGTAAAGTTTTAGCAGAAAAATGCCCAGGAAAGCTTCACCAGAGAGTCTTTATCCATCATGACAGTACTCCTGCTCATTCCTTTCATCAAGCAAGAGCAATGTTATGAGCATTTTGATGAGAAATAGGCATCCATCTCATAGTCCTGATTTCGCTCCCTCTGACTTTTTTTGTTTACTTAATCTTAAATCTTTAAAAGGCACCTATTTTTTTTCAGTTGATAATGTAAAAAGACTGCATTGACATGGCTAAATTCCCAAGACCCTTAGTTCCTTAGATATTAACTAATTGGCTGATATCATCACTTACAAAATTGTCTCGACCTTTATGGAGCTTTTGTTGAGAAATTTCTATTTTTTATTTTTATCTTTTAATACCATCTTTCAAGAACTTTTCCAAGTCCCCTTGGACTTTACCAGGGAGTTACATAATTTTGTGTTTCTGTGTTGCTATTTTTTGTCCTTTTGCTTTAACTTGAGGGACTCCCTTTATCATTTCTTGGGCAAACCTAGTGGTGACGAACTGTCTCAACATTTGTTTATCTGAGAAAGTTTTAATTTTTACTTCATTTTTGAAGGGCACTTTAGCTAGATACAATGTTCTTGGTTGGCAGTATTTTTTTTCAGCACTTTGGATATGTTCTTCTAATCCCTCTAACTTGCAAGGTTTCTGCTGATAAATTAGCTAGTAATCTAGACAGAAACTCCTTTGTTCCTGATGATTGACTTTTTTGTTGCGGTTTTCAAGATTCTCTCTGTCTTTGACTTTCAACAGCATAATTATGATGTGTCTTCGATGTGGTTCTCTTTAGATTTATCCTTGTTGGAGTTCTTTGAGCTTTGTTAATTTGTATGTCCATCTTTCACCATTTCTCCCTTTCTTTTCCTTTGAGACTTACATGATGTATATGTTGTTCTGATTGATAGTGGCCCGTAAGCCCTTTAAGCTCTTTTTGTTTTTATTCATTCTTTTGCCTTTTTGCTTCTTTCCTTTGGTAATTTTGAAAGTCCTAGCTTCAGATTTGCTGATTTAAAAAAAATTCTGCCTGTTCAAGTCTACTGTTAGGTTCCTTCAGTGTATTTTCAATTAATTTATTGTATGCTTCAGTTCCAGAAATACCGTTTGCTACTTGATCATAATTTTTATCTTTGTTGATTTTTTTCCTTTTGTTTATGCATTGTTATACTGAGTTTTTGTTTGCCCATCTGTACTCATTTATTTCATTAAGCATCCTTATGACAGTTGTTTTGAATTCTTTGTATGACAATACATTTCCATTTCTTTAGGGTCGATTTGTGGTGATTTATTATTACTTTTTTGAGACAGGCTCTTGCTCTGTGACCCAGACTGGAGTGCAGTGGTGTGCTTATGGCTCACTGCAGCCCTGACCTTCTGGGCTCAGGCTATCCTCCCATCTCAGCCTCCCAAGTAGCTGGGACTACAAGTATGCACAACCACACCTGGCTAATTTTTTGTTTTGTTTTGTTTTGGTAGAGGTAAGATTTGACCGTGTTGGTCAGACTGGTTTTGAGCTCTGCGCTCAAGGAATCTGCCTGCCTAAGCCTCCCAAATTGCTGGGATTACAGGTGTGAACCACTGCACCTGGCTGCCATTAAGTTTTTTTGCATTGAATAGGCCATATTTCCCTGTTTCTTTGTATGGTCGTTTTCTGTTAGGGCTTTGGCATCTGAAAGGTTAGCTAACTCTCCAGTCTTTGCAGTCTGGTTTCATACTGGGAGGACTTTTCGTCCAGTTAATCTAGCTAGAGAATCCTGAAACCTCACAAATCTTTTATGGCAATGCATCCTCCTTGGGGTCGTGCATTTAATTTCTTAATTGAAGAGGTTTGCCTCTGTCTACCACTCAGGAGTTCTCCCTGGTGTGTGTGTGTGTGCGCGCTATGCTGTGGCCTCGCTCATGCTGTAGTGAACCACGGTAGTGGAGCTCCACCTTGTGTCTGTTTCTGATACTGCAGGGTCTGATGCTAAACCAAAGCATGTTGATTGCCTTTGTTCTCAATGGCCCTCAACCTGGCACCCTATTCCTGTTAGTACTTAGATTCAGTCAAGAAGTTTCTAGGGTAGCACTGCCTCCAGACATTCCATTGGAGGTATATTCCTCTTTTGCTCCTGCCTAGGAAGAAGGTGAAAAGTTGTTGTCGTTGTTTTTCTCAGTCTTGCCTTGTTGGGGCAGATGGGAGGGAGGAGATCATGAGCTTTGATACTATTTTATGCTCAGCTGGGGTGCAGGAACCTCTTAAGTGGTTTTTCTGAATTTATCACAAAGGCAATTGGATTGTATGTTGTTGTTGAATCCACATCTTCATGGGGGAAAGAAAGGCCTGGGGTTTCTTATTTTGCCATCTGGCTGACCACACTCACATGTTATCTGGTTTTTAGACACTACGTTAGCAAGAATGGCAAGGGATTTGGTGGGTTCAAGCTTGCAAACATTTTTTTCTAATATATCCATTTGGGAAGAGATGCAGGGAGGAAGAGGTGGCGATTATAAGTAAGGAAGTATGGAAAAAGTTGTAAGTTCTTGAAGAAAGCATGAGGTAAGGTTTTACTCCTGTTTTTTATCCCTGTGTACCTTTTAGTTCATTTTAGTTTATGCAGATTAGATAGACATGATCCTCTGGTTGAGTCTAGTCTTGAAAATACTTTCTTTGTGACGTGGTTGGTTTTGGAAGAGTAGCCTGGAATAGGAAAGCTTTTACTTCTTTGGTTTTCATGCGTCCCCAACCTTTGTGTCAATAATTGCAAACTTAAAATAGCAGTTCCAAGTTAATGGTAAAATGTTACCTACCTTCGATTCTATAGCATCTATCTTCTTTGAGTACTTTTTTAGAGTGTGATTTTATTGATTATGATCTTTGTTCTAAGTATTTTGAGGCTCCATTAAAAATCAATTATGATTTTATTGTTAGAATCATTTCTATAAGTTAACGTCACCACACCTTGCCCTTAAACATAAATTCATTTCTATTAATCAACTATTTCTTCATATAAAGCAAGGAATATGATTAGAAATTTGAAGACTATCTGGTGAAATAAAGTACATCTTTCTGGCCAGCTAGTTTATCATCTAACTTTTGCAGAAGTAAAATGTGAAAACTTTGTGAAACAGAATTATTTTCTTTCACCCAAAGCTATTTTTAATTGTCTTTGAGCAGTGTTAATGGATAAACTTATAAATGTAGGAATGTATAAGAATATAGTTTAAAATCTAGTAAAATGAGTTATTTTTAATATTCTTATTTGGAAATATTATTAAATCTTTAATTTTATATAAAACTACTGCATTGGGAAGGTATAATTAATGTTTGAGTTTCCTTAGGGTATATTAAATTCTTAGTTTAGACTTCTCAGAGGTCATGTATTTTGATTTTTAAACATATTTGATGATACAGTTTTTAAAAATAAAAACTTTAAAGATGATGGGATGTTTACATCTAGGACTTGAATTGATGTTGCATACTGCTTGTTAAAATGCACAAAATCTCTGTGTCTTCTACTGTCTATATTCTGTTTTTTTAATTTCTACTAAAATTTGAAGGCCTAGGAAGATATTTCAATTTTCATTGTGTCTTTTGAGTTATTTTTTGACTCTGAAAAAATAAGCAATCATAATGTCTTTTCAGTGGGATGTCATATTTGTCAGCATTAAGGAATCCTAGAATGAGAGAAGTATCTTCTCTGCTGCTAAGAAGATAAAGAAATTTGCAGACCTGAGAAATTTGATTTGACATCCTCATCTGCTGTAGGAATGTTTAGTGTTAAGATCACCAACCTGTGCCTCCTTGAAACTGGTGGAGAAACTGGGATCAGTATTGAGGTGCCCAGAGCTGATATGTCAGGAATTATTGGCATGATCTACAAATGTGTGAAATTTGAGGATTTTATAAACCTTTATATTTTCAGTCGTATTAGGGTTTATTAACTACATAGGTTAATATTTTGCATAGGTCATTTTTGTTTATCCTTTACTATAGTCTTCAGTAGCTTAATGGTGGGTAACTTACATCTGAAAGCTTTTGGGACCCCTGCACCCAGTCAGATTCAGTCATTGTGCTTCTGTAACCTGACCAGAACTCAAATTTCTTGGGAGGTTTTGAGGACCCCAAAAATGAATTTGAGGCCAGGTGTGGTGGCTCACGCCTGTAATCCCAGCACTTTGGAAGGCCAAGGCAGACTGATAACTTGAGGCCAGGAGTTCGAGACCAGCCTGGCCAGAGATGGTGAAACCTCTCTCTACGAAAAATACAAAAAAAATTTAGCTGTGCATGGTGGTGTGCATCTGTAGTCCCAGCAACTCAGGAGGCTGAGGCAGGAGAATCACTTGAAACCTGGAGGCAGAGGCTGTAGTTGGCCAAGATTACGCAACTGCACTGCAGCCTGGGTGACGGAGTAAGACTCTGTCTCAAGAAAAGCAAAAAACAAGTAACAAAAAAAACCTTGATATCTTATAGAATTGGGAAATGTTTATATTTTTGGATTGAATAGCTAGAGGCTGCTCTAGTGATGCTGGTGACTATACCCACATTTTGGCCTCAGTGAAAACTACAGGTTCATGTTGTATAATAGGAGCCAGACTGTCAGTAAATAGACCTGTGTTTTCTTTAGGATTTAAAAAATCGGGCTGGGCGTGTAGTGGCTCATGCCTGTAATCCCAGCAGTTTGGGAGGGCAAGGTGGGCAGATCACGAGGTCAAGAGATTGAGATCATCCTGGCTAACATAGTGAAACCCTGTCTCTACTAAAAATACAAAAAAAATTAGATGGGTGTGATGGTGTGTGCCTGTAGTCCCAGTTACTTGGGAGGCGGAGGCAGGAGAATTGCTGAACCCGGGAGGCGGAGGTTGCAATGAGCTGAGATCGTGCCACTACACCTGATGACAGACTGAGACTCTGTCTCAAAATAAATAAATAAATGAATACATAATTTTAAAAAATAAAAAATCAGTGGATCTGAAAGATAATTTTGCCATTAAAAAAGAAAACCCGTGTCATGTGTCCCGTTACTCATTGTTTACCCCTTGGTAGGTTATTTAAATTTGATTTTTTGGTTAATTTTAGACTCTTTTTGATCAGAACAATGCTGCAAAAAAAGAAGAGTCAGAAACTGCCAACAAAAATGATTCTTCAAAGAAGTTGTCTGTTGAGAGAGTGTATCAGAAGAAGACACAACTTGAACACATTCTTCTTCGTCCTGATACATATATTGGGTCAGTGGAGCCATTGACACAGGTAATTATTGCTAGAATTGAAATTAGGAGATGTGCATCGATATCTACTTTTTAATATATTGATAAAACTATTACAATTATTTACTTTGCAAATCTGTAGTTTCATATGTCTATAGTTGTGAGCAAAGTAGGGTGAAATATCTAGTAGAAATGTATTCATTTCTTTCTGTGGATGAAAACCATCAGAAGAAAGAAGTATAGAGTAAAATGATGCCATACAAACTTTTGTTATAACTCTCCCCCACCCCACCCCCGATGGTGTCTCACTGTGTCACCCAGGCTGGAGTGCAGTGGCTTGTTCTTGGCTCACTGCAACCTCTGCCTCCTGGGTTCAAGCGGTTCTCCTGCCTTAGCCTCTTGAGTAGCAGGGATTACAGGCATGTGCCACCATGCTGGGTAATTTTTGTATTTTTAGTAAAGTTGGGGTTTTGCCATGTTGGCCAGGCTTGTCTTGAACTCCCGACCTCAGGTGATCTGCCCACCTTGGCTTCCCAAAGTGCTAGGATTACAGGTGTGAGCCACAGTGCCCGGCCTTGTAAGTCTTTAACTTCATATTGTCATTAATGTTAATGGTAGTACCTTGCAGAATTTGTACATATACACTGACTATTGTTTAATGCTTACTGTGAACTTGGCTTACATATTTTATCTCATTTGATCCTAACAGTTTTGGAAAGTAGGTTCTTTTATCTCTATAGATGAAGAAAGGGAAGCTTAATACATTTAAATAACTTGCTCATATCTCTCAACTAGTAAGAACTGGGATTCAAAGTAGATCTGAGTCCAAAGTCTTGCTTTGTTTGCATTATTTTACTGTGTTCCCTATATTATTAAAAAAATATAAAACATGAAGTTAATGTAAGATGTTTTTATTTTTTGAACTATAATACTTGTTCAAATCTTGATATGTTAAAACTGACTATAATAATACAAACGAAACGAAATGAACAATTTCTAAATATTGAGGTTAATATGAATAGTGAAGTTGACTATATCTGAAGTTACATGTTTTTCTACTTTGCAGATCTAAGTATTTATATACAGTAAATGACAGGATGTGGATTATACTATGACAAATTGATGTTAAGGATTTATTGAGTAAAAAAGTATTTTTGAATTTTTCAATGCAGTTAATGTGGGTGTATGATGAAGATGTAGGAATGAATTGCAGAGAGGTTACCTTTGTGCCAGGTTTATATAAGATCTTTGATGAAATTTTGGGTGAGTACTTGCTTAGGATTTAATGCATGTTTCTATTAGTATCATCAAAATGTCCCTTTATATATAAAGCCAGGCTTAGCCAGTATAAATATTAAAGATGTATCTCTGGCTTTTATTCTTCTGAATATAAATGATCTTCAGAAAATTTATACTATTAATTGTAATGTTTTAATATTTCTGTTTCATCTTTCATTTTTTTCATCTATGAAATGAATGTGTTGTATTTGTAATACCACAGTTGGTCTGTACTCCTGTATGTCTAGTCATCTGGGATTTGCTAGTGTCATAATTACCCGGGGGACATCTTGAATATGGAGATGAAAGGGACTGATTTTGCAGATTCATTGAGTTGGTGGGACATGTAAATACGTTTTCCACCAACAAAGCAGATATTTCTGTTGGACAGCCAAGTTTAGTAACCATTGCTCTAAATGATCTCTGTCTTCTCCAAATCACATGATTAATTAAATTAAGTGAATGCCTATTTGACTCCTAGGGAATGCTTGTACTTTGGAAATATTTTAACCAAGGACACTCTAGAAATTTTCTTCGCCACTTCATCAGTGCAACTTGAGGTTTCTTAGTTCAGTTGTATGGGTCTCTCAGAGCTTCTTCCGTTGGTATTTGGTGAAGAAATAAGAGGTTAAAACTGGGTTACATTTTATACCTTTACTCTTGCCTCCAAACTATAATTTTATTGTTTTATGTTTATTATAAGTGTTTGTCAGGAGCATATTTCTTCTATGATTGTGTTTAAATTTCCTTGAAGCAGTGGTTAATGAATGCAAAAATATTTCTATTGCCAGCTATGGTGCCTGCAATAGAGAATTTTGATTTCTAAGGGTGTTAAAGACTTTTTCTTTGTAACTAAAAATTAACTGGTTTCTGTTCAATATGCCTATAAAGTCACTAGTTTATTGAAAGAGATCAATAGAGTGTAATTGCTTGTTACCAAGATAAAATATAATTAAACAAAAGTGTTTACTTTTAGACCTGGATTTGAATGTTGTAAAGTGCAGATGTTTGTTCTTACTTAATTTGTTTTGATTTATATGTATCACTAAAACATTTCCTCCTCTTTTTTGTGGTGGAAAACGTAACAGTAATTTGGTGTGATAATACAATTTAGGAATATTATTTAGAAAATAAGATTGTATATGAGAAGTTAATAGTAATTTTATTAACTATTACCATATGTAGTTGTTTATATTAAGCAGTGATACCCATATAGTTGTGTCCATGTATTTATTTATGTAATTTTGTATATTACTCACTGAGATGTTTAATTTTGTAGTTAATGCTGCTGACAATAAACAGAGGGATAAGAACATGACTTGTATTAAAGTTTCTATTGATCCGTAAGTATATTTAAAGTTTAATTTTTTTATGCTAAGTTTTATTCAGATAGTCCCCAATTGATGAGTACTCCTCAAATAAAGTATATGGGTAGTACCATTTTGTTTACCTGTTGTTTGAGACTCTGTTATTTTTGCCTCTTTTCTGTGTCATTTATTGTCCTTTCTTCCAAAGAACTTCGCTATCGGGGCTCATGGAGGCCGTTTTCTTTGATGCTGTGTATGCTATTTCAGCTGTTAATCACCTTATCTTTTCTTACCTTTACTTTGGGACTCAAGGCTAAGGGCCATTGGTGTGTTTCCAGTTACATTATGCTTTAAATGTACTTTTCATGACTGGTGCTTGGAGTTTTCCATTATTTATGACATAATTTAATAAATTAGGTACTGCGGGTATAACCAGGTCTTTATCTAATTATATCACTGTGGTGACTTTTATTTATAAATTTATTTATTTTTTCATAGGATGAAGGTATATAAAAACTGGTAGTGTTAAATCAGAAAAATAGCTGTTATGCTTATCCTGTTTTTAACCAGCATTCCTTTTGTAAAGTATTACATCTATTCTTTGTAATTTCATTAGTAATTTAGCATGATTTTAAGATTTTTCTCTAGTAAACATAAAAATCTAATAGTTCAGGTACAATTTTACTATTAATAATCTAATTTCACATGGTATAGTTAAGATTAGTAGTATAAAACTATAATTTGTATTTGGTTATACCATGAAGTTAACTATATTTTATATGAAAATGTTACCATATAACTATGTGGTTGAAATTCTTTATTTTTCTTCTCCATTCTCTTTTTAAAAAAAATTTGAATTATTTCTATAATGAACACATTCTTGAGAATTTATATGATAAGGCATACAAGACATTCATAAGTTATAACTTATACAAAGTTTAAGATGGTTTCAAGAAAAGTTTGGCTGTTAAAATTTGTTTTCTTATTTAGGCAATTGTCAGTTAAAAAACTTATCTCTCTTCATTTATTATGTTTTAGGAGAGTAAGGAATAATGGACACTGAATGTTTGATATCTTTGAATTTTTTTCAAAATTGAACAATTCTAATTGAAAACTAAGGAAGAAAGGATCTTCCTTAAATACATTCTTGATGAACATAATTGCAGTTGTTTAGTTCTTTTATGTGGTTCTAGCCATATTAATCCAATTATTTTAGCTACATTAATCCAATAAGATTAAATTTAAAAAACTGTCATCATAACAAAGTGATAAAGAAGTGAGCTAAGCCAGGTACAGCTGCTCACTACTGTAATTCTGGCACTTTGGGAGGCTGAGGCAGGCGGATCCCTTGAGCCCAGGAGTTCAAGACCAGTCTGGGCCACATGGTGAAAACCTGTTTCTACAAAAAAAACCCACAAAACAGAAATCAACTGGGCATGGTGGCACAAGCTTGTAGTTCCAGCTACTCAGGAGGCTGAGGTGGGAGAATTGCTTGAGCCTAGGAGGTTAGGCTGCAGTGAGGCATGATTGTGCCACTGCGCTCCAGCCTGGGTGACAGAGCAAGACCCTGTCTCAAAGAAAAAAAAAAAAAAAAAAAGGATGACAAAGAAGTGAGCTGTAAGACAACTCTGTAGACTGGATAAGGGCTCTTGGTTTATTTTACTTTTCAGTTCATTACAGATTTTGTACAAATAATAATTCTACCTAAGTCTAGTAATTCTAGTGCCTTTATCGCTCCATTTTATACTCTGTTTCTAATGAACATTTTTGTGTAGGCATAAGAGTGAGGGAAAATATAACTAAGTTTATTTGCTTCTTAATGGCACTCAGGTATCAACTTTTTTTTGTATCTCCTGCCTCATTTTAACTGTTTCTGCGAGAAAATTATTTTATTTCAATATAAACAAAAATCCTTAGCTACTCCAAGAAGAAAAGGTGATGGTAGTATATTTTCTCACCCCCTCCTTTCTTATTTGTTTTGTTGTTTAAGAATCATTGATGAGAAATTGAGTCTTTCTCTTGCTTTTAATTGAATTTCATATACTTCTAAAATTGGCAATGGGCAGGCATTTTGTGAGAGTTTGCTGATTCATATATTTTATTTTCTGAATTTTAACTATTAACATTTTGTGTCTTGTGAATTTTGTCCCATAATCTTTATTTATTTATTTATTTATTTTTTTACCACATATACTATAGAATTAGTATTATTTGGATTAAAATAAATGTTATTTCAGGGGTGCAGTTTTTGCTTCAGTAAATTAAGTCATTTTAAAGCCGAATTTAAATGAGAAAAAGAGCTGTTGCACTGTTTATCCAATTGATCTAGTTTTCCCTGCTGTCCATTTTTGTATCCTTTGAGTTCATTCTTTTTAACATTTTTGTATAGCAGATTTTTATTTTTCTTTGTACATTTGTGCACATAAATTTCTTGTGTGGAGGAGAGGTTAAATTTTAATAGCTAATGGGCAAAGTGTATAGGATATATAGTGTAGCCTAGCCCTTACTCTTTTTTCCCCCATAGTATTCTGTGATGGAGGGATAAAATTTAAGGAAAAAGTCATGGTTGTAAAACCGTAAGAATAGACTTTTAAATACAAGGCATGCCTTGTAGAATTTGGACAGTTCATCTAGAAGTTAGATAATTTACAGCAATTTCTTAGAAGGGAGCTTAACACTTATTAAATAATACAACATAACAATATTGAAACAATTTATTTGTGAATGTCTATCTGATTAAAAACAAACATGGAGGCTGGGCGCAGTGGCTCATGCCTGTAATGCTAGCACTTTGGGAGGCAGAGGTGGGTGGATCACAAGGTCAGGAGTTCAAGACCAGCCTGACCAACATGGTGAAACCCCGTCTCTACTAAAAATACAAAAATTAGCCGATCATGGTGGCGCGCACTGTAATCCCATCTACTGGGGAGGCTGAGGCGGGAGAATTACTGGAACCCAGGAGGCAGAGGTTGTAGTGAGCTGAGATCGTGCCACTGCACTCTAACCTGGGCGACAGAGTAAGATTCCTTCTCCAAAAAAAAAAAAGAAAAAACGTGGAAAGCATATTAACCAGAGTTCAAAATATTCGTATAGCTTAAGTATTCTTTAGAGTTGAAACTTTGTAGCTTTCAAAAAATATTGTATACTCATGCTAAAACATATATGTAGACATTTCTTTTCTTAACAAATGGAATCATATACTCTTCTCTCTCTCTCTCTCTCTCACTCTCACTCTCACTCTCAGTGTAGTAATGCAATCTCATTGCATTGGAGTGTAGTAATGCAATCTCAGCTCACTGCAACCTCCACCTCCCAGATTCAAGCGGTTCTCCTGCCTCAGCGTCCCAAGTAGCTGGGACTACAAGTTCGTGCTTCCACACCTGACTAATTTTTTGTATTTTTAGTAGACATAGGGTTTCACCGTCTCAATCTCCTGACCTCATGATCTGCCTGCCTCGGCCTCCCAAAGTGCTGGAATTACAGGCATGAGCCACCACACCCGGCCTATATCTTTCTTTTTATTCAACATAGTATAGACAGCCTTCCTTATTAACTTACATAGATCCACTTAATTCTTTTTAACTATTTGCAATTATTTTATTATGTTGATGTGTCATAATTTATTTAACCTCTTTCCAACTGGTAAGTATTGGATATTTAGATTTTTCATGTTTTTTTTTCAGCTCTAATTATTTTTGAAACTTTATTTGCAAACTATTAAACACAATATTCTTATTTCTAATTTTTATTGAAGATTATCAATGGAGCAAGGTTATAGAATTCTGAATAATTGTTTAGAGATTACACAAATACCAGATCTGAGAAATAATATAGATTGAAATTTTATAAGAGAGGTGAGTTTGATAGCAAGTTCCAATTTCATACTCATATGGACTTAGAGAATGTTGAGGATGCCAAACATTGATTTTTTTTTTTTTGAAATTGTGAAGATAATTAACTTACAAAATGTCTATCTTAATTACAGCACCATGTGCTAAACATGGTGAAACCTTTTCTTAAGGTTTTCTCTTAAATATGTTGCATTTTTTGTCATCCTGAGGTGCTTAAGATCTGTAATTTTCCATTTCTTGCCTTTATTTACTTCATAATCCTCCTTTATTAGTTATGACTCAGGGAAAGAAATGTTTGTCCTCAGCAAGTATTTTCTTGAGAGATGAATCAATGTCTTCCAATTGATAATGACTTGTATCTTGCTTAGAATCATTAAGATTTATTCTAGATTACCTTTTAATGAATTAATTTATCTTTACTATTTTAAGCTCTAAATTCTACTTGTTTTTTTTGTTTGTTTGTTTTGTTTTTTTTACAGTGAATCTAACATTATAAGCATTTGGAATAATGGGAAAGGCATTCCAGTAGTAGAACACAAGGTAGAGAAAGTTTATGTTCCTGCTTTAATTTTTGGACAGCTTTTAACATCCAGTAACTATGATGATGATGAGAAAAAAGTTACAGGTAAAGTCTGAATGGAATTTTGGTTGAAAAATACTGTTTTCTTAATATAAAATGTGTAACTTACTAAGGAAATCTGTGCAGTTTTGGTGTAAGAAAATCATTTTCAGAATTAATATTTATAAACTATCATGTATAAATATTGTCTTGATAATAGTCTAAGTGACACTTAAAAACCTTATGTCTGATAATACATTGACTTTATATTAGAAGAGCTGGAAGTTTAACTTGGGCAACAGTTTGGGTTTTGATTCAGGTAGGACTGGTATAATGTCTATATATATAAATTTGTTATTACATAAGCACTGTGTCTTTTGGTGTTAAGTTACTTTTAAACTGTTTTCCTTAAGAAGGTCAGGATTGAAAATTTAGACTCTGTAAATAGAGTTGAAAGTGCTTTAACCAAAACCATATATTTTCATACTTATTTATGTTGCCCACATAGATTGATAGTTTTTTGTTTTGTTTTGTTTTGTTTTTAAACCAAGGCTCTGGGAAATGATACAGATTAAAATTTTGTAATAGAGAAGCAACTTTGATAGAAAGTTCAGATTTCATACAGAGATTTACTGGATCATGAAAGATACAAAGCTTAACGTTTTTGAAATTGTAAAGACTTTGGTAAATATACAAAATACCCATTTTGATTACACTACTATGTGCTAAATCTTACATTGTATCTTTCTTTAAATGAAAAAAATCTAAATATACTCTGGAATTTTCAGTCAGTGATTGATAATGCAGTTAGTGGAACTGTTTTGCAACAGACTTGCCCTATGGTAGTGAATTAACAAAGATCCATTAAAAACATTTTTACTAAACCTTTCACATTGAATTTTTCTTACAGGTGGTCGTAATGGTTATGGTGCAAAACTTTGTAATATTTTCAGTACAAAGTTTACAGTAGAAACAGCTTGCAAAGAATATAAACACAGCTTTAAGCAGGTATGCTAGAAACACATCGATTTCTTTTTTTAAAAATAACGGTTTGTTATTTTGTTGAGATAGTAGAACCTTAGGTAAATTGCAGTGATGCCTATATAACTGCATTTCTTTTAAAAAAGCGTTATTCAAGTCATCAGAGTAAAGAGACATCAGAATTCCTGGGAGATTTAATATAAGCCTATTCCTCTACCATTCCTTTAAACAAAATGGTTTATTTAACAGACTTTATTTAACTTAGTTAAGTATTCATGAAAATGTCCTGAACCTCACAGACTTACATACACGCAACCACTTAATGTTTGAAAAATTCCTCAATGAATCATCAAATGTATATTTCAGAATTTTATGTTTATTCTTGCAGGTCTATGAAAATGATCTGAAATTTTATATAAGCTAAAATAATTTTTACTTTTATTTTAAATTTTCTTCATTGCTCTCCAACAACCTGTTGTCGAAGTAAGCTAAATTAATTTTGTCAGGAAAATCATCACGCATGTTTATTTTTGTAAAAGTCTATATGGTCATGTTGAAGAATTTGAAAGAGGTTTTGGTGACAGTTTATAAAGTTGTGCAGTTCAGTTTGTTTTTAACATGAGATTATTATCACAGTAGTACAGTTGACCCTCAGGAGGATTAGTTATGGGATCCCCTTCCTACAGCAAAATCAGGAGGATGGGGTCTTTTATATAAAAAGGGGTAGTATTTGCATATAACCCATGCACATCTTCCCATGTACTTTAAATCATCTCTAGATTACTTGTAATACCTGATACAATGGAAATACCATGTAAACAGTTATGCTGTATTTTAAAAATTTGTATTTTTTTGTTTTTTTTTTTTTTCCAAAAATATTTTTAAGCTGCAATTGGTCGAATTTCCAAGTGTAGAACCTGTGACTACACAAAGGATGACTGTATTTACTGTTTTTTTGTCTGTAATATTACTAAGGATTTGTTTGGTTTGTTGTGAAGTTGGAAAATTGATATAGTTGTGGTAAATGAATATATTTAATGAGTGGAGTCTTTATATATCATGAAATGTGGAAGCATTATAGAAATATTTGAATTTTTTTTCTTTTGGAGACATGGATGAATAATATGATGAAGACTTCTGAAGCCAAAATTAAACATTTTGATGGTGAAGATTACACATGCATAACATTCCAACCAGATCTGCCCAAATTTAAGATGGAAAAACTTGACAAGGATATTGTGGCCCTCATGACCAGGAGGGCATATGATTTGGCTGGTTCATGTAAAGGGGGTCAAGGTCATGTTTAATGGAAAGAAATTGCCTGTAAGTGTCCCCTAAAATAGTTTTAATACTCTGTTATTCTATAGAGAGTATTGTTGAGCTTTAATACTCTTGTATTTAATACAAGAGTATTAAAGCTCGTCTGGTAATCTTATACTGGTATGTTTAGATGATTCACATTTAAAGTGATTATTGATACATTTGGCCATTGTTTCTTCAAATAATTAGTCTTTCCTGTTCTTTCCTTTCCTTTCCTTTTTGAATTAGTTATATATATGTTATATTATTTGATATTGTCCCCAGTTCTCTGAATGCTTTATCTATTTTATTCACTCTACTTCTTCTTTTTGTATTAGTTTAATTTCTATTCTCCTCTATTCAAGTTTACTTTTTCACAGTCTCTGGATCAGGTTTCCTGAGGAGCCTGTCAAAGGCATTCCTCGTGTCTTCTATTTTTTATTTTTTTTTCATTTTTTTATCTTTTTTTTTTCATTTTTTTATCATTTCCATTTGATTATTTCTTATAGTTTCCATCTCTTTAGTGAAGTTGTATGTTGTCTTCATTTTCCAGTAGATACTTTAACATGCTAATTAATTGTAGTTATTAAAAAATACTGTATCTGATACATGTTACAACATCTGTGAGATACTTAGTTGGTTTCTGATGATTGCTTTATCTTTTCAGATTGTTTTTTTCTTGACTTTTGGCATGCCTTGTAAGATTTTGTGGAAAACCAGATATGTTTGTAGGGTAGTAGATACTGAAATAAATAGGGATTACTGTGGGACTTATGTTATATTTACCCAGGAGGTGAGCTGCATTTGAAGTTTGTTTTTGCTGTAGTTATTAGTGTTGAGGTTTGTTCTTGCTCTGAATACCAGAGACTTCCAAATTCTTCCCTGTTTCTGTCTTTCCCCTTGGCTTAGGGCCTTCTTTTTGAGCTGCCCTTCAGAGATGGTCTCTCTGCAGCACTTCCAGCTGAAACCCACTGTTGTTACTGGAGGCTTGGTAGCATGATAGTAGATTGTGGGGGAGATGATCTCTAATGTCTGATTACAACCCAGTCTTTGGAGTGCATGGTGAACCTGTATCTCGGGGGTTTGACTTTTACAAGTTTATGCCCCTCTTCTGTGGGTAAAGACTTTTTTCTGCCCTCTATTTTCTTTCCCCAGCTGCAGCAGGATTCCACCAGTGTTCTCAGCCTATTTCCTTGAGGTCCCCTGCCCTGCAGAATAAGGTTTTTTTTTTTGGTAAGGAGGATAGAACGGGGTGGATTTCCTAGCAACTTCTGTTTCCATTTCCCAGCCAGTACTATGGGAGTGCAGAGGGGAAACCTTCTCTAGATTCTCACTGATCTTCCCGGTGAGAATTTGGTGGGTTTTCTGGAGGAAAAACCTGCAAGAGTATAAATGAACTCCTTATGGCTACAGCCCCTAGAAGCTTTATGCACCACTCACACTAGCATACACTCTTCTAGCAGCAGTTAGTCAAAATTTCCAGTTTAATGTTCCTACTAGCTTATTAAATATCTGCCCCAGGTAAGCAAAATCTTAGGTTTTGTGGTCTCCTACAGACACTTGTGTCTCTCCAGACTTCAGGATGGTGGGCTATCCTGTAATCTCAATTCTTCAGTGGGTTCATGAAAAAACCATTAATTTGTTGTCTGATCACCTGTTTTCTTGTAAGGATAGAGGATTTTTTCCACCCTAGTTCATTACATGTCTGAACTGAAACTGGAAGTGTACCTTATTTTAAAAACGTAAATTTTTGAAATACTTTATACCAATTTACCTGTCCCTTCATATCCTCTTTTTTCAAGTACACATAGAAATTTCTTTTTTAAAGATCAAGGGGTTAAGGAATAGATCTGGGAAACGCCACTAAGGTTTGGATCTGCGCATTTAGAACTATTGTAAATAAGAGGAAATGGAATATACATATTTAATGTCATTCACCTATTTGAGCTGCCAATGTAAGATTCTTAATTTTGTTTTTAATTAATAGGTAAATGGATTTCGCAGTTACGTAGATCTTTATGTGAAAGACAAATTGGATGAAACTGGGGTGGCCCTGAAAGTTATTCATGAACTTGCAAATGAAAGATGGGATGTTTGTCTCACATTGAGTGAAAAAGGATTCCAGCAAATCAGCTTTGTAAATAGTATTGCGACTACAAAAGTAAGTATGCAAATTCTTTTTCCAAGTCAGTGGTAGAGTAGGGCTTCATTAAAAACTACAAAATAAAGTATCAACAACCCCCAAAAAACCCAAATCTGTTTTTGTTAAATAAGTATTGACTTATGAAAATGAAAACCTATTTTCTATGAAATTGCTGAATTAAAATTTACTTAAGCAGTCATTGAGAAATAAGTTTATATGATTAGTGTTTATAATTGAACATATTTATATTTTATGAAATTTAGAATGATAACAAGTTTCTTATTCTGTAACTCCAGCCCCATCTTCCCCAATCTCTGGGGAGTAGAGAGGGGCCTGGTGATTGAGTTAAGAATCAATCATGGCTATGTGATAAAGCTCCGTAAAAACCCATGAGCGGTGGAGTTCACAGAACTCCTAGGTTGCTGAATACATTGAGGTCTAAGAGGATGGCATGTCTGGGTAAGGTATAGAGTTTTGTGTACCCTTTCCCCCATACCGTGCCTTATGCATCTCTTCCATTTGGCTGTTGTTGATGGATCCTATATAAAAAAACTGGTCAATGAAGTAAACTGTGTTCTTGAGTTCTATGATCTGCTCTAGCAAATTATCAATCCTGAGGAGTGGTTCATGGGAATCCCCCAATTAATAGCTGGTTGGTTAGAAGTACAGGAAGCCTAGGACTTGTGACTCACATCTGAAGTGTGGGCAGTCCTGTGGGACTGAGCCCTTAACCAACCATAAGTACTTGTGCTAACTCCAGGTAGTTAGTATCAAAATCGAATGACATCGTTGAACATCCATTTGTTGTCTGGAGAATCAGAGAATCCTGAACTGGGTGAAATTTAAGGCTGTTGGTGTTGAAAGCACCCCAGAATTAGTGTTAGAATTGAAGTGAGGAAAAAACAAACAAACATAGCAGTTGGTTTATTGGCTCTGTAGCCAAAATATCTTATTTTTTAAAATCCCAGCTCTGATGCTGAGACTCCTATTACTCTTTTAGAAAATAGGGTTTGTAAGACAAAGTATTTTGCTACTTTAACAATACAGAATTTCGAATTTTATATTTTTATTTTTTCACTAATACAAGATTTCATATTTCATATATTTTTTTTCTTTAGGGTGGACGGCACGTGGATTATGTGGTAGATCAAGTTGTTGGTAAACTGATTGAAGTAGTTAAGAAAAAGAACAAAGCTGGTGTATCAGTGAAACCATTTCAAGTAAGGGATGCATTGTACATTGCATGTGAAGCATATATATGCATTATATATGTGCTGAATTACTAAATAATATTAGCTCTGATGTTGACTTTTTTGGTATGTTTTCAACAGGTAAAAAACCATATATGGGTTTTTATTAATTGCCTTATTGAAATCCAACTTTTGATTCTCAGACTAAGGAAAACATGACTCTGCAGCCGAAAAGTTTTGGGTCTAAATGCCAGCTGTCAGAAAAATTTATTAAAGCAGTGAGTAAAACTTGTATTACTTTTCATTGCTATTATTAAGAGTTGATTAAGTAGTTTTTCTTGATTTAACTTATTTGTGATTAGTTTCTTTCATCATATTAACTGTGTATATAAGCATGCTTGCACTGTAAACTAATATGTTTAATTTGATAACTTTAAAGGATAGACTTTAATGTTTCCTAAAGCAATTGTTTTGCAAAGAACTAAAGTAGGGGATTATGTAACTAATTGCATTTTTAGCTTTGCATTGACCATTGTAAAGGTCAGATTTCTCCTAACAAATGTACAGGTCCTTATGTGATTCTTTCATCTTTTCTACTTTCATTTCACCTTCATCTACTGATTCTTAACTTTACACATTTTAGAAAATTGTGGTAACATATGCATAACAAAATACACCATTTTCTACATGTTTTAAAATATTTTGCTTTGCATATAATTTTTTAGGCTACCTTCTCTAAAATAAGGTGAGAGCACAATAAATACTGAAAATGAATCAATCACAGCCTTTCCTTTTTGGAATTTTGGTGGGGGAATGCTGTATAACTGCCCTAGAACTAATGTATTTGTCAAATTCCAAAAAGTAGATTATCAGAAACAAAAACAAAAGTTGTTTTTTTTGGTTCTAACTGAAGGCCTGTAGAAATAGTACTTTTGGATCTAATCTTAATGAATTCTGAGTATAAATTACCCTATATTAATACTTTCCTAAATTTGTATCCTCGTGACAATTGCTTCTTTGAAGTGATTTGATTTTAAATTTTATACTTTTTCATTTTAGGTGCAGTAAGTTTAAATTTGGCAACATAGTTCACCTCTTTTGTTTATGTCTTAAACATTTCAGAAAACTATTTCATACACCTAATTATCACATCACTCAGGATGATGAAAAATACTTTAAGGACTTACGGTTGGCGATGCTTAACTTTCTTAAATTTTCTGTCTGGGTTGACATCTTGTCACAGATTGATTCACTGCAAAGATCAAACAATATGTTTTATTACCAAGCTATTTAAAGAATAAAGTCTATTCATAAGTTACCAAGGTTATCCTAATGTTCCTTTTATGTTAATACTTTTTGTCATAGTGACACATTTTGTATTAAATGTTACCAACTCTATGTGAACATTTAGATTTTGCCAGCTGGTAGATTCATGTGTGGATCTGTTTTCACTGTATTAATTTTAACAAAATTAATTTGTAACAAGAGCAGTGTATATTCCTTATGGATTATAATAGAATGTTTCTCATAAGTAAAAGTTACTGTATTTCATGTATTTATATTTGAGCTTTAGTTTTACTGTAGTTGAGTAAAAATTGATTAGCTTGTGGCATTATTCTTATTACCGTTATTGTTTTGTCCTAAAATACCTTAAAATCACACAGATTCCATGTATTGCATTAGGCCCTATACATTTTAGCTAAATGTATGAATTTTCAGCTTGTTTGTATACCATTATTCTTTTATTTTTAGGCCTCTAATTGTGGCATTGTAGAAAGTATCCTGAACTGGGTGAAATTTAAGGCTCAGACTCAGCTGAATAAGAAATGTTCATCAGTAAAATACAGTAAAATCAAAGGTATTCCCAAACTGGATGATGCTAATGATGCTGGTAAGACTGATATTTTTAAATAAGATTTTGATTTAAGTTTCACTTTTATCTAGTTAGAGAAATTATTTATTTTCTACATATAGTTAGACTATGATTTTCCATTCAGAGTGTAATTTTACTTGATTGAAATGATCACATACACAACATATTACTAATTTTCAGGGGATAAGAATTCAATAAAATATACTTAATATTTGTACTGAGCAATAATATAAAGTAACTTTTATAGTCTTTCACTGTCAGCATTCTGATGTTAATTTTCTGACTTCATTTATGTATAATTTTAAATTTCTCTCAGGTGGCAAACATTCCCTGGAGTGTACACTGATATTAACTGAGGGAGACTCTGCCAAATCACTGGCTGTGTCTGGATTAGGTGTGATTGGACGAGACAGATATGGAGTTTTTCCACTCAGGGGCAAAATTCTTAATGTACGGGAAGCTTCTCATAAACAGGTAATATATATCTGTATATATATATACACATATTCACATGACATTTCTAATAACTACTAAACTTGTTGAATTTTTAAATGTAATTTATGACTCATTTTTTTGTATATTTCAACACTTCATAATACGTTCAATGATTTTCTTTTTTGAACAGATAATGGAAAATGCAGAAATAAATAATATTATTAAAATAGTTGGTCTACAGTATAAGAAAAGTTATGATGATGCAGAATCTCTGAAAACGTTACGCTATGGGAAGATTATGATTATGACTGATCAGGTTGGTTTTAAAGTTACCACATATTTGAAATTCATGTCTTCATCAGATTCTCCTTTTAATATTTGTTTTCTGAGACTTGCCCCAAGATAGTATAACGGAAAGGGATTATACATCAGGGAGAAAAAAAAACCCTACATCATTTAGTGGAAACATTTGTATGAAGCACATTTTATATTACCTAATTTTGGGGGTAACAATCTTATGAATTATTTAATAATATTTTAAAATGCAATATATATGAGAAGAATATAATACAGTGTGGTAGTATGGCATCCTACCTACAAGTAGGAACAAAATGATGGAATTAACAAGAAAGATTAATGATAATGGTTAATATTTATACATGATGGCATGATTTGGGATGCACAAATACTAGGAGGACTTAAATAGTAAAATGACAGTAATCAAGAAAGAAAATCGAAAAGGAAGAATTTCAAATGCATTCAAGCTGTTTTCTCTTACGCACTCTGAAGTATTTGTAGAGAAAACCTGCAACTAAAAAAACTGCTATTAATATGTATTTTTAAGCAGAAATTTTCCTATTTTTATATCAAGAGAAGACTTGTAAATATCTGTAGTCCATTGGTTTTCCTACCATTGCTCATTAAGGTGGCATTGTAACTATGTTTTGTTTTATGCATTTTCCATCCTTAAATCATTCTTTTAGTGAAATCTGGGGAAACTATAAAACAGATAAAATGATAATATATTTTTATAATGACAGAAAGATTCAGTCTGTTACTTCTATATTATTTATTTGCATATTAAAAAATATCATCTTAGTATCTTTTGTAAAATGCATTTCTAAAATTTGGAGTTTTTGCATTCACGTTTTAAAATTCATATAAGTAACATTTTATAAAATTATTACAGGACTTTTTACTTTACTAACATTTATTTAGGATCAAGATGGTTCTCACATAAAAGGCCTGCTTATTAATTTCATCCATCACAATTGGCCATCACTTTTGAAGCATGGTTTTCTCGAAGAGTTCATTACTCCTATTGTAAAGGTACTCTTTGCACCAATACATTTTTATATTGTTGTCTTAAAGGGTAGCCGAAAAACTAATTTTTTTTTTTACTTAATTTAAGGCAAGCAAAAATAAGCAGGAACTTGCCTTCTATAGTATTCCTGAATTTGATGAGTGGAAAAAACATATAGAAAATCAGAAAGCCTGGAAAATAAAGTACTATAAAGGTTTGTATTTTAAAATACTTAAACTTTAAATACTGATATAAATTTATTTTTATGAAAGCAATCTAAAAGACATCTTGAAAGTTTGACTCTTTTAAACTTCAAATATAGCTATTGCTGATTTTAAAATATTGTTATAGAAAAATTTATACAAATAGACTAGTATAATAGATTCTATTGAAGGGGATCACCATTTCAATGACCAGCCTTGTTTCCTATAAACCTCCCTTATTGCCGGTCCATTAGTTTGAAATAAGTTCCAGACATTATAGTCTAGTATTTCATCTATAACTACTTGAGTGTGTATTTCTAAAAGAATTTTTAAAGTCACCCATAATACCATTATCATAACCTTCTTTAATATCCTATTGTTGTTGAGACAGGGTTTTGGTATGTTGCCCAGGCTGGTCTTGAACTCCTGAGTTAAAGCCACCTGCCCACCTTGGCCTCCCAAAGTGCTGGGATTACAGGTGTGAGCCCCCATGCCCGGCCCCCCCCTTTTTAATAACGTTAAATACTCGGCCAGTGTTAAAATTTCCCTGGACTGTATTAAAAATATTTATTTATTAGTGTTTACTATTTTTATTTTATTTATTTATTGAGATGGAGTTTTGCTCTTGTTGCCCAAGCCCAAGTGCAGTGGTATGAGCTCACTGCAACCTTTGCCTCCTGGGTTGAAGCGATTCTCCTGCCTCAGCCTCCTGAGTAGCTGGGATTACAGGCGTGCGCCACCACGCCTGGCTATTTTTTTTGTATTTTTAGTAGAAATGGGGTTTCACCATGTTAGCCAGGCTGGTCTCGAACTCCTGACCTCAGATGATCCGCCTCCTCGACCTCCCAAAGTGCTGGGATTACAGGCATGAGCCACTGCGCCTGGCCTAGTTTTTTTTTTTTTTTTTTTAACTGTTTTTATTTTTTTGAGATGGAGTCTTGCTCTGTTGCCCAGGCTGAGTGCAGTGGCACGATCGCTGCTCACTGCAATCTCTGCCTCCTGGGTTAAAGTGATTCTCATGCCTCAGCCACCCAAGTAGCTGGGATTATGGGCAAGTGCCACCATCCCTGGCTATTTTTAGTAGAGACAGGGTTTTGCCGTGTTGGCCAGGCTGGTCTAGAGTCCTGGCTTCAAGTGATCCGCCCACCTTGTCCTGTCTGCTAGGATTATAGGTGTGAGCCACTACGCTTGGACTGGGTTTTTTTTTTCAAAGTCAGGATCCAAATACGGTCCACACATTGCATTTAGTTCATAAGTTTCTTAATACAGCATTTCTCTTTTTATATTTTTTCCTTGTGATTTATTTGTTAAAGAAGTTGGGTTGTTTGTCCTGTGGAATTTCCCACATTCTAAATTTTGTTAATTATATCCCTGTAGTTACATTTAATATGTAGTGTGTTCCTTTGCCCTTTATTCTCTGTTAACTGATGGTTAAATTAGAGGCATGATCAGATTTGGGTTACATTTATTTGGCAAAAACATTTCATAGGTAGCTTTGTGTACTTGCATCAGGAAGCATCTAATGTCTAATTTGTCTTTATTTGCCCATTAAGATTGATCAGTTGCTATAGGTGTTGCTATCTTGATTCATCTATTACAGCTTCTTCACCAGCTTTTCACTTGATGGTTTTAAGCAGACATTGATACTCATGACTCACTTTTATTTTTAAAATTGTGCAGGATTGGGTACTAGTACAGCTAAAGAAGCAAAGGAATATTTTGCTGATATGGAAAGGCATCGAATCTTGTTTAGATACGCTGGTCCTGAAGATGATGCTGCCATTACATTGGTAATTAATTTTAAAGAGCTTTTGTTAGCCATCTCCCTACCTTCTATTTTTTTCCTTCCAGTCCTGGTTCCCTAAGATAAGTCTCTTTTGAATGCTCAAGCTAGTTAATTTTATCCCCCAGATTATGCTGTGCTTTTATAAACTTCTTTCATTGAAATACCTTAGTTCAAATGTGTTTTTGATAAAAATATTGTAAAATAACCTAATTTTTCAGAAATTAAGAATTAGATATTTGCCACTTACACATTTTAATTTTGTAATGAAGTGTATTTTATTTTTAATGTGCAAAATCATTACCTGGAATCTTTCAGGCATTCAGTAAGAAGAAGATTGATGACAGAAAAGAATGGTTAACAAATTTTATGGAAGACCGGAGACAGCGTAGGTTACATGGCTTACCAGAGGTTAGTCTTGAAGAGTGGTGATGTGAGGGAAGGAGAGAGAGACTAGAATTCATCAGTAATAATGGTAACATTACTATATAACTTTTCTCTTAGCAATTTTTATATGGTACTGCAACAAAGCATTTGACTTATAATGATTTCATCAACAAGGAATTGATTCTCTTCTCAAACTCAGACAATGAAAGATCTATACCATCTCTTGTTGATGGTGAGTAATGTTTCTTTAAAAACCTCATTTTTGCATGTTATTTACTGTAGTTTAATTTCATGTACTTTAAGCTATCCTTATGATAAACATTAAAATTCTTACTTGAAATCTTGTATATGAAGAACTGATTCAGAGGAATTTAAGGCCTTTTTGATGTTGCTTTTGTTACGTGTTTTCATAGCACTGAAATCTTTAATATTCCTTAATTTGAAACTTTTAAAACCTTTCTGAGTTTTTCAGGAAAATTAACTTTAAGTCTAAAAGTCTTAAAGTTTTTGCCCAAGTTGTCTGCAGATTTTCTAAAATAAAAAGTAAAATGGAATTTTGATAATTTCTAAAATATTTACCAGAGATTAAATTTTAAAAAACGTTTATACCACATTACCCAAAGCCTAATGCTTTAACTTATTTAACTTGAAAAAAATTTAGAAGCTATTTCTAACTTGAAAAAAAATTTAGAAACGATTTCTTGTTAGTTGAAGCAGATTTTGGTCTTCTATCTAGAACTTTTTTTTTTTTTCTCATTGTATAATCTTTACCAAGTTTGTTGATCTTTGTATTGCTTGGCTTTTCTGCTAATAGCAGATGGTTCTACCTATCTTTCAAGTTCTAGCCATAAATTGTGTTTCTTCTATGAAGTCTTCCCTAACAATTCCACTCTAAATTGGTCTTAGATACTACCTAAACTTCTATGCCAGTTAGTATGTATCTCTTCATTTACCTACATTAATTTTGCCTCCAGAATTAGATTACAAAATTCTTAAGGAAGTTGCCATATTTTATCATCCTCTTGTTTTTATCATACACTGGGTCCAGTATGAATACAATGATAGCATATACTGAAAAGGTTGTTACTGTGCTCATTGGCCTAGAGCAGGGGTGTCTAATCCTTTGGCTTCACTGGGCCACATTGGAAGAGGAAGAATTGTATTGGGCCACATGTAAAATAGACTAACACTAATGGAAGCTGATGAGCTTAAAACAAAAACAAAAATAAGTGCCAAAAAAAAAATCTCATGGTGTTTTAGGAAAATTGACGAATTTGTGTTGGGCTGCATGCAGCCTGCAGGCCATGGATTAGACAAGCTTGGCTTAGGGCAAGAAGAATGATAAGGAAGCAGAGTGATTTGCCCACATTTTTTCATTCAATCCTTACGATAACTGTATTAGGAAAATAATTATTTCTATTGCTTGGATGAGGACACAGACTTACTAGTTATTTACTGTATTAGGAGAATAATTATTTCTATTGCTTGGATGAGGACACAGACTTACTAGTTATTTACTTAGTCACATGGTAAATGGCCAAGTTGAGAAGAATATACAGATTAGTGAGATTCTAAAGACTTTATTCTTCACTATGACAATAAACCTCTTCTTTTTAAGGATTTTCCTGATTTGGGATACTTAGAATAGATTTCAGGCTCCTTGATGGCTTGCTGGCAATTTAGTTAGCTACAAATGGCATTTTGGTTGTATAAGCTACAAATGACATTGTGGTTGGAAACTACTGTTAAAGGAGTTTGATGTCACTACGTGATTCTTTAAGGCCAGAATGTTGTCGTTCAGTTGATAGTTGCCTTTTGGAGTAGATGGAGATGGCATAAAAACATGTTAGTGTATACCCGGAGATGGCTTTCTGGGGAAAAAAAACAAACAAGTTAGTATGTACTCACTTTGTTACAGAATCTCAAGTAACAATTTTACTGGTATTCTTGAAAAGCAAATTGTATCTTTGCTTTATTCCCCTGAATTGTTACAACTGTATCTTGAAGTAACATTTTAAAAGAGGGTTGCTCTTTTAAAAATAGGCTTTAAACCTGGCCAACGGAAAGTTTTATTTACCTGTTTCAAGAGGAATGATAAACGTGAAGTGAAAGTTGCCCAGTTGGCTGGATCTGTTGCTGAGATGTCTGCTTATCATCATGGAGAAGTAAGCATTAAGATTGGAATCGATTAAGAACTATAATTATTGTCTTGAAGAATGATCATTATACTTAGTAAAGTCTTCGGAAATGTAAAATAATTAAGTTTGGATTTTAATACAAATTAGGGAATAATTATAGAAAATTTAGAATGTTAATGTTATGTTCTGCCTCCTATTGTATAGCAAGCATTGATGATGACTATTGTGAATTTGGCTCAGAACTTTGTGGGAAGTAACAATATTAACTTACTTCAGCCTATTGGTCAGTTTGGAACTCGGCTTCATGGTGGCAAAGATGCTGCAAGCCCTCGTTATATTTTCACAATGTTAAGGTAAATATTTGCTGATATGATGGCATAAAGTTTGATTTGATTTAGAACCAAGTAACTAAATGTTTGATGGAATTATAGCTGTGAAGAGATGTGATTGGTTATTCTACTTAGAAGGTGAATGTTCCAACTTATTTGATCACAAGTAGAATGAAGTCTGTTGACTTTAATTTTTATGAATTATTGGTGAAATCAGTCCTAATGAATGTAAGGCTGTTTTTCTCACCAACTTTGCTCTTTAGGCTGAAGATGGGTTATGTGCTTTATTCAGAGTAATAGGAAATTCTTAAGAAGTTACCAATATTAAAGAAGTCAGGTAGGTAAGTACATAAGTAAAATAGGAGTATTTTATTCTGGGCTTGTGACCAAGAGAAAGATACATTTGATAATACAGTTAGGCAAATTTTACTGTTAAGCATATGTAGTCAAAATTAATAAAAATGCGTTCTCTTTAAAAAATGTTTTTTTACACTGTAAAGTTTTTAATTATGTATAAAGTTTTTTTCCCCCAAAGCCATGACATTTTTTCATTTTCTTCTTTTTCTTTTAATTAGCTCTTTAGCAAGACTACTTTTTCCTGCTGTGGATGACAACCTGCTTAAGTTTCTTTATGATGATAATCAACGTGTAGAGCCTGAGTGGTATATTCCTATAATTCCCATGGTTTTAATAAATGGTGCTGAGGGCATTGGTACTGGATGGGCTTGTAAACTACCCAACTATGATGCTAGGGAAATTGTGAACAATGTCAGACGAATGCTAGATGGCTTGGATCCTCATCCAATGGTAATTATTTGGAAATTATTATTTATTTAACAAATAATAATGTGTAAATTACAAAGTCCAGTCATTTTAGAAAAGTAATGGAACATTTTTATTTTAGAATATATTATAGACCATAAAGACTTAGGGTATAATTTGATATGTGCCTACAGTAAAAGGTATGAACTTTGGAATGAGCTTGGAGGTAAGTTTCAAGGAGAGAAACTGTTTATTTTAATTTAGAAACACCCGATATTCTAGGTTTTCAAATCTCTAAACCATGTATTAATAGAAAACAGTGCTTTTCTGGGCCGGGCGTGGTGGCTCACGCCTGTAATCCCAGCACTTTGGGAGGCTAAGGCAGGTGGATCATGAGGTCAGGAGATCAAGACCATCCTGGCCAACATGGTGAAACCCCATCTCTACTAAAAATAGAAAAAAATTAGCTGGGCGTGGTGGCGCATGCCTGTAGTCCCAGCTACTCGGGAGGCTGAGGCAGGAGAATTGCTTGAACCCAGGAGACGGATGTTGCAGTGAGCTGAGATCGTGCCACTGCACTACAGCCTGGGTGACAGTGTGAGACTCTGTCTCAAAAAAAAAAAAAAAAAAAAAAAAAAAACGCTTTTCTGATAAAATTATGTGTAGCTTTGTTTCTGTTCTCAAACTACCACTTCTTATTAGTTTGTAAGGATGCTTAAAAACATACTGTATTCATTAGTGTACCATTTGTAAAAATACAAGAAACAAACTACATTATACATATTTTAATGTATCCCCATTTTAAAAATCTTTTTTCTTTTTTTGTATCATTCACGGTGCTCAGATCTTCTCCAAGAAAAATGTCCTTAAAAATGTCCTTCTTTCCTCCCCATGATTTAAAATTGCCTGGAGAGTTCTCTTATGATATACTTAAATAAAAGTGTATTTTATTACCAAAATAATGCTTATGTTAGAAAATACAGATAAGCAAAGAGGAAAATAATTCATAAACCTACAATATAGAGACAAATGTAATATTTTGATTTTTTTCCAAGTTTTATTTTATTTTTGTATTTTAAAATGAAAGTTAATTCTTGTAGCAATAAGACATATATTCTGCTTTTTCTCTTAAATACTTGAAAGTACTTTAAAATATTTCTAATATAAGCATCATATTTTTAATGATAATGTTTTACTGAAATGGTTTTGGATTTTTAAATGTATTTTAGATTGTTAAGCTAGTGTATTTGATCAATACATGCTTCTTATGAGCCTGCTATGCATATGAAACTGCTAAGTGGTGAGATAAAGAGCTATGGTTTTTTCTTTGAAAAATAATTGTCAAGATATGAAAGCATCAAGGCTTGAAGTTTACAGTGACAAGAGATATTGATAGTTCCTCAGTATGTCAGAAGAAATGTCCTATGCTATATGCTCTTTTTCTTTTTCTTTTTTTTTTTTTTTTCACCCAGGCTGGAGTACAGTGGTGCAATCTCGGCTTGCTGCAACCTCCTCTTCCCAGGTTCAAGCGATTCTCCTGCCTCGGCCTCCTGAGTAGCTTGGGCTACAGGCATGCACCACCATGCCTGGCTAATTTTTGAATTTTTAGTAGAGATGGGGTTTCACAGTGTTGGCCAGGCTGGCCTCGAACTCCTGGCTTCAAGTGATCCGCCTGCTTCAGCCTCCCTAAGTGCTGGGATTACAGGCGTGAGCCACTGTGCCTGGACTATATACTCAATTTCTTAATGATAATACCAAATAAGAATTTTAGAGGAGGCCAGGTGCAGTGACTCATGCCTACAATCCCATACTTTGGGAGGCTGAGCTGGGCAGATCACTAGCTCAGGAGTTTGAGACCAGCCTGGGCAACCCTGTCTCTACACAAGTACAAAAATTAACTGAACATGGTGTCACAAACTGTAACCCCAGCTACTTAGGAGGCCTGAGGTAGGAGGATTGCTTGAGCCCCGGTGGTTGAGGCTGCAGTGAGCCGAGATCATGCCACTGCACTCTAGCCTGTGTGACAAAGTAGAGACCCTGTCTCAAAACAAACAAAAAAAATTTAGAAGAGGGAGAGATGAATTGTAATTCAGTTGGGAAGGATGAGTAAGATTTATGTAGATGAATGATAAATGGAATGGGGTTGGGGGCTGAATATGTGTCAGGGTTTGTGGACAGATTGAAAGTGAGAATATTCAAAATATTCAAGCAAAATGTGGGAGAAGAGTAGCGATTTTGTAAGACAAGTCATTAGAGACAAAATAGCCAGATGGGTCCAGACTTAGGGAATGCTTTCAATGTAAGGCCCAAGGAGTTTGAATTTAAAGGATATTGATCTAGGGGAGAAGGAGGTGTAGGGGAAGTAGGCTGAAAGAAAGTACTTTTCTAGAAAGACTAGGAAAGAGGAATGCTAACATTTTGAGATTGGGGGATGTTCAGGTTATATTAACAGAAGCTGTGAGTTCAAGATCAGTTGATCAGTTGGAAAGGGACAATTGATGATGAGAAATTCTGTATCGGTTATGTTAATCTGTCAGTGTTAGACCATGGACTAAGGGGCATTCAGACATGGTACTAGTACTCCAGAGAGAAGTCAGTGCTTTATTTCCATTTTCTCTACAGCTTCCAAACTACAAAAACTTTAAAGGCACGATCCAAGAACTTGGTCAAAACCAGTATGCAGTCAGTGGTGAAATATTTGTAGTGGACAGAAACACAGTAGAAATTACAGAGCTTCCGGTTAGAACTTGGACACAGGTTAGTGCAAATATGTGATTTGCCTGTGGGAAGGGCAGTGTATTAAGCAATTTTTTCTGGTAAGGATAATTCTGCCATTGTTTGTCCTAAACCTGCATAGTGTTTACAAATTCCTGTACTTTCTTTTACCCTTCAGTTGAATTTGTGCTTTGAATATTCAAATAGTAATTATATCTAAATAGTGTAGTATGACTTAGGTTAAGTAAGGCTTTTATAGACTATTATCTTGGTATTTATCTTAAAATGAAAGGAGTAGAATATGACATAGTGCTATTTATTCTTATAAATGTGGTCAATAAAATGATGTATCAGCCTTACAGATCTAAAAGCGTGCATGTCATCTCTTGTCAGTTCTAGTTGATGTCATCCTTTTCATACTCTCAGCCTTTATCTTGCCCTTTGGACTATGAGTGGATCAGCGCCATTACTTCTTATTCTTTTTCCACCACTGAGATCCTCGTGTATTGTCTTCTATAGTGATTGGACAGGAGATGATAGAGTTTGAGGTTTCCTTTTTAATTCCCCATGAGAGTTGAGAATTTTCAGAAGACTATATGGCTTGTAATATGAGAACATGAGAGAGTGTGTCATGAAAAGAATCACTTATTTTTAAATCTTTTCTAGGTATACAAAGAACAGGTTTTAGAACCTATGCTAAATGGAACAGATAAAACACCAGCATTAATTTCTGATTATAAAGAATATCATACTGACACAACTGTGAAATTTGTGGTGAAAATGACTGAAGAGAAACTAGCACAAGCAGAAGCTGCTGGATTGCATAAAGTTTTTAAACTTCAAACTACTCTTACCTGTAATTCCATGGTAATTTATTGGATTTACTATTTAATCTTTCTTGCATGGTATAAGTTGGATTATTATAATTGGTTTCTTAATGGGAGTGGCTATAGTAAGCCTGAATGCATTTTTTTTCCCTGCAGATTTGCTAAAGATTCTAGGGGCCTATTCCTTTATTCTAGTGTTGTCCATTGCCCTTACTCTCAACTCTCTGTTTATGCATCTGGGCTTGAACACACAAGATACATTCATACTTGCACTCATTGACTAAAAGTTATGAGAGTGGTTATTGCAGGGCCTTTGTGTACTTTATGTCCATCTCTGTTAGCATTTTAATTGTAGAGTACTCATAACTCTAATCTGCTTTATTAAACTTAAATGTTTATCTTGATACAACTGGGGAGGAAGGCGATTATTCAAGTTCCATTCCAAATTAGCTTTTAGATTTAAAAAAGAGTATAAAAAAGTTTAGCAGTAGTACAGTGGCTGAGAAAAAGTGCCATAATCTGCTGAGAAAGCCTGATAGAAGAAAGAAAAAGGATAGAGAGTGAGTTTGAATGACTGGGTTATAGCACAAGTAGATATAAAAGAGAAAGGGGACAACGCACAACCACGGAATATATGGGGGAGGAAAAACTTTAACATTTTTAAGCCTAGCAATAGAATATGTATGTTTTCAGTTTGGGGGGGGAAAAATCATTTTCATAGGTAGTTTTATGGCTACTTTAAGAGCCCTTTTTTAAAAGACCTGTTTTTGTCTTTCAAAATGACTTCTATTTTAAATATTTTCATGGTTGTGAGAATTGAATTTATCAGCTTGCAGTCACCAAAGGAATAGTTACAGAAATGTGCCTAATAATTTTGGTTCTGTTTAATGGTTTTTAGGGGTAGTCTGTGTGCATATAAGTGCATTATGGTTATTTTAAATATTATAGATGTTATGTAAGTTAAAATACCAGTACAGATTTATATAATCTGCAAAATGTTTGTGTTTTGCTTAGGTACTCTTTGATCATATGGGCTGTCTGAAGAAATATGAAACTGTGCAAGACATTCTGAAAGAATTCTTTGATTTACGATTAAGTTATTATGGTTTACGTAAGGAGTGGCTTGTGGGAATGTTGGGAGCAGAATCTACCAAGCTTAACAATCAAGCCCGTTTCATTTTAGAGAAGATACAAGGGAAAATTACTATAGGTAAGATACAACCTTTAAAAATTTGAACACTAGTTTAAATGGAAAAAACTTTATTAATAGAAGACATTTTTATCAGTAGAATATAAGCAAATACAAATTGAATCTCTTATCTTGATCCTAACTTTATTTTTCCCTCACATAGAGAATAGGTCAAAGAAAGATTTGATTCAAATGTTAGTCCAGAGAGGTTATGAATCTGACCCAGTGAAAGCCTGGAAAGAAGCACAAGAAAAGGTAATCATTTGCAGAAAAAGACATTCAGAGAAGCTTTTAAAAGCAACGTCCAAAACAAACAAAAATTCAACCCCTAAATTTTAAATTTAGTACTACTAAAGGTGCTGAATTACCTGTTCAGAGACTGAAGTCTTCTGTTTGTCCACAGAACAGATATAGTACAGGAATTTTTAGTATACACTCGCCACAAAGCGCTTGGCCAGTGTGACTCACCAGAGCCTGGAGAAATGACTCCAGGTATGAGACGGTAGCTCAGTCTCCTTGGCCTTTTTTCCTGAGTCTGCCATTAAAAGTTGTGGTGGTGGTGGTTTTTGTGAGGTACATGTATATTATCTGGGAACAAGACTGGTTGCATCCTGAATCAGCCTATGTTTGAAATATGGCATCCAGTCACCACTCACTTTGATTGGTTTTGGTTAATAGTGGGAAGACAACAGACAAAATGTTTATTATTATAGACAGTATTTATCAGACACCAAGCTCTGCCTCATGCTTAGATTTTTGGCCAGAGATTTAAACCCTGAAACTTCAGATTAAAAGTCTGATGTTTTATTCAGTAGATTGCCCATTGCAGATTAAGAAATAGTAATAGTAGTTAAGTGAATGGAATATTGAAACGTCGAGATTCCCCTCCATAAGTTTTTTGATGTTTTAGATAACTAAAAGAAAAATTTAAACAATACAACATTGTGATTGAGAACAGAAATATATTACAGAGAAGAAGAATATTTGAATGATTAATTTTTTGGATATTAGATTATTTGTACATATATGATTCTGATAATATCTTTAAAAAATAGTTAACAATTATGTGACATAACTTGAGCCTTTACATTTCCCTGTACTTGAGTTCTCAATCTAATGTTTTTATATTTTTCATCAAACTACATTGAAATACTGCTTTTGTTTACATTTTTTAGTTTGAAGTCTTAAGCCATATATTAAAGTGAGTAAGATTAGAATAAGTTATATAGGATAGGAAATACATATTAAGATAATAGGCTTATTCATTATTTGAAGAAAATGGGGTAGGACAAGATGGGCACATTCAGAATTAAGATGATTGAAGCCCTTTGTTTTCCTCTTAATGTGTTTTATTGTATTGTTAAACCCCCAAATTATAGTTTCTACAACACTTGCCCTTCTGTATCACCATTGGTTTAAACTATATCTTTTTTCTAAAAAAAGTAACTATTAAGCTGATGAATTTTTAATGCTTAGTTTTAAAACATAAAGATTGCTACAGTTTGAGAATGTCCTTCTGGTGGAAAGTAGATTTTGTGGGTAAAGCATAGCTTGATTTTAGTTACTGCATTACCACCATCAGAATTTTTTCAGCATCTTGGCCATGTGTACATTTTGGGGAGTTCAGGTAACAAAAGGAACTGCTCTTACAAGAGTGTCCTATTATACAGAGTTGGAGAAAAGAGTTAGAATTATAAAGTAGCTAATTAGAAGATTAAAATTTTTTATAAAGCATAATGGAATTTTGTCATTAGAACTTGGAAAGTTTATTTTAATTTCTGGAAGTGTCCTTAGTCATATTTCTGTTAACAATGATAGATACACATATTCATAGAGCACTTATTAACAATATTCTGGGTATAGTCAAAACCTAGATCAAATAGACTTCCAAAATGTGGATCTAAACAGGATTTTGTTGCATCCTATTAATATTTTTATAGTTGTCTAACAACCTGAATACTCCATAGCAGCATACTGTTTCATGAAAAATTTTTCAAAAGTGTCAAATTATTAATTTGTCGTAAGTTATTTAGGTACTTATTAATCATCTGTCAACTCAACAGTAACATTCCTTATTTGGCTAATATGGCTTAATCAAATTTATAGTTTTTGTTGTATAATGAAGCATCTTGCTTTGCAATTTTAATTTTATCTTAAGTACACCTAAACTGTACTTTGTGTATATACATTATTTTACTTATAAATTTTAATTATAAAATAGCTTTTTTTTTTTCTCTCTCTCTCTTTTGGTTACCAAAAGTGAACTTTTTGCTTTATGGAGTGTCATGGTTAACTCAGTCATTTAAAATTATCTGAGTGTCTTAACTTAAATAAAATTTTATTTAATGGCTATTGGTATTTTAAAAATTTAAAGGTGATATCACCTAAAAAACTTTTTAAAACTTCATTGTATTTTGAAATTTAATATTAGCAAAAGAGAATTTTTTTTTGTTGCAGCTGTTTCTATAGAAAATTGCAGCAAAACCCTGATGAAATTCTTACTCTAACTCACCAACTCTTAAATTCTTAAGTGGACTTTCTATGAGTCCCGATGTGAATATTCTTCCTTTAGAGAATTTTTATTACAAATTCACCATGAGTGAGTGAATGTACCTTAACATATTTATTATAACTGTAAAATATTTTTTGTGAGTGGTATGTATTTTGTATTTCAGCGTGTTCATTCCCTCACCAGTATAAAAATCTGACAAGATACAGTGATAAAACATTAATTCTACTCTATTAATTTTAAAATGTGGTATCCTCTCATTTTGTTACTTAGTACTTGAGGAAATCAGTTAATTTTTCATCAGATTCCTGGGTAAATAGGGATAGAATATACCATTTCTTATGAAGATCTTATTTTGCATCTTTAGAAAATGTTAAACTTTTTATAAGGAAATACATTTTATAGGTAATCTAAAATAACCCCGTCATCCTGAAGATGTAGCATTTATAGTGTAGCACTGGTAGAATTTTAAACTAATTATTTGATAAAATTCAACATTAATTTGATACTATACAAGACTTTAATATAAAATGTGTTATTTTTTACAGGCAGCAGAAGAGGAAGAAACACAAAACCAACATGATGATAGTTCCTCCAATTTAGGAACTCCTTCAGGCCCAGATTTTAATTATATTTTAAATATGTCTCTGTGGTCTCTTACTAAAGAAAAAGTTGAAGAACTGATTAAACAGAGAGATGCAAAAGTATGAACTTTTGTGGGTTAAATAGTTTGAAACTATTTCAGTGTTATCTGTATCTTTTTCTTTTTCCAAAAATAAGTATTTTGATTTATCCTTTATATGTTTTAAAACTATTGAATATTTAAACTGTTACTTTTTTATTATAGGGGCGAGAGGTCAATGATCTTAAAAGAAAATCTCCTTCAGATCTTTGGAAAGAAGATTTAGCAGCATTTGTTGAAGAACTGGAAGTAGGTTAAGTCTCTATTAAAATATATTTGGAAAAGTAATGTTATGAACAAGAATGAAATTATTTTAAATTATCTTAAAGTTTTCTTTAACTCTGTGAATGTTCATTGTTTATAAACTGAGTTAGGATTAAGCTTCTAGTTAGGTGAAGTTACAAAGAACTTGTATGGAGGGATTTAAATGCTATGGTGTTGAAATTTAGAATAAATTAAATCTTTCAATTAGTTAAAAATTTTTAACTGACTTTTAGATTAAATAATTGATTCAGTTTAATGTTTTCCTGGAAAGATATAAGACTAATTGAATATAAAAGTACTTTGATTTTAGGAGTAGAATAATAGTCTCTTTAACAGAAATTTCAATGTTTTCATGTTATAGTTTTTTCCAAGTAGAATTTTAATTAAAAAAAAAAAAAAAAAGAGCTAAGATATAAAAAGCAAACCTTTTCTAAAATTGCCTACCTAAAATACTAGAATTAAATTAATGGTAGCAGTATGAATGATTTTTGAGTGGCAAAATGTAAAATACCATTTAATACTCATATCTCATTTTTATTAAGTTGCTTACTTGTTTTATTGTCTACATGCTCTACTTTTACTTGGATGGTCTGAGTCAGAATTAAAACTCTTAACAAGTGTGGTATATTAGTAGCCTAAAGAATTTAGAATTTTTTAGTGCTGTTTTTCTAGGCTCCCTCAATGATCTTTCATGTGCTGCAATGTAAGTCTTCCTTGATTTGTGCTTTCCTTATATTCACTAATTAGATTTTTGCACTTTTTTTCTGTTGAGTTATTTATTTAAAAATTAAAAATGAAGACTTCATGATAGTAAAAGTTATTCCTAATATTATCAACATTCTGATATTGCTTTAAGTTTGATCACTAATACAGTGAAACACTGGCAGTGTTTTGTGGTTATGCTTATAATTTTCCCCACTATTGAAAAGTCATCATTCAAAATAACCCTAGAAAAAATACTCTTTCACTTTTAATTTATCATCTTATTTTATTATTTGCCAATTAATGAAATAGATCCAAACAACTTATTTAAAATCTGATATGTGTTTTTAACATCTAAAAAGATTTAGACTTAAATTTTATGTCTCTCTGCATAATTTAAAGTCTAATGATACCATTAATTGAATATCTATTGTACACTGGCACAGCATTCTGTGTAATGCTCAGAGTGACCCTCACCACAACCTCAAATGAATAAGGTTATTTTTAACCTATTATACAGATAAGGATACTAAACTTAGAGAGGTTAAGTCACTGTCTTAGGAATTATGTCATTATAGAATTACTCATCCTCTCAGACACCCACTTTCTTCATCTATAAAATGGGGGAGCACAGGATTTTTAAATGTCTGGCACATGGTGGATACTCCAAAATCTGGCTTTTTTGTTTTGAGACGGGGCCTTGCTCTGTCACCCAGGCTGGAGTGCAGTGGCACAATCACAGCTCATTGCAGCCTCAACCACTCAGGCTCAAGCAGTCCGCATACCTCAGCCTACTGAGTAGCTGGGACATGTGTGCCACCACATCTGGCTAATTTTTGTATTTTGTGTAGAGATGAGGTTTTGCTATGTTGCCCAGGCTGGTCTCAAACTCCTGGACTCAAGTGATCCACTCACCTTGGCCTCCCAAAGTGCTGGGATTACAGATGTGAGCTACCGCACCTGTCCTTTGTTATTTCCTGAGGATACATAACTAGTAAGTGGAAGTGCAGATAAAATCCAGAACTGTCTGATTTCAAAGCTGGGGTAATTTCTATTAAACTATTGTGCTACCAAGATCTTTTTAAAAATCTGTAAAGATAGTTGGGTACTATGGCTCAAGCCTGTAATCCCAGCACTTTGGGAGACCAAGGCAGGGATATCACCTGAGGTTGGGAGTTTGAGATCAGCCTGACAAACACGGAGAAACCTCGTCTCTACTAAAAATACAAAATTAGCTAGGCATGGTGGCGCATGCCTGTAATCCCAGCTACTCAGGAGGCTGAGGCAGGAGAATCACTTGAACCCCAGAGGCAGAGGTTGTGGTGAGCTGAGATCATGTCATTGCACTGAAGCCTGGGCAACAAGAGCGAAACTCTGTCTCAAAAAAAAAAAAAAAAAAAAATCTAAAAAATGTCATTTTTTCCTTGTGCCTTTCAAAGGCTAGTTGAAGGAATAATTCTGGTAAATGCAGAATCTAGTATATTAATCATGATTATATCCTTATTTATCATTACATAGACCCTCTTAAGTTCAATCTAACTATATTGACACTTTTAATTTCTCATACTTTGTGACTTTAATTTACGTTTATTAGTTTTTTTTAAATATTTTCTATTATGACTAAAGCAATAGAATAGTTTCATACTAATTTATTAACAGAAATACCTTCATGTGTGATTTGCTAGGATTTTGATGGTACTAAGTTATTAGAGGTCTTGATTCCATAATACATCATGGGACTGTAGAATTGTCAGAGACTGTTTAGGTCATTTAGTCACTATTGCTCCTCGTATTACAAATTGGAAGCAAGTTAGATGAATTTGGATTACACCCCCTGGTCTTCTGATTTAGAATTCTTTACTTTTTTCTATTATTTAATCTTGGATTAGATAAGTGAAAAGGAAAATTTTATTCTTTACTGAGTGAATAACATTTGTTTCAATATTTTATGAAGTAGTGATTGTCTTTTCTGAGAAGTTGTTTATGTCCCTTCTACTGCCTTATAATTATACTTTAGAAAGTAGAAGCTCAAGAACGAGAAGATGTTCTGGCCGGAATGTCTGGAAAAGCAATTAAAGGTAAAGTTGGCAAACCCAAGGTGAAGAAACTTCAATTGGAAGAGACAATGCCCTCACCTTATGGCAGAAGAATAATTCCTGAAATTACAGCTATGAAGGCAGATGCCAGCAAAAAGTTGCTGAAGAAGAAGAAGGTATGACATACCTCTTGTCATTGATAGACTCACCTTTATAAAGAAACATATATATGATTCTAAAAATTTTACTGTGTGTTTAAATCATATTTTGTTCAAAGTACATTTCAATGGTAATAAGAAATCATTCTGTGACAGCAGTTGATCTATAGAAGACAACATATTGGTAAAGGATCACATATTGTAAAGAGCTACTTAATTCAACTTTTAAAATGAGAAATAGAAACACTCCACTCAGCTGTCTTCTAAGTTAAAATGTTATAAGCCAAAATATAAAAAAACCACACACAATGATGAGTATATTAACTTTAAAATATAAACTTTAGTTCTATGTCATAATTCATTAAAGAAGGCTTTTGGTGGAAAAGGTCTGTTTGGCTTACAAAATACTCTGTCATCTTTTACTATTTACTTGTTTTTGTTCTTAAACAACTACTAAGCACATCCTAGGTCATTGGCACTGATAGGTGCTATTGAGGATTTAAAAAAAAAAAAGACAAGACCTAACCTCAAGCAGGGTGGACCAGAGTTAGCCAGAAGAAGGAAACATCAGAAAAAATGTTGAGAGCTGAGGAAATAGGGTGCATGTTGGTCTTAAAGAGGGAGGCTAATGTTTTTGGACAGGTTGATTTTTAGAATCCAGGGAGTGTACATTTAGATGTGTCCAACAAATAGATGGGAATATAGCCTTCTTACTAGAGCTTGGGAAATGAGCCTAAAGAGTTAGAGATTGGAGAGTTCTCTGTACAGAGCTCATATTTGAAGAGTAGGCACATTTTGATACCAGAGTGGGGACTCTCTTCTACTGTTCTGATAAACCGAGGTCTATACTACTTTCCTCTTACTCCGTTCCCCGCTGCATACAGGTTCATTTACCCAACACTCTTGCATGTCTCCTTTGGAAAAGTTGGTGTTTGTTAGATTGATTTCTCTGCACTCTCTTCTCTACCTGACACGGTCCCCTCAAGTAACCTCATCTATGCCCAGAGCTTATTCCATTCATACTGATGGCCCCTAAATTTGTGTTCCTAAGCTCTAATGCCCACAGGAGTGCCAAGCTCATAGCCACTTGAATGCTCGAAGCCCATCAAACTCAGCGTCTCTGAAACGGGACTCATTATCCTGATTTTAAAATTTATTTTTTGCCTTCTCCCAGTTAATGACACTATCAGCCATCATAGATGTAAGCCAGAAACTTGGGAGTTTTCTCATTTAATCAGTAAGTCATATAGACTGCCTACTAAGTAATTCAAAATCCACCCCTTATCTTGGTGCCCATTTGACACTGCCTTAGAATTCTGTTTTCTCTGAGATACTTTAAAGTGGTCCTCTTAACTCTCTCAGTTTGTAGTCTTTTAATCATGATTTCTACCCTTTTCTACTTCATTCCTTTAAGCTCTATATTTTACTACTAGAATGAAAATTCTAAAAAGTCAGTCTGATTGTTACGCTTAAAATCTTCAGTGACTCCCCACTGACTATGCACAGATTCTTGGTACACAGTGTTAGCACCTGCATGCCTCCCTGTGTTTCTTCTCCTGGCGACTTTCTTCTCACTTTTCCTTGAATTCTAGCAGACTATTGCCTATGTTTAGAAACCCAATTCTTTAAACATTTAATTCATGTTGGATGGCTTTGTGCCTTCTGCCTGGGATGCCCTTTCCTCCTTACTTCTTCTCAGCTGGCAAACTTACATGATTCCTTTAGAACTCAAGTCAGAAAAGGTACTTCTCCATGGAGGCTTTTTTGACCCTGCCTTAAGCAGAGTTTCTCACTTCTCCCCTTGGGCCACAGCGGTACCAGCCTCTATATTTGTTATTTCTGTTGCAATGACTCATCCTTTTTATGTGCCTCTGTGTTTTTTGTTTTTGTTTTATTACCCCATAGTCTTAAGGCTGGGGACTGCCGCACAGTGCCTAGCAGTGCAAGACATATATTATTTTCTTTCAATAATTTGAAGATTTTTTTAATAGTATATAGAGGCCTGCCTGAGCTATAGGAACTTACTCTGCAGATACCTTTTAGCTATTGGTTTGTAAATCCCTCTGATAATCAGAAGCTGCCTTCATATTTTTTTATGGTTGCTTCTAAGTAGCTGTGATTTCACTGAATGTACTGGAAAATTAGAGTTGTATGCAATATTATTTATTATAGATAGATGAAGTAAAGTAAAACATGTTGTGATCAAAGCCAGTTGTTAGGACCTCAGCAGAATCACATTTTTTAAACTTACCTGATTTGAAGGAGCTATCTGTTGATTAAAACTATATCTTTAAAATACGCATGTTTTATTTTTACTCATGGTTTCATTTTCTTTTTAATATGTAGGGTGATCTTGATACTGTAGCAGTAAAAGTGGAATTTGATGAAGAATTCAGTGGAGTGCCAGTAGAAGGTGCAGGAGAAGAGGCATTGACTCTGTCAGCTCCTGTAAATAAAGGTCCCAAACCCAAAAGGGAGAAAAAGGAGGCTGGTGAGAAATTATTACAGTTTTTTGTGTGTCAGAGAGAAAAACTAATATGTATAGAATATTACTAGGTTCTTTTGACTGTGCTCTTTTTCTGGTAGTTGAAATAATGCCTTCAATTTTCTTAAACGTTTATTACTTTATAATGAACTTTTTATAAAAATGTCACTAATGACATTTGTATAAATATGGATACATATCTTATTGCTATTCTTTTGCTTTTAGGTACCAGAGTGAGAAAAACACCTACATCATCTGGTAAACCTACTGCAAAGAAAGTGAAGAAACGGAATCCTTGGTCAGATGATGAATCCAAGTCAGAAAGTGATTTGGAAGAAACAGAACCTGTGGTTATTCCAAGAGATTCTTTGCTTAGGAGAGCAGCCGGTAGTGTAACACATTTAATATTACTGTATATTATAGTTTAACCTGTACGTTGGTATTGTTAGTATTATCAGTGTTGTTTAAGTACTAAGCCATTACTGTTTCAGAAGTTACAGTTAGGAAGAAGAAAAAAATTGCTTTACAGAATGGTCTTTCTAGCAAAGTTGGACATGAAACATATTTCTCTAAAGTGAATCATATTTTCTTACTGATTTTTATTATAAAGTTTGATTTATATTTCTTCCACAGTTTGAAGATGTTTGGGAAAAAATGTACCTTGCTATGATACCAGCAGTGATAGATCTATTAACATTAGAAGTGCTTTATGGTTTTGTTTTTGTTTGGTTTGCTACCCCTTGTATCACGAAGAATTTCCTCCTGCTTTAAGAGTCTGAGTACATAGCTCTCTTTCAGATCATGATAGTGTTATGGCTGAACTGCGGAATCCCATTTTTGCTAATACATTAATATAGTACTGTTAAGAATATAATTTGATTCTTTCTGGATATTCATTAACAAGAAGCGTTCAAGTTAACATCTAGTGAATTTTCTGTTTTGTACATTCTTCTGAAATTTTGTTATTTGAAAATTTGTCCTAGTTTGTTAAAATGAATGATACAGCATTGTGGGTGTTTACCTCTGGGAGATACATTTTTAATTATATCAGACCTTAAATTCTTTGGTTCTGTAATCACCAAGTGATTGAATTTCTTTCCCTGGTGTCCATAGGTAGCATAATATAGGTGAGTCTTTAATACGAATGATTTAAGTTAAATGAAAATTTATTACATTAAATGCTTTAAAACTGTATTTACATACATCAAAAATGAAGTGTAAATTTATATAACATCCAAGTAATTAAAAAATTTTATTCCATAATACATGCTATAAATTATAATCAAACTGATTTTCTTTATAGCAATATGCCTTTCACTATGATTGGTATCTTTAAAAGCATTGTATTATTGTTCTGTGAATATATGGAGGTCTGTCTCCTGTCTGTTCTCATTCATCTAAAAAACTACTGTCTTTATTATTTCATAGTAAAACTAACTCTGAAGAGAAGATGGAAGTTTTTATCCAAAAAGTTAAGAGAAAGTTTAGGGCTCGGTATTATGGCTCATGACATAGTACTTTGGGAGGCTGAGGGGTGTGGATCACTTGAGGCCAGGAGTTCAAGACCAGCCTGCGAAACATGGCAAGACCCTGTGTCTAAAAAAGGTTTTTTAAAAATCAGCCAGACCTGGTGGCACACCTGTAGTCCCAGCTACTCAGTAGGCTGAGGTGTGAGGATTGCTTGAACCCAGGAGTTTGAGGCTACGGTGAGCTATGATCATACCACTGCATTCCCTGCCCAGGCAGCAGAACAAGACTGTCTCAAAAGCCAAGAAAGTTTAGCACTTTTAAAATAACTGTAAAATTTGTTGCGATTGCAAAAATGGGAAACATTACATTTGTTGTCATTTGTACAATGGCTGTATGAGACAAGGCCAAACTGATTACTTTCCTCGGTGTTTTTGATTAATTATTAAGTATGTCAATAAGTACATTAGTTTATCCTCTTCTGACATGCACATCATTACCCAGTAGCCTCCTGGAAAGTATAAGACATTAACACTACCAAATAAATAAGGCCAAAGTTTTGGGCTTTTATTCTCTAAATGCTTGCCTTTTTATCTTAGGGTATTTTTAGAGATAGCTGGAATAGATTTCAAATGCTTTATTAGTAATAATATTTCATGTAGATAAAGCTAGGATTTGAGTTTAACATTTATTTTTATTTTTCCTACTAGCTGAAAGACCTAAATACACATTTGATTTCTCAGAAGAAGAGGATGATGATGCTGATGATGATGATGATGATAATGATTTAGAGGAACTGAAAGTTAAAGCATCTCCCATAACAAATGATGGGGAAGATGAATTTGTTCCTTCAGATGGCTTGGATAAAGATGAATATACATTTTCACCAGGCAAATCAAAAGCTACTTCAGAGTAAGTAATGAACCAACTGCTGTTTCGTGATATGATTAGTTGTTGTAAACATTTGCCAAAGATAATATAGTGAGTTCTTCTAAGAAATTGTTATCATTCTAGGCAAGGTCTTCTTCCTAGAGAATCAATGTTGTTAATATTGCAGCTGTTCCCGTCACAGTTGCTACAGTTTAAAAGAAGGATTGGCAAACTTTCTCCATAAAGGGCTCAATAGTAAATGTTTTAGGCTTTGTGGGCTATATTGTTTCGGTCACAACTACTTAATGCTGCCATTCAAGTAAGAAAGCAGCCATAAACAATATGTAAATAAATGAATATAGCCATGTTCCAGTAAAATATTATTCACAAATATAGGCAGCAGGCCCATGGGATATAATTGGACAACCCCTAGTTTTGAGAAAAGTTACTAAGTCTTTAGAATTGGGAGGTTTGTTTCTTCCCTAAATTTGGCGTTGATACATTTTTCTTGCTTTTGGTAATTGTGAATACATCCAGGGCTTGAGGTTTGTGAACTGTTTAAGATTTTTTAAAAAAGTATTTTCTTACCTATTACAATTGGCCTTGGTCCTGAAATAATTGCCCACCTGTGGTCTTGAATTAGAAATAGAATTGTTGCCTGGTGTGTTGGGGGATTCTTTTTCTCCTTGGGTTTTTGTCCATAATTTGCTGATCTTAAATTCTAGAATGGTTATGTCTATCAACTGTAGAATTTGGTTTCGTATTTTGAATAACTTTAAACCATTGCTTAGTTTCCATTCTTTTTTATATTAAATAATTGATTTGTATGGTGTCAGTGTGTATACATGGTGTGTGCACATGGATCGTGGGGTATGTGTGCACACTTTCACACATAAGAGAGAAAGAGTTTGATTACCCTCTCTTTAACAGAGAAAGAAATAAAAACTAAAGTTTTGTTCTGTGATTATAATCCTGCAGTACATATTACATATAATTTATCAGAATTGAAATCAGATATTTAAATTGTATCCTCTGTGGTGTTTATTTTCTTTCTAATAGAAAATCTTTGCATGACAAAAAAAGTCAGGATTTTGGAAATCTCTTCTCATTTCCTTCATATTCTCAGAAATCAGAAGATGGTATGTTCATTTAGTCTTTTCTTTGGTTATTGTATTACTGCTTTTAGTGGTGGAGACAAAACAGTAAATAGATCGTTAGGTCATGATTTAACTTCAGAAGTTTTTATGAGTAGGAAACTTCTTTTTTATATTTTGCTCAAGATAATAAGGCTTACATACTTTTTCTGAGGTGATTCCTAACTAATTGGTCAAAATAGGCATTAATTATGGAAGCATTTAGGTGGACAGGTAAATGCTTATATGGGTGCGAGTGTGTGTGTAGTGTTTTAATGAGAGGAAAGTAATAGAGAAATTTCAAAAGATTGAAATTTGATTTTCATGGGAATGGGAATGTATATATGACAGTTTTCTAAAGCTATGAGGGTACCAGTACGATTGCAAGTTGGTTTTACTAAACCTTAGTTACCTGAGAGAGTAAAACCTTAATAAAAGCAAATTTAACTGGTGTATGTACTTCTTGTTTCCTATATTTTTTTGTGTATGGAATTTTTAAGGTCACTTTACTTAATTGATTCACTATCAATTTTAATACACACGTCTATACATTTAGACATACGTATATTTGGTGCATGTTCTTTGTAGATAAATACTCATTTTTCACAGTGTGTCAAAACAGTTAGGTAAACCTTTATTTACATCCAACTAGTTATTTTAAAAGTTTGTGGTATGGTGTTAGGAAAGAACCGATTGATTAAACTAATTTGAGTGCAAAAGTAAACTGAAGGTAAGCCTGTATGCCTTTTAAATTAGTCTTTAATAATATATTTAAAAATAGGAATACTTACTGTTCTTTTAGATTGAAATGTTATTACTGATTCCGGAAATGGTTAATAGTATTATTTGTGTAGGTACTAAAATAATCCAGTGGAACATTTTCATATCTGATTTTAAAATAAATTGTCAGCATGTGTTTTGAATTGGTGAGTTATGTTTTAAATATTTAGCATTTGGGACTTTTAATTTTTACTACTTTATGTACTTCTGTGTTATTTCACCACATAGTTAACGTTTTTGGTGTATAACTGATATTTTTTTTCAGCTGTTTATATATTGTGTATTATCTGGTCACAAAATAGTAACATAAAATCAAATATCTAGCTAAAGGGAAGTCATCAGTTAAAAGAGTCAAAGTTTACTGAGAGATCTTTCTAACATCTCTTTGCTAAAAGAAGGCTTTGCAATTTTTAGATTCAGCTAAATTTGACAGTAATGAAGAAGATTCTGCTTCTGTTTTTTCACCATCATTTGGTCTGAAACAGACAGACAAAGTTCCAAGTAAAACAGTAGCTGCTAAAAAGGGTATGTACTTACATTTGATTGAGTTAAGCATTGTATAAAACATGTAAGATAGTTAATGTAAAAGGAAATGTAATTTAATTTGAAACTATTTGCATTTAGGAATCTATCATCAAACAATTAAGTATAAGTACTTACAAGGAGAATCTCTTGTTTTCTAACCATGTGAGAGAATTAATAAAATTTCTCTAAGACTTCATTCTAAAGCTGTTGTAATTATAAAGTAATCCCATGCATTATTATCTAAAGATAGCTTTCTGGTAAAGCTTCCTTGTGGTTAGGTTGTAATGGAGTTTAAAATTTTGTCTTGCTAGTAGCCAGCTTCTGTTATCTATGTCAGTCATGACTCAATTCCTTATGTAGAGGGATTGATCAGTTCAGTTGAGGTCCCCTTTTTCTATGTGAGTCCTGTAGCTTCTTTCTTTTCCATAGCTTTTAGACTGACCACAAAACACTTGAAGTTGATGAATGACTCTTACTAGCACCAAGGTACTTATATGTACCTTGGTCTTTTTGAAGGAGGTCAGTATTTGTACTTCGTGTTAGAAATATAATACTTAAAAACAAAAACAAAAACAAAAACACAAATCTGATTGAGATGTGTGCTGTATAAGACAGCAAGTAAATAATGTGGATTGTTCCCTCACGGATTTTAAAAATTCACAACAGATATAATTGCAGACATACATGAATTGAAAGTAGCAGAACAACAATTTTAAAAAGTCCCACTTATTCTGAAAGCACTAGAACCATATTGAGAAATTGGTTAGCTGCAAGAGTCTCTTTAGCCAGCACACTAGGTGACCTACCCATGTCCCATTGGCCTTACCACTTAGTGCACATTGGGCATTGTCTGCTTTTTGTTGCCTGAGGACTTGCTCTTTGCCACTGTGCTGGAATATTAACACTTCCCTGCTCCCAGCTGCCTTTAACTAGTGGATTGAGGAACGTTGGTCTATAAATATCTCAGTGTCCTTGCCTCTCATGTGAGCTAAGTGTGGGATGTGTGTATCACACTGGCTCTGAAAAGTTTCTCATGGAATTAAGCTTCTAGAGTGATGATTGGCTTGATAACTTACCCATTACTGGCTGCCTTCTCTTCATTGTCTCATTTTTGTCTCCCTTTCCTTTACCTCTCAAATAAATACTTACAGTTTAATCCTTACCTTAGGATTAGGCAGATTGGCCCAAATCTAGGGAACCCAAATTGAGATAGACCCTCTAATTTCTCTTTTGAAAAAAACAATCCAGCTGGGCACAGTGGCTCATACTTGTAATCCCAGCACTTTGGGAGGCCGAGACAAGCAGGTCACTTGAGGTCAGGAGTTAGAGACCAGAGTGGCCAACATGGCGAAAACCCGTCTCTACTAAAAATACAAAAATTAGCCTGGTGTGGTGGCGCATGTGTGCCTGTAGTCCCCGCTACTCAGGAGGCTGAGGCACAAGAATCACTTGAACTTGGGAGGCAGAGGTTGCAGTGAGCTGAGAGCGCACTACTGCACTCCAGCCTGGATGTAGAGTGAGACTCCATCTCAAATAACAACAACCACAGAACAATCCAAAAGCATCTTTCTAAATAATCTTCATATGAGCATCTTAAAAACACCCTGAAAACTTGGGAGCCATATTACTTGAAACATAACCTGTTTCCTTCATCAAACTGTTCACTCATATTTAACCTAATGAGTTTAACATGACTAAAAGGCTAGAATATCATGACAGCTATTCTGTTTGGTTCCTTCTTCAGTAGCTGAACTGGCCTTGTCTAAGTTGGATAGGTGACTGCCTGTGTGGTGTGGTTTCAGGGACTACAGTAGGTCCTCAGCCTTCCTCTAGGCTCCTTTACAAAATACAATTCCAGTAAAATATCATTTCAAGAAGAGGATGAATCATATCCCTCTGTGGGATTGTCTATGTTAACTGCAAATTGCATATAGTATACAGGTTAAATTCTGTAGTTCCAATAGTTTAACAGCAGAAAGGCAGCCCATAGCATTCAGGTATCTGACCTGTTTGCCTGGTAGAGTTGAAAGTGCCATGTAACTCCAAGCCAAGGGAAAAAAGTGGTCCCTAGAACACCTGGCTAAGTCTGTACTCCCTACTAGGAGCTGCCCTGTGATTCTTGTGGTAGATAGAATCATGAAGACTCAGAGGTGGGGAAAAGCCCACACAGTCTGGGTGCCACTTCCCTAGGGCTTCTCCTGCTCTTGGCTTATGAGGGGACTTATCTCTTGTGTCTCAGATTGTGACTGGAATATGTTTTCCATAGAATCAGCATAGGTCTTTAAAAAAAAAAAAAAAGTCTATAGTAATACATTTTTTTCCAAATTAGGTTTTCTTAATTACACAAAAAGTGATTTATCAGTTTCCTTTTTTTTTTTTTTTGAGACAGAGTCTTGCTCTGTCACTCAGGCTGGAGTGCAGTGGCACGATCCTGGCTTACTGCAACTTCCCTTGCCCAGGTTCAAGTGATTCTCCTGCCTCAGCCTCCCAAGTAGCTGGGACTACAGGCTTATACCACCTTACCAGGCTAATTTTTTGTATTTTTAGTAGAGACGAGGTTTCAGCTTGTTGGCCAGGCTGGTCTCTAACTCCTGATCTCAAGCAATCCGCTCGCCTCAGCCTTCCAAAGTTCTGGGATTACAGGTGTGAGCCCCTGTGCCCAGCCTATCAGTTTTCACATAGAACTACAGATAAAGCTGTAAATCAAGGTCTATTTTTAAAACAAAATTCAACAAACGAAAGGCCTTGTATCTGTTGTCTACTGACCTAGGATTTTATATTTCTTTCCACATAAAAATGCCAAGTCTGGATTTCAGCTTTTGAATGGAAGCGAGTTGGTTTCTATTCATTGTATTTGAGGATGCCATACATTTTTTTTCTCTAAAACATTCTAAAAGTTAGAACTAAATCTGGTTATACTTGGGTTATAATTAATTTATCAAATATGCTGCTCTTTTGTCATGACTATTCTATATTTAAAAGTTCCTGCTTAATGTATTTTAATGGCTCTTGCTTAAAATGTCTTAATTGAATTATCTAAGGGCAGATTATACACACTTAAATAAAAAGTGTTTTGTCATCTATGAGAAATTGTTTGCCTTTACATTGCCATCAAGCAGAGAGAAACCATTTCATTATTTAAGGCAACTCAGTTTTTTTCTTTTTCTTTTTTTTTTTTTTTTTTTTTTTGAGACGGAGTTTCACTCTTGTCACTCAGCTGGAGTGCAATGGCACAATCTCGGCTCACTGCAGCCTCCACCTCCTGGGTTCAAGCGATTCTCCTGCCTCAGCCTCCCAAGTAGCTGGGTTTACAGGCTCCACTACCATGCCCAACTAATTTTTGTATTTTTAGTAGAGACAGAGTTTCACCATGTTGGCCAGGCTGGTCTCGAACTGCTGACCTCCGGTGATCCACCTGCCTCAGCTTCCCAAAGTGGTGGGACTGTTTACAGGCGTGAGCCACCAAGCCCGGCCAGGTGACTCAATTTCTAATCAGCTGTAAGAAATTCCATTTATATAGGACTCACTTCAGTTTGGTTTATTTTATATTAAGTATATTTATATTATTTATATTAAGTATATTTTATTGACCTGTGAAATGGAAATTTGCTCACTAGGAAAACCATCTTCAGATACAGCCCCTAAGCCCAAGAGAGCCCCCAAGCAGAAGAAAATAGTAGAGACTGTAAACTCTGACTCAGATTCAGAATTTGGCATTCCAAAGAAGACTACAACACCAAAAGGTGAGGATTATCTTCTTATAACCCTTTAAACATATACTGTGTGGAAAAGATTAAATTTTTTCAACCTCATTGAATTTAGAGAGGCTGGGTACTTTGTTTTAAATTGCTTTACTCCTCAATATAGCAGCGTGTCTAGGAATCAGTGCTGGGTTAGAGTCCAAAGGAGATATACCAATTTAGTTGAGTTACTTAATTTTACAAATTTAAAAAGTTGAGGCTCAAAGAGGTTAAATATGAATCCCTAAGAATGGTCCAAATTCTCTCCTACAACCAACTCACTGGAACTTATTAAAAAGTCAGATTAGCACTCCACACTAATTAAACTGTGACACTTACTGGAATGGGGTAGATCCAGGACTCTTAGGCTAGAATGTTTTTCTCACCTAAGAAATAACTGTACTCGGGGCCACACAAGGAACCAGCACCAGTTCTCCGTGGCATCCACTCTGTCTTCAGAATTGGGAAAGCCCTTAAAGATGCTTTGTTAAATATGTTTGTAAGACATGATACGCTCTGAGGGTAGCTGCTCAACCTTTTATTCAACCGAAGGATATTTTCCTCAGTGTGTTTCTTAGATTTCTTAAAGGAGTGGTTGGGATAAAGAACTGTAGACCTACAGGGAAATGGAGATAATAGAGTGGCAAAGAATCATAGTGACTGGGAAGGTAGTACTTGATGTATGCAGGATTGGAAGCATTTATAAATTGAAAAATGATATTTCCTCAATTTTGATCAAATATGACATCCCAAGATTGTTTAAGGCTATCTTTGTACTTGTACAATTTAGCTCTCAAGGAATTTTTAAAGATTTAGAATTGCTATTTAGTTCTGTTTTCTTTCATTGGCATCATTGTGGGATGGAGAAATCTGGCCCCTACTTAAATACTTCCCTTTCTCCTTCCACCTCCAGTGATGAGAATAAGAGGTTAGGTAGGTGAAAAAAATGCTGCATGTGCTGAGTCTAGGTCTGGGAAGGAATAAGTATTTGACATTTTATAGTTAATACTGGGTGGTTCTCAGACTGCGCTACTCAAAGCGTGGGACATGCAGTTGGTCGTTACTAGTGTTTGATAAGTCAAACTGAGTAAACAATTATAAACTGAGTGTCCTTTATAATAATTGTGTTAATAAAAAAGCATGTGATTAATTGTTTTAGTGATTTGTGTTCTGTTGTACTTTTAAAAGTATTGGGCCCATGACAAATTGGAAATTGAAAGCACTCTTCCAAGATATTTCCTTTTCAGGCTCAAAGACCACCTAGCAAATTCAAATGTTTTATGCATGAGGGGGATTCGTCATTAAAATTTGTCTCTGGGACTTTCCCACTAGTTTAAATGTATTTGTGAAAAAGTCTTTAGTCCTGTCAACTCCAGAATTGAAATGCTGCTACCAAATTGTTTATAGTCCCTCATAGTAAGAGATCAGAACTGCAGTGCTCCACTGATTGTGCATGCCAAAGAAATAAACTATAATGTTGTGACATTTATCTTTTTATACTGCATTTACCCATGGAAGAAAAAACCTTTTGTATCATTTTAAGGTAAAGGCCGAGGGGGCAAAGAAAAGGAAAGCATCTGGTTCTGAAAATGAAGGTGATTACAACCCTGGCAGGAAAACATCCAAAACAACAAGCAAGGTAACCAGGAACATCATTGCACATTAGTGCGTGGCTTTTAAAAAAAATCTATAATTGACTTAGTTTGCTTATTACTACAATCCTGTAACAGCTTTCCACCTAGCATCTTCTATCACTATGGGGCCTTGTATATGGTTAAGGAATTATTCAAGTATAAATTTACATAATCAGGATTATTTCTTGAATAACAGTGTGCTATAAATTAACCCACTTAGAATCTTCCATTTCATCCATTGAGCTAGTGGTGGTATGCTACCTATTATTAGACTGGTTTAGACTAAAATAATTATTTTTCAGACTAAAGACTGTTTCCTTTTAACTTGCATTTATTTGACCAGGGCTAATTTGATTTCTTTTTAATTGAATTCATTGGACTGTGGCTAATTTTCCCAATTAGTCTGACCCTTTTCCAGAAGTACACTATTTCTTGTAGGTAATGAATGACATCAGCTCCCCCTCACCCCTTTTTTTTCTCTTCTTAGTAAAACTAAAAAATACCAGTGTAGATAATCATAGCTTTATGTTGATTTCCACACTGACCTCTTCTATCTGGTCATCTTCTTTGTCTCAGGTCCACCTTGGTGACTTTTTGCATTTTTTAAAACACAGTGTGTACTACACACGTTGTATGAGTCTTGTTTCCTTCCATGAATTCTTGATATGTACTTACCAATAGGACAGTTTTACTAATCTGGGCATTGTGTATACTTTTTGGGTAATGTATAATTTCAGGAATAAGGGCGTTACATTTTTGAGGCTAGAACAAGATGGCGAATTATTGTATGTAATCCTTTGTATTCCAAAAAATAAGGTAACTGGTCTTACACTTAGGTTAGCATTATGATTCTAATAATTTTAAAAGCACTATTATTTGTAATACTTCCTAAACATAAGCAAAGAGAGTGATAGTTCTTAATCCTAGTCTTTTTTCTAACTTTTAAATCTATTATAAAAATATCTAGAAACCGAAGAAAACATCTTTTGATCAGGATTCAGATGTGGACATCTTCCCCTCAGACTTCCCTTCTGAGCCACCTTCTCTGCCACGAAGCGGTCGGGCTAGGAAAGAAGTTAAATACTTTGCAGAGTCTGATGAAGATGATGATGACGTTGATTTTGCAATGTTCAATTAAGTGCCCAAAGAGCACAAACATTTTCCAACAAATACCTTGTGTTGTCCTTTTGTCTTTTCTGTCTCAGACTTTTGTACATCTGGCTTATTTTAATGTGATAATGTAATTGATGGTTTTTTATCATTGTGGTAGGCCTTTTAACATTTTGTTCTTACACATACAGTTTTATGCTCTTTTTTACTCATGAAATGTCTCGTACTGTCTGATTGGCTTGTAGAATTGTTATAGACTGCCGTGCATTAGCACAGATTTTAATTGTCATGGGTACAGACTACAGACCTGCTTTTTGAAATGAAATTTAAACATTAAAAACGGAACTGTGTTCTCTCTTTACTGAGGATAAAAGTGTAGTAAAAGCTCCCACACACCTTTAAAATAAATATATTTTATTCTTTGCCAGGAGACTCCATGGAAAAAGGTAAACAGTATATGAACATAGAAAGCATTGTTAAACAATCTCAATGTACAGACTTGCTAATATATCAAAAAAAAAATTCCGCTAGTGCTTAAATGAGAACTAAGAAACTGACACTTGTATCTGTTAACCACTCTACCACAGCTTTCACTCTGCTTCATAGTGATTGAACAAGGTCAAAGGAGGCAGATTCTACGCCTGTGTCTTTGGGAGATAATATTAGCCCCTTGGCATCAAGAAGGCTGAAAAAAAAATCCCAGTATCAGGCAAGAATCATCAGGAAGGATACTAGAGGAGTTACATGGTCCAGGGGGTAGACCAGCCTGCTAATTATCCCATGAAATTTCCCTAATGGCTTGTGAACAGGTAAACAAAAACTTATTAACACTGAAAAGTGTTGTCGCCTTGGAGGCTATCATTACTGTAAAAATGTATTTTTTTTTTTTTACTGTGTAGTTATGTCATTTAATAAGTAATAAACCACTTAATTTAAAGTGACATTAACAGTTGAACAAATGACATTTGATTAACTGAACTGGCAGTTACACTGATACAGAATTCTCTTCTGCTAGCGCAGGGAATTTGTATACTTTTACTGGGCAACATGAAATAAAAAGATGCAGTTTGAGAGCATCAGAAAGAGGAAAGACAAGCTTCCATACTAACTAAATTAGAGTATCTTCAGCCTTATCTTGTCATACTGTACAAGAGTCCTGTTTTCTTACCTTGATGTCTCGACTATTCCATGAAAGCAAGACAGTTACCTTTTTGAACTTGGGTGGACATGTACAGTAGTCTATTTCATAACCTTGGTGTCTTATTTTGAGTAGACATAAAGGAAAGCACCAAACATACAGTATAGAAAGAACAGAGCCATACTTCTGTATGTACAAAGTCTTCAGAAACTTAACCAGGGGTAAATCTTTTTGACTGGGTCTTTGCCATGCAATCTTGAGTGTTCCAAGAGGAAAATAGAAGCTTTTAACTAGTTTCTGGTTGCATGAAATGGCTGATTTTTTAGAATTTGAAAAGTCTGTATTTCTAGGTACATTACACAGTGAGGAGTATATATATTGATACATATGAAAACTTCTTGGTCCTTCTTGAGTTTTAATATAATTTCAGTCCAAAAACTAAGCAGCAGTAAAAATGTTTTTTCTTGCATTTTAAATCCTGGAACTGAAGGTACTGGGGAATGTCTGAAGTAGCTAGAAAATGTCTTATTGCACCAGTGGTGACTGACTGACCCCGCTGTTTTCCACTGAGCTGGGTGAGATGCTAGGACTGTGCTCTGCTGTGTTCCCACTTGAACTTGGGGTCAAGGGTTCATGTCCTTCAGAATTCTCCAGCATTTCCTGAATGAGAGGTGGCATTGATCCAGGAATTTCCATTTTCAAGGTAATTACACGTTCTGCACCTTTTAAAAAGAATGGAAATCTGGTTAAGATAAGGAGTTAAGCTATAATCAGGGACCAACTTTCATATATTTTAACAGAGGCTAAGACTCTTGCTTAGGAATTATGAAATACAGAAATCAAGTGTTTTTTATCTCTATTTAAAAGGACCCATCGATTATCATCACTGTCATAAACACAAAGAAAGACAGATGTATTTGAAATGGGAATTGCACCCACCAAAAACCGTGTTTACTGTGAAGTTAGAATTGAGGTTCTCAACCAGCTCAGACTCACAGTATGTTGAGAGGGTCTTTTTATGATCCGCTAGAACTTCGTCTTTAATGCAAGCAATAACATACTATTGCTTCCTTGGATAAGAAAATTACGCAAACAATGCCTCGCAGAGGTTATCCTTATTTTACACCATTAAAACATTTTTACTTTAGAGAAAGAGCAAAGATGTGATGTTTAACTCGGATGACTCAGTTTCAGGAAATAATTTACAAAGAAAAGTTCTTGAGGAAACTAGCGTATCTTGAAAAAGACAGCTTGATGCCAGTTACCCACAAACAGAGGAATTCACAATGTGCAATGATTATTAACAACTTGATTTAGCAGTGTACTGTCCAATACAGTAGCCACTATGTAGCTACATTTAAATTTGTTAAATTAGAAAAACACTGCCGCAGTTGCATAAGCCACACTTGAAGTGCTCGAGAACCTCATGTGTCTAGTGGCTACTGAACTGGACAGTACCGATTATTTCTGTAACTGCAGTCAATTATATAGATATCACTAGTCTAGTCATCTATACAGAATGACAGTATTAAGTTAAACAGCCTCATTTTTAAAAATCAAAGATACCATATTCACAACTACACGGGTATCTGCTGTTTGCTTCTGCTCTTAATTCCATGCAAGGATGAATTCAGAATGCTCATCGAGGAAACCAAAGGAGCTCAAGAACTAAGACTGCTTACTAAACAAGTTCCCTGTGCATTTAAGCACTTTCTGAAATACAGAGTTGATTCCTTGGCTAGCAAAAAGCTTCAGAGACAGAGTAAGTAGTCTGATGGGGAAGGAGAATGACAATAGCCCATGTGGTAGGTACCAGGGATAGCTGCTGCGTTCTCTCTCTACACAGAAAAACCTTTCTCTAACACTCAACTGGGATATGGCTCTAGGCACCTCTATAATTGCTTGAGTTGCTACATAAACAGAAAATCACTAGGCAAAGATTATTTATACCTGTTAGGAAGGCAAGAATTCCTTTGCTTAGAAGTGTGCAGAAGGAAATCTGCCTATACACGAGAGCGCAATGGCTAAAGTGATGGAGAGGAGCTAACCGTTAACAATGATCCTAAGTACTATTCATTTTTCTTAAGGTTTGGATGTTTAGGAAAAACTGGAGTCAAGGTTACATAAACCAGAGGTTAAATGTATGAACCTTGAAATTTAATTAGATGTATGAACTGGAATTAAATGTATGAACCTAGAAAATTAGCCTGTCATATAGTACATTCTCTTGAAAACCATGTTTTTCTAATCAGCGATGAATTTTAAAGCTGTCAATCATTTATTTAGATCATTTAATCGGGTAAGACTTGAGGTTTTTCTTTTTAGAGGGGGGGAGATACTTCCTTTTGATTTCAATGAGAAAAAGCTAGTCAACATCCTGAATTGAGGAATAAAGCGACACAACCTGGTAAGGTCCTCCAGTCTGCGTTGTGACCATAGTACACAGCGCACAAAGACATACCTTTAGCACTGATGCTGCGGAGATCTGTGATTTTCATTAAGATCTTTGGAAACATGTGAGGCTTGCTGGGTCGTCTTTTCTGATATAAATTTTTAGTGCTTCCAGCAATGGTTCTTGTAGCTTATCCACTTTTGTCGGTTCCTCAAGGTCCTGGCGGTCTAGATACCAGGAATAAAGTATTAAACAAAATCAGGATTTCTGCCCCTTCCCCTCTTCCTTGTTTCCTTATTCCTACTATTATGACTTCATTAATTTGGTAATTCAGTTATATACACAAATTTGCAGACTTAACACAATTGCTTTAAGCAATGATACTTGATTTAAAAAAAAAAAATCCCCCACCCTTGGTAGTCTAAACATTCTTGATGGCGGGCTGCTTTGTCCCAGGGAAAGGATTACCTCCTGTGACCAGAAGGTGTCACTACCGAACTGAATTAAAACAAACCTTGAGCAGGATGGTTATTTTAGCACAAAGTAAATCTGCTTCTTAATTAAAGCCATTACTTTTTAACCACTTACGATTCAGCCTCCTGTAGGCCAGTAGCGGTCAATACGAAGAAGAAAGCTAAATTTTAGCCTAGTCCTCCAAGGGTTGGTGGGAGGGCCCAGCCAAAAACTTGTATGCCTACCCACTAAATAACAGCACATGCAGGTCCCTTGTCATTATTATAATGTCCCCAGACAATTTATTTTACAATAGTCTGATCCTGCCTTTAAGAAAAACCAAACCTGTGGCAACTGGAGAAACAGCTTGCTGGGATTTCTTTCTGAGCAGAAGGATCCCAAATACCATTATTTGATTTGTAACAACATAGAAAAACACAGTGAAGCCAGGCACGTATGCCTGGCTTTATCACATTTTTTCCCATGGAAAAACAACTCCAAAAGGGAAATGAGGGATTTTTCACAAATTACAAATATAAACTGTTCTTCATGGAATTTCATGAGGCTTTTCTACATAGTTGGTACCTCCACAGATTAAGCAGATGGCACTGAGAAGGCCTGTTTCTGTGTCATCCATTTCCAAAGGCAGGAGCTGGTTGGCAAAGGTGAACACAAGGTCAGTCAGAGGACCAAATCCAGCATTGTGCATCTGAGTTCGATTTAGGGTAAGGCCGTCTGAAAAAGTCATGGTGTCTTGTTCTGGGGTATACCTGGTGCAAATTCTAAGAATCTGGAAGGGAAAAAAAAATTGATGGATGATCTAAGCCAGCCTGTCCTGAAGACATCAATCAGATGTAAGCAGGAAAGAGCATGAAGATTTCCAAGAAGCTCCTCTATCGCATGGGCACTCTGCCCCCTTTCACATGTTGCATGTTTTCTTCAGGTCTTTCATTAAAACACTACAGAATTCAAAACTCAGAGGCTAAAGTTATTTAGGAAATACTAAACAGGACAAAAGAAATTTTGAGAAATACCTTTACATTAAAAGTAGTTCATTATTCAAATAAACATGTACAGAGTACCTCGTTATGTCCCAGGCACTATGCCAGGTGCTAGAGATTAAACAAGATGAATAAGATTCTGTTTTTTAAGAGCTTACAGTCTACAATAAATGAATGACAATATTGTTAAATGCACAGTATATATCAAGTTTTGTATACACCCTATATTCAATCTTTCAAGCAGCTTGGTAAATATTACTCTTACTTTACAGATGAAGGATTTAAGGCTCAGAAAAGTAGGTGATGTGCCCAGTGTCACATAGTTAACATGTAAATGGATCTGACTCAAACCCAAGTTAGGTTCTCTCTCCCATGATGCCTCTGGTCACACAGTTACACAGACAGCTATAACCCAAGGCACATGAGTGAAACCAGCAAGGTACTACAGAGTTCAGAAGAAGGAAAGCTCAGAAATACCCAAGAGGAAATCAAGGGCAGATCCATGGAGAAGAGGTGGCATTTCCACAAAACCCTGAAGGGTAGGCAGGATTTATAGAGGCAAAAAGCTTGAGTCACTGCCAGAGTCTTCCAATCCCACCCAGCGTATGCTTGACACATAATCCGGTCGGCTCTGTGGGGGCACCAGCTACTAAGAAGACTCTTGCTCACTGCTCTGTGCCTCTAGGCTTCACTCAGAGCAAAACAAACTAAAAATGCCTTGCTTCAGTAGACACTCAATCCTGGCTCATGTTTCTACTGCCCTGTTAACCTAACTGCTGGTGAGGAGCTCTGTGCATTCCAGACCACTTCCCCACCCGGAACCACGTTTCTGCACCAACAGTAAAGGGTCTCTGCTGACGAGGTTTCCGTACTTGACTCTTCCCTCTGAAAACGTTTCAGAGCTGCTTGAAGCACAGCAGTAAATCCCACCCGGACAAAGTGCATAACCCAGTAGGCTGAAGAAGTTAAGAGTTTTTCCCAGATACAGGAGCTCAATTTGACTGGGTCTAGCCGTGGAAATGTCCACCTCAGTGTCAACCTACAGAAGGGCAGATGTGATCAGAAAGGCCTGCATTCTTCCTGTTAACATGGCCATGTGCAGAGAGGAGTGGCCTCTTAGGAAGACACAGCACCCTGCCCAGGACAGAACTCCTTGTAGGAAAGCCCTCTCCACCCTGCCCATATTCCCATCAGGGCTCGTAGAACAAGAACTTCTGTCGAATCTCTCATCTCATCAGGGAAACACTGGGGGCTTGGGACAGTGACACTTCCCACGGTGAAGACAGTCCTATCTGACTGGTGGTGGTTCCACAGAGCCTTACACCCACTGGACCACATGAACCACGACGGGACAGGTGCACTGCAATGGTCAGATGTTTTTGTGTTCTCTAAATCTCCAAAAAGGCAGTGACGTGGGGAGCCAGCCTTCTTCCTACACAAAAGACTCCGGTGTGGTTTGGAGGAAGTCACCGGGACGCCCTGCGGAGGGAGTGCAGCGCCTCTGTTGATATATATATATTTCGAGTCTGACTTCAGTGTCTTACTGGTTAAAACTCTGAGAGGAAAACTGTGAATGAGTAGCGCTCCTCATCCTTAACATACAATAATAGCTAATGTTTTATCGATCACCTACTATGTACCAGGTACCACACTAAACACTTTAATGTATTATTTCTCTTAACCCATGAGTTAAGTGTTACTATTACCCCGTTTTACAGATGGGGGAAACAAATGTGAATAGCTTATGCTAGGTCACATAAGGCAGTAGAATGATTTGATTTAGGCTTTTTCTAGAAACTGTGCTTTTAACCATTGCTCCATAGCTGCCTCATTCTCTCTTCAAGCCAATACCCAAACCTAGACACCTCTCTAAGATTAGATAATCTTTAGCCCAGTACTAATCTCGATATCAGCCTTACTGCGCACTTTTGGGCAGCACATAACTGCACAGCTATTCACAGTGGCCTACCTGGTATAGAGGAGTGCAGAGTTTGTGGCCTGGAAACAGAAACGTCACTTTATATTGGAAGGGGTGGTAGACGTATCTAAATCAGGACATGTCCTCAAACTTCTTAATGTTCCTACTATATGATCAAGTGACACAGTGGACTAGCATCTGATCATTAATGTGTGTGGTTATCAAAACACTACCACGATCTCTCTCCATTGGATGGGTGATCATTTTCACCTCCCAGATACTTGCCCAGGGGCCTCTCTGAGCTAGCCCTGCCATTTCCTCTGTGTTCCCAATTGGTTGGCCTGTTTCACTTCATCTTGGTAGCTGACGGGGTATGAAGCCATTCCCAATGTTAGAGCAGTAAGAAGACCCAGAGGTCACCGGGCATAAAGCCTCACATTTCCCCTGAAAGCCCTGGGAGGGGAAAGTGTGGTGCTCAACATCACACAAGCAATGGTGCTGGAGCCTTGAATACAGGTTTTCCAATCCCCAGCCTGAGGTTCCTTCAACTACCAGGAGGAACATTAGGAAATGCTGCCTATGTGGGAAGTTAGCAAGTGACGGTCAAAGTTAGCACTTTGGGAGGCCAAGGGGGGGGTGGATCATCTGCAGTCAGAAGTTCGAGACCAGGCTGGCCCACATGGTGAAACCAGGCCTGGTGACACACACCTGTTGTTCCAGCTACTGGGAAGGCTGAGGTCAGAGAATCGCTTGAACCGGGAAGGGGAGGTTGCAGTGAGCTGAGACCGCGCCACCTGCACTCCAGCCTGGGCGACAGAGGGAGACCCTGTCTCATCAATAACAATGAAGTTAGTATGCCCAATATTGATGGGCCCCAAATCCCCAGACACGTTTCTAGTCTGGAATCAGATGGGTACTAGATAGGTCTCTGCAGCTTTAGCATGCTGCCAAGAAAGGAATGCATGAGATCTGTCCTCTGCAAAAATCAAAGAATCCAGAGATTCGCTGGAAAGGAACAGAAGACCGGGACTTAGGACTGCAAATTGCCAATAACTCACTTAGAAATCCACATCCAAACTGCAGCACTCAAATGTTTCTAACTATTCTATTCAAAAAAGTTTTCCGCTCAAAAGTCAGATGTATTTGGATTCAGATGAGGCATTTAAACCATGTTCTGTTGCCTCTCTTGCTAGGAAGTTCAAAGCCGAAACCAAGTACAACTGGTACATCCAAAGCCGAACGCACATGGCCTGAGAAGGAATGTCTTCGGCTTAATGTCTTCTTTTATCTGAGGAGCCTCCATTCCCTGCCCCCTGTCCCAGCCTGAAACAGGACGGGTCCCATGTGAAACAGGCATCCCCCTCACAGCTCCCGGCTGGTCCTGTCTCTGGAGGGAACCCAAGTCGTTTCATTTTGTCACATTAAAATCAAATGCCAGTGGCAACCACCAAGTACTTCTCCAGGATTAAAACACTCTTTGTTTGGAAGGAAGGCATCTATCTGGAAAGACCGGCACACAGGCCCCACGAGACGGGTAAAAATAACCTAGCCAAGGGCGCCTGAGCGAAGCAAGGCCCTGTCGGACAACACAGAGCTCCCGTTGATGGTCAAAGTCGATCCTCCTCAGGGCAAAAAGAACCTTCCCTCCTTGCCGTCAGCGAAGACAGCTGTGCATGTCTCTAGGGCTTTTGATGGGAGTGTGCGTTCTGTGTGTCTCCTGGGGGGAGCGCGCCTGCTTGATAATGGAACCCTGGAAGGATCTGATGATAGGGGACCCCAGAGGCAGAGCCAGGGACTTGTCCACCAAGCTGCCATCACCTCTGATGAGGGCATCTGAAGTGACCCCTTATTTCCATTCCTGCTTCAGTACCATCCACGGCAGCCAGAGCACGCTGTTCAAAAAGTTCATCAGAGGAGCAGACTCCTCAAATGGCTTCTTGTCACCTTCAGAATAAAATCCAAACTTTCCTGTAGCCTCAGTGGCCTCTCCCTACTTGCCAACTTCAACTACGCCTTTCCTTTGCTCATGAGCCTCTGGCCATCTTGGTCTTCTTCGTGAACCTTCAAAGACTCACTGCTGAGGCAAAGCATTTGGCCTTGCTTTTCCCTGATCTTCACATGGCTCTGTTCTCGGAGTCCAGCTTCAATGCCACCTCCTCCAAAACCCATCACCCTTTTTTTCTTTGATCCTACTCCCTCTAAGGGATGGAGCTTAATTCCCCTCCCCTTGAGTGTGGCCTGGACTGAGTGATTTGCTTCTAACAGACAGAATATGGTGAAAGTGACGGTGTGTGACTTCTGACACTAGGTCACAAAAATCACTATCACTTCTTCTTGCCTGCTGTCTCTCGAATCTCTTGCTCTGGGGAAGCTAGCTGACATTTCAAGAGGACAGGTAACCAACCCCATGGACAGGCCCACATAGCAAGAAACTGAGTCCTCCCATTAATAACCAGCACTCAGTTGCTAGGCAAACGTGATGAGCCGAAGTGGAAGCGGAGAGCTCCCAGCCTCTGCCAGTTCTTCAGATGCCTGCTGCTCTGGCCAGTCTTGATTGCTAGTTCATGACAGATACTAAGCCAGGATCCTGATTCCTGACCCGCCACGACGACAGACAGAATAATGCTTATGTTTTAGGCTGCTAACTTTTGTGGTATTTTGTTCCACTACAATAGAGAACGACTATAGCACGCACGCCTGGAGCTGTACACAAATCTCAAGAGTGCAGCTTCAGGCATTTTCCCTAAACCATATACTTGTACAACCACCACCTAGATCAAGACCTGAGTATTTCCAGCACCTAGCGTCTCCTATGAGTCCTCCTAATCAAACCTCCTCCTCAAAAGTAACCGTTATTTTGACCTCTATTCCTACAAGTTAGTTTTGCAAGTTCTTGAACTTCAGATCAATGAAATCACACAGGATACCGTCTTTTGTGTCTGGCTTTTATTCACTCGGTATTATCTCTGTGTGTTTCACCCATATGAGTGTACACAGCAGTAGTTCACTCTTTTTCACTGCTGTGTAGTATTCCACAACGCAAACCACCACCCCGTTTTCTCTGCTTCATAGCGCTTGTTACAATCTGAGTTTCCTGGCCGATCTCCCTTCTAGAATATGAGCTTTGAGGATGAGTCTGCTCTTCACCCGTCTTGCTCTCGGCTGTGTCTTTAACAGGATGAGATTGCTCTTCACCCGTCTTGCTCTCGGCTGTGTCTTTAACAGGATGAGACTGCTCTTCACCCGTCTTGCTCTTGGCTGTGTCTTTAACATCTAGAACAGTGTCCTCCACACAGCAGGTGGTGAATGAATATTTATTGAATGAATAAACTGAATTCCTTCATCAGACTCTCTTCTACCTTGTAAACCTCAGAGGGAGGCCTCAAGGGACTGCCCAGTTTTTAGGCAGAAGAGAAAGCTCAAACCGCTCACCCTTCTCAGGCACTCTGCCCTGATTGTGTTTGGCAACATGTGGGCAGATCCTGATCTGATTTGACAGTTTATCCCCATCTGCTTGTGGGAATGTTTAAGTAGTGATACCAGTAACGGTGTTTAAGTAGTGGTACTAATAACCGCAATGCACGCAGCACACATGGTGCCTGTTGTGATAAACTCACGGGAACAAAATGTTTTCCCCAGTGGGACCCGTAGCCAGCCTGCCTTCACTGAGGAGGAAATGCGCAGGTTAGAAGCAGCAAGACTCTTGCTCCCATTACTGTCCCTGTTTTCTGGACCAGCACACTCGCAGCCCATGTTTTGTAATATTAAGAGAGAGAGAATTATTTTAATAACCTATTTTAACTTAAGCTATCCAAAATATTTTTGTTTCCATGTGTAATCAATACAAAAAAATCATTAAGGAGATATTTTACATGTGTAAATACTAAGTCTTTAAAAGACAGCGTTTATTTTGTAATACGCACTTGAGACCAGACGCTATTGCCCAGCGGCTCAGACACCACCATGCACAAAGGCCGCGTGGGCTTCCTCAACCCTGATGATTACAGCTTACTTAAAGGAACACTTACTAAGTGCCAGGAACTGCTTAATTCTTTATCCCAGCAATGTAAATGGGGGAGGAGCTACTATTATACTTATTCAATTGATGAGAAAACTGAGGCTCAGAGAGGTCACTTAGCTTCCCTAAGTTCACTCAGCTCCTAAATGGCTGAGCTGAGATTTGAACCCAGGGAGTTTGCCTGCAAAGCCCACTCACCCTCTTGACCACTACACTGGCTACCCCATAGCAACTCCTGGTGCCCTCACGGGGTAATCGTACCATATCTGTGGGTGAGTAAGCTGAGGCTACGAGAGACCCAGGGCTGCCCCATGATGGCGCAGATGCCCAGGCACGATGCTGAAGCCTAAACTCAAGCTGCGGGGCTCTGGGCCCAGAGCTCCCACCCCGCCAACCTGGGCTCGTCTCTACTGAGTCTCCAGGAAGGGGACAGGGAGGGACTGGTTCATGTGAGAATGGCTCTCCATGGCTGTACAGATGCCCAGTCTCCAGGGCCTCAAAGAGCCACAAGTCACACTTTGAAGTCACACAGTCCATCACTTTTGCATCACCAGAAGCAAGGCGCTGCTGTGACTGGCATGGATATATTTTCCTTGGGGGAAGTAGGGCAGCGGGTGGCAGGACCCAGGAAGCCACATGTCCTGCAGGCAAAGACTTGAAATCTTGAAGCCTTAACAGGCATGATATTCCAAAAGCAGCATATATGCTGGAATTTGAATTCTGACTTTTAATTCATTTGCTCCTTCCTTCATTCATTCATTCACAAATATTCACTAAATCCCCTTTTCATGCCTGGAACTCTGCCACAGCGACCAACCCTAACATGGCTCCTGGTCTCACTGAGACAACAGACCAGGCAAGAAGATGCTGGGAAATACACCTGTCATTACACTATGCCTTATGAGCTTAGGACAGACCCGCAGCATGAGGGGAGGAATCGGGTGGCCGGTGGGGGAGAGGCGTTTCTGAAGAGATGGCGTTTCAGCTGAGATGAGGAATAGGCCGGGAAGAACATGAGGAGAAGAGGGTGGGTAACCTGGACATGGGATGTAAAAGGCTCTGAGTCAAGATAGAGCTCGACTAAGTTTGAGGCAGTGCCAGGAGGTGACGTGGCCAAGAGAGGCGCCCTTGTGAGTTGCGCCAGACGGGCAGCTAGAATTTACAGTCAAGCCCTTCAACCCGGCCCGGCCTGCCCCGGTTTTACTGCAGTATTTACCTCCTTCACCCATCCCGCCCACCCAATCCTGGCTCCACACTGGCCCTGCTCTCCTTCAGCTTGCCCCAGCTGTTGAATGTGGGCTCTGAAGGCAGCTTGCCTGCGTTCAACATCTGGCGCCACTGTTTACTAGCTGTGTGACCTTGGGAAAGTTACTTCCCCTCTCTGAGCCTTCTCCCGTGTTGACAAATGCAATCAGCCCCGCTTCTGAAGTTCCAGTTTTGAGAAACAGCAGCAATGGCTCTTTTACGGGGTCAACCCCCGCAGAGGCAAGATGGCATGAGCCCCTGTCCAGGACGGAAGGACCCTCTCGCTGCTTCTGCTGAGTGGCCTGGTTGTACCACCCACGCATCACTCTGGCGTGCCAGCTTCCCCCAGCATTTGCCTACGGGGGTGATATGAAAACCCTGTCTTCAGAATCACAAGTGAATCATTATCCCTTGCTGTGTTCCCCACACGGTTTAATTTCATTGTAAAAAATATAGCTACTTGATGAATTCTCCACCATAGTCTTTAAACAAACCCTGGCAACACGGGTCATTTTCTCATCTGAAAATTGCTCAGGTTTTTCTACTTTGCAGAAGCAATTTTGCCCTCCTTTATCCAGAGGCTGGAAACTCTCTCGGGGGAGCTCTATGGGTCTTTGGCATCCCCGTGGGCCTTGGCTGCCTCACCTACAAAATGTGGATGATACCGGGACCACTGAGGGTATCGTACAACTTAATGACAAGACTCAGTGTAACTGAGACCTGAGGGTGCCACACAGTCCTAAGCTCTACGTGTTACCTCCTTTCATGCTTTCCAGAGCCTGAAGGGAAGCTAGTCACCTTCATTGTAAATACGAGGAAACTAAGGCTCAGAGAGGGAAGTAACTTTTCCCAGGTCACAGAGCTAGTAAGCAGCAGAGCCAGATGTTGAATCCAGGCAAGCTGGTTTCAGAGCCCACATCCCACAGCTGGGGCAGGCTGAAGGAGAGCAAAGTCAACGTGCAGCCAGGGTTGGGTGCAGCGGGGCGGCTGGAGGAGATAAACACTGGCAAAAGCAGGGGCAGGCCAGGCGGGGCTGGACAGCTTGACTGTCAAGTCCAACAGGGCAGGGACTCTCCTCTCTGCCATCAGACATCCACAGAGTAAGTGCTCAGTAAATACATGTGAGAATCGTGACTTCACCCAATATTTATGCAGTGCTACGTGACAAGACAGAGCAAACGTTTAAACCAAATTCAGACTGCGGTACACCTCTGCTCATCACCCAGTGATGACTCTGCAAGACACCAAGAATGACATTCGTGCCCGATCACAGGCCCTATTTCCAGATCCAAGGTTTCGCTCCCCCTCTCTCCCTTCCTTCCAGGCACACTCACTTCCTCAAACCTGCTGGGAGGTGCCCTGCGCGGAAGACACTGTCTAAGCCGCCCAACTGCTTGCTTACTGTCGGTGTCCCCCACCAAGAGAAGGTCAGCTCCATGACGGCTGGGGCTTTAGCTTGGTTCCCAGCTGCCTCCTCAGTGGCTAGAATAGCCCAGCACACAGCAGGTGGTCAATGAATATTTGTGGAAAGAAGAAAAGAAGGGGAGGGGGCAGGAGGGAGAGAAGAGGCAGAGAAACCATAGTCTGACCACCTCAAGGTTTGTTTTTATGATTTTATTTTGAGATGGAGTCTCGCACTGTTGCCCGGGCTGGAGTGCAGTGGCGCTGTCTCAGCTCACTGCAACCTCCGCCTCCTGGGTTCAAGCGATCCTGCCTCAGCCTCCGCCGTAGCTGGGATTACAGGAGCGCGCCACCATGCCCAGCTAATTTTTTGTAATTTTTTTTAGTAGAGATGGGGTTTCACTATGTTGGCCAGGCTGGTCTCAAACTCCTGACCTCGTGATCTGCCCGCCTCGGCCTCCCAAAGTGCTGGGATTACACGTGTGAAGCACCACGCCCGGCCTCTGATTTTTATTTTAAGTTAAGAGAGACTTGATCCTAATAACGTGCCGAGGAAAAGAGGCAGGTGAGAGGGGGATGGAAGAAACGGAATAAAGGAGACGACGAGATTAAACAAGAAGGAAACTCAAGGGCAGAGTCGGGTGAAGGCGCCACTCTGCTCCCGGGCTCCCTTGGCTGCCTGAACACTGCCCTAGGATGCCACCAACCCTTGAGTGAAGAAAGAAACAACAAAAATCCGTCTGCATGCTGGCGACGTGCGGAGAAATAGGAACGCTTTACACTGTTGTGGGGAGTGTCCATTAGTTCACCCATTGTGGAAGACAGTGTGACCATTCCTGAACGACCTAGAACCAGAAATACCATTTGATCCAGTAATCCCATTACTGGGTATATACCCAAAGGAATATAAATCGTTCTACTATAAAGACACATGCACACGTATGTTCACTGCAGCACTGATCACAATAGCAAAGACTTGGAACCAACCCAAATGCCCATCACTGATAGACTGAATAAAGCAAATGTGGCACATATACACCACGGAATACTATGCGGCCATAAAACAGGATGAGTTCACATCCATTGCAGGGACATGGATGAAGCTGGAAGCCATCATTCTCAGCAAACTGACACAGGAACAGAAAACCAAACACCACGTGTTCTCACTCATAAGTGGGAGCTGAATAATGAGAACACATGGACACAGGAAGGGGAACCTCACTCATCGGGGCCTGTCAGGGGGTGGGAGTCTAGCGGAGGGGAGAGCATTAGGAGAAATACCTCATGTACATGACGGGTTGATGGGTGCAGCAAACCACCACGACACATGTATACCTATGTAACAAATCTGAATGTTCTGTATGTGTATCCCAGAATTTAAAGTATAATTATTTTAAAAAAGGAGAAAAAAGATCCATCTGCAGTGGTTATGAAGAGTCTGCCGATCTTAATAGGGACATTTTTGGCCACGTGGCTCCTGTGGGAAAACAAGAAACTCAAAGTGCAGCCTCAGCATTGTCTGGCCCCAACCTCGTGAAGGAAGCCAGGCTGTGGGCCGCCCACCAAAGGGTCCCCCACCGAGCAGAGGCTAGGATAGGAAATTCCCCTGGCAGGTGAAGTAGCAGGGAGCAAGGCCAGGACAGGTGAGGCTTCCCATCCTTTTCTGCCTGGACCATGAGGGCTCCCACCTCATGATCGTGAATCAACCCTTCCCCGGGGGCCTCGCCGCATGTCCCGCAGCTGACTGCATCTTCCGGTGAAGGCACCGGCCCTGACAGGCACACAGTCAGAAATATGGCCTTGTCTTGTTGAGAGACCACATGCAACACAACGAGACACGTGGCTCTGAACAGGCGGTGCTCAATCAGGGCTGGTGACTCTTCAGTCAGCCTGGGCTTCCCTTTCTAGGGGCCGAGGATAACCTCAGCCTGTGTCTTGTCTGTCTGTCCCTCCACCCAGTTTCTCAGTCCCACTCTATCCATGTATATCAACGGCTTAGGTAAGAAGGGTCTTCTAACCAGTTCTGCCTGTTAATATCCTCATTCATAATATGCTCTTTGAAGCTGTGCACCTTCAGAATCGTGTGATTAACTGCCTTTGCTACAAATTCTTAGAAACGAGCTCTTGTCTAGGGCCAAATAGGTATTCCTTCCAGCTTTGTCTTCTATGACTGGAGGTCTCTGCCCTTTAACTATCAGGACGTTTTCCTCCCTGGCCTACTGCACCTCAACCCAGACTCCTCACCCCCATGGCCCTGGAGGGAGTGGTTTCAAGTTTCCTGGTTCCCGCCATGGGGCTGACATTCCTGGCTTTCAGCATCATTGGCTAAGTAGCTACTACATGCTAGGTGCTTACAATTGTTAATATATTTAATCCTATTTAAGTAATTACCTTGTTTAATGCCTTATTGATTTGCATTTCTATTTTATACACAGGGAAGCAGAGACTTAGAGATGTTAAATAACTTGACCAAGGTCACGGACATTGGTTTCTGTTCTACCTGACTCTACCGAGGGGCTGATGGCTACTTCTTGGATCCATGGAGCTGGAAGAGCACCGCAGGATTCAGCAAAAACTGAGACTGGGAAGAGAGCTGCTGGAGGCAGGAAGGGGACTTTTAAAGAAGGGAGGTGATTTGAATCATGTAGAGACTGCACCCTGATCACTAAATGATCTTATTTCTGCTTTGCAGAAATAAGACACTTTCCCAGAAGATCTCAAAGCACACCTCTCACTCCATATGTTGGGGCCGAGAATCACAAACTGCCATCATCTGGCAACTAGACAAAAGGATTAAGAAACAAGCAGAAGGTCAAGGTCAGAGCCTGAGGATTGGGAAGGCTCCAGGCCCTGCTGGGTGGCTGCGTGATGCAGGGCTGTCACAATTACACAGCACTGCTTGCTGTGGACTGGATTTACCGTGTGTCCTCACAGACCACTCGGACACTGTGGTGCTAACTCTAGTCTCTGCTAATATCTTGGAAGTGTTCTGTGGTTTAGGGGAAACTCTACTGAGTGTTACATTTTAAGTTCTTGTCAGGAAAGCATTAAAAGGCCCAGTAATGGCCGAGCATGGTGGCTCACGCCTCTAATCCCAGCACTTTGGGAGGCCAAGGTGGACGGATCACAAGGTCAGGAGTTCAAGACCAGCCTGGCCAATATGGTGAAACCCCATCTCTACTAAAAATACAAAATTTAACCGGGCGTGGTGGTGGGCACCTGTAGTCCTAGCCACTCGGGAGGCTGAGGCAGGACAATCGCTTGAACCTGTGAGGCAGGGGTTGCAGTGAGCCGAGATGGCACCATTGCACTCCAGCCTGGGCGATAGAGTGAGACTCTGTCTCAAAAAAATAAAATAAAATGAAAGGCCCAGTAATTTTCACTCCTTATTCTAATAGCTCGTTGATAACATCTTACTGATTTGCCCAAATCGCCTCTGTTACTCTCCAGTGGTCTAGCTGGTTCTCACTGTGGCCACAACTCTCTCATCCCTGCTATCCCTAAGGGCTCATGTTTATGCTTCTCATTCTTTTTTATATCCTTTCATGCCTGGAGCTAGCCCAGTACCACCCTGGTTCTACACCCCACTCCACCCCTGATCTTCCACCACCCCCGTCTGTGACCTTGGGAAGATCCCTGCCCTCCTGTCTTAGTTCAGGCTACTGTAACAGAGACCTGGCTGCTTCAACAACAACATTCGCTTCTCCTGCGTCTAGAGGCTGGAAGCCTGAGATCACGGTTGGGCTCTTGGTGAGGGTACTTCTCTTGGGTCACAGCTGCCTTCCTGCTATATCCTCACAAGGCAGAGAAAGAGAGCTCTGCTCGCTTCATCTCCCTGTAAGGGCACTAATTCTATCTCGGGGATCCCACCCTCATAACCTCACTTAAACCTTATCACCCCCAAAGACCCTACCTCCTAGTATCATCACACAGGGGATTAAGGCTTCAACATCCACATTTTGGGAGGATGAAAATATTTGGTCATAGCACGTCTGTGGGCCTCAGTTTCCCCACCTGTACAAAGGGGATCCCTGAGGCCCCTTGGCTTCCTGCTCTGCTCATGCTACTGCTTCTAGAGCCTTAGCGAGGGTAGGGGGTCAGCACACTTTGTCCTCCACAGGCTGGGTGTCCACCCTGTCTTTCTCCGGTAGGGGCTTCAGGCTGGGACTGTTTCCTTGGATGGGAGCAGCTCCCATTAGAGCCATGTATGCAGAGAGGCCCATGGAGAAGGTGAGACAAGGGCCTGGCCCCCACGGATGCATCAGAACATAGGGAAAGTAAAATCAGCTTTCGAAGAGCTGTAAAACCATTGATTTTTTTATGTCTTCTTTTTTTTTTTTTTTTGAGACGGAGTCTCCCTCTGTCACGCAGGCTGGAGTACAGTGGTGCGATCTCGGCTCACTGCAACCTCTGCCTCTGGGGTTCAAGCGATTCTCCTGCCTCAGCCTCCCAAGTAGCTGGAATTACAAGCATGTGCCACCACGCCTGACTAAACTTTTTGGATTTTTAGTAGAGACGGGATTTCACCATATTGGCCAGGCTGGTCTTAAACTCTTGATCTTGTGATCCGAACACCTTGGCCTCCCAAAGTGCTGGGATTATATGCGTGAGCCGCCCTGCCCAGCCCGCATTATGTCTTTCATAACTTTGGGTATAAACCATTCTGCGAAACAAATACAGTTACTATAATTAAGCACACATAGGCCCTCCCACTCAGGAGGAGAGAGGACCCGCGCGCGGTGGTCGTACAGGAAGCCTGAATGCTTATGTGTCCTGTTTGCTAAACAGACCCAAGGAAGAGTGGCAACGGTTGCTCAGTAACTGACAGGTGTCCGGGGTCCTGAGAGCATGTGTGATGATTTCATTTCCTGTAAAATCAGGGGATCTGGGGGAGAACTTAGAAACGTTCAGGAAGACTGAAACAGCAGAGCAGCATTAATCTGTCGCCTGCCAACCTCAGCTCATCCGAGCCTCGCAGACCGCAGTGAGCCTGAGGGATGGGAATTCAGCCCACTTTATAGATAAGGAGCCAGAGGCTAGGTGAGTCACCGACTGCGTCAGGTGAGTGCTAGAGTCGAAACTCAAAACCTCCTCTGGAGATCTTCAATGCCTCTTGATCCCCTTCCCTCCCCTCCACGGTGCCCTGTCTCCCTCCCCAGCCCATTATTCAGAGCTCAAAAAGGCACATACCAGGATGTCCAGGCAGGCGGCCTTCAGCAGGGTGATCTGGTCTGCGATGGTCAAGCTGGTGAAGCCTGGCAGGCGTTTAGCAAACTCCACGATCTTGATAATGCACTTGGTGGCCAGTTCACTGAATTTGTCCCAGAGGCCCAGGTCCAGTCGGACTCGATGGTCGGCACTGGAATTCTAAGAGAGGCAGAAAATGTCACATCAGGTATAGCTTCCGGAAAGCTCTACAGGAAGCGGGAAACTCAACGTGTTTCCTCTTAAAGGGGTGACACGTCAGCCTAGGCAGGCAGCTTGTTGGTGGGCAGCTGCATTTTTGGCCAGGATTCATCCTTTTAAAATGCACAGAAATCTTATGCCTGTACCACTGGATAATCAGGTAACAGATGAGAGGGACTTTCTCTGTATGAAGTTATTCAGCTAACAAACACAAGGAAAGAGGATTCACCGTTTTCTAACTCTGATGAATGAATGGCTCTAGGCATTGACCATCAGTACTTGCTATTCTCTTAAAAACAGGCCACCTGTCATGATGTCCTGATGGAAAACACGCCACCACCTATCAAATATTCTGGCCAAAAATCAAACTTGAATTAGACTGAGACTCCAGATATAACCTCAGGAAATCCAGGGATATGGTAAACTACACAAAGGGGATGAAGCTGTCAACATCCAGAATGCCAGAAAATCCACAAAATCCAATGAACTGGTTCCTTCAACATCGCAAGGGAGAACAAGTGGAGAGAAATCTATCGATCGAAAGCAACTCAACCCACAGGCTCATTAACTGATGGGTGGAGAGATACATTGTAATTACAGCTTTGCAATGACAATGCTAGATAGCATTAATAAGGAAGGAAACTGGAATAAGTACACAGCGTGGATAAACCTTGGAAGCATGCTAACCGAAAGAAGGCAGACATAAACGCCCACATACAAAACGACTCCATTTATATGACGTTCCGGAAAAGGCAAAACGATAGTAATTGACAACAGCTCCGTGGTTTTCCAGGAGCGGGAATGCAGGTGGGGGACTGACCACAGGGGCACAGGAAACTCTCTGGAGCTTCTACACCTTGACTGCGGTCAGGTTATGTGACTGTACACTTTTGTCACACTCATCAAGCTACACCTTTAAAAAAGACAAAAATTACGTTATGCAAATTGTACCGCAATAAACCTGACTTAAGAGATTTAGGAGACTGACAACCAATTGCATGGTGTAAACGTTATCTAAATTTCAATTCAAAGAACAAACTGTAAAGAGATGGTGATATATATGAGAAAACCAGAAATAGGAGCTAGAAGGTCCTGGAGATCATTTTATTTTAGGATGGTAATAGTGGCACTGATGCTTTGCTTTCATTTGCAGAAGCTTCTTTCATGTAGAACACATATTAAGATATTTACAGGTAAAATGATGAGATGTTTGTAATTTACCATTCAGCAAAAGGCTGATGTTTGGTCCTCTGACAGATGTAAATGGCTCAGGAGAGGTACTGAGGGTACTGTGTTTCTCAAACGGACAGCTTTAGCTCCCCACCTCAGTTAAAATCAGTCTACAGGAAGTCAATAAAAGTAGCTCTTGCTTTTTACGTCTGCAGGGAAAGCCAGAAGGAAGAGTTTGCACGAGATGCCATGGGCGCTGTAAAACCAGCGGTGGCCAACTTTGCCTTCCACAACATTCCTTGTGGAGAGCAGACATGCATCTCCAGATTTATGTTATTCCTTCCTCAAGGACCTTGGTGGAATACAGTACACTTGGGGGAACATGAGATCGAGATGTGTGGCCATTCGGGCCACAGTTAAATTTAATAGGCAGTTTATCTGGTTCATGGGAAGATGACATGGAAGAGAGGGACGGACAGTCAAGCTTACGGAGGGAAATCATTTTACAATAGAGTATCCATCTGGAAAAAAAGACATTGCCCCGACCCAGCGAGTGTGAACGAAATCTTCATCAACACTGGATGAGGTTACTTTATCACGCGCCAGGGCTGAGAGAGAGGAGCCTGTCGCACCTTCTATTAAAAATAATGCACAGCCGTCTTAACGGCATGTAAATCTAACTCACTATTACGCAAACTGAAGGGAAGAGGCAGTTAATAAAACACAAAATAACCTGGTGTTTTATTATACTGGCTGCTGGATTCATAGGCAGGAGGCTTCAAATGGCTTATATATTATCTTCCAGCTGCGGCAAATGGAGAGCCCTGGCCTGCTTGGGTTGGTAATGAAGCCGGCTGTGGGGAGCACCAGGGAAGCGTGGATTTTCAGCAACATTTCCGGGTGTGCAGGGAGGAAAACCAGCAGAGGAGGAGAGGCAAAAAATGGGTGGTGAGGCGAGGCCCTTGCTGTGAGTGTGAGGCAGGCTGAGGAGGAAAACAGCCAAGGCAGAAGGGCAAGGTGCTCTCCTCGGTCCGCTGCCAACCGAGAGAGTCTGGCCAGGGCTACCAGGACAGGCCCCCTCTTCAGTAGGAGCGACAGGAGCGGCCACCCCCCCCAGGATGCTGCATGGTGGCCCATATGGAGGACCATGCCCATGGCCCCCAGGGCCATCTTAAGCAGCAGAAAATCCAACCCTACTATGAAATCCAATTTAACGGCAATTTTTGCCACGCAGATGGATCCCTTTCTTCTGCTGGTTTGGTTCTCTGCTGCAATGGGCTGGCAGGACTTTCAGAACAAGACCCTTAAAGTGGAATCACCAGCATCTTTAAATCCCACTGGAGGCAGCTTCCGGGTATGACAGCGGTTTGTTCAAGGGTTCTGGCATTTTCCCCCCCCCCAAAGCTAAGAAGGAAATGTAAATTTTCATGAAAGGAATAAAGAAGTAAAGTTCTGTGGCCATGTTGGGTGTATCCATGGAGATGCCCCCTTCCTCCCTAGGCCTGAAATCCTTCCACCATCCTGAGAGACGGATGTCCTTTCAAGTTTGGTTTGCAGACCGTCCCTGTCACTCACATGCCATTCCTGCATTTTGTATGGTCCTGTATGTGACCACCCCTTTCCTAGGGCCTTCCTCGTGCCACGCACTGTTCTGTGTGCTCAACAATCATTGACTCGCTTTACTTGTCACAGCGCCCCCATGCGGTGGGTAATATTATCATTATTATATTATTTTCAATATTATCATTATCAGTCATTTGAGCGATAAGGAGGCAAAGGCCCACAGAAGCGCAGTCATTTGCGCACGATCCCCCAGGCGAACGGGAGGGCATGTGATTCACCCACACAGTAGGGGCTGTGGTGTCCTGGCTCCCCCACCGCTGCACCATGACACCCCCTCCCTACTGGTCCTCACATATTTCCACTTTCTAGTTATAACTTCCTGACTCCTAAAGCCTGTGGTTGCACATGTGATCTCCCTCCTTGCTGGAGTCTCTGGATGCTTCCATGAGGTAGCTACAAGAGCTCCTGTATGGCTATGAAGAGAATGTTACGTGCCAGCCAACATCTCTTTGTGTTCAACATACACATTATCTAGGCGCTATGAAAACATGGCTTCGGGAATGTCTGCCCATGGGAAGAGAAGGTCCCAACACATCTGCAGCATTTTCCTGAGGACTGGATGCCTCCAACGGGTGGGGAGAAGGCAACTTGGCAGCCACCCGGCAACTCTGGGTAGACAGGAGGGCGTCACCTTAAAGGAATGGTGCAGGCTGTGGGTAGAGACGGCTTTGGGCAAAGGGCACTGGGAGAGGGCAGGTAGGAGGGTCTCTAGAATCTTTCAAGTATTTCCTAGCAGCTTGGCTAAAGGCAAGGGTGATGCTGCAGGACTCCCCTGGAGGTCTTGTTTCAGGCGTGCTCCTGGATCCCCACTGTCTAAGATTCCTGAGCTGGGACATGACCCTGGAAGGGACCCTCTGTCCATCTGCAGCCCCTTCACTCCTGGGGCTCAGAGATCTGGGGCCTTGGTAGAGTGCAGGGTCGGGTGGCGGGTATAGTCCAAGGTCCTAGAGGTTGTCCAAGAAATGCTAGAATTCTGGAGCAGTCCCAGCCACTGCAAGGGGCCATGAATGCCTTCTGGAGCTACAGGGCATGTGTGAGAAAGATCAGAAGCCCTGCCCTGTGTCCCTGCCAAAGTCTTCCAGCCAGAAACAGGAGCTAGGGACCACCTCTTGGAACTGGTTTTTCTCATGACTAGAAACTTCCCTTGGCTCCCTAGGGCTCAGGTTCACCTTATCCCAGCACACAAAGCCCCTAGCAAGCTACCCTGACCTACCTCCTTCAAGCTCGAATCTGCCTTCCTCCTACCAGCCCCAGCCCTGTGAAACCCTGGGGCACATTCATGCTATTGCTTTTGCTGGGAATGTCCTTTTCTTATTCCACCACTCAGGAAGAACGTGGGCACTTAGCACAGTGCCTACAGAACATTTTTCTTCGAGAGATCAGGACATATGTGTGTTGCCAGAGGTTTCTAAATACTTACAACACCTGTGACAAATTTGATTTCCAGCTAGGCTTTGCAGTAGAAATGCAAGCATGGAAAAGCAACCTCCGTGCAGTCCAATTCTGCACTCAGTAGGTGTTATTGTTTGTTAAGGGTTAAATTGTGTCCTTCAAAAAGATGTGTTGAAATCCTAGCCACAGTACGTCAGAATGTGACCATATTTGGAAACAGGGTTTTTATAGGGGTAATCAAGTTAAAATGAGGATATTACGGTGGGGCCCTATTCCATTTTGACTGGTGCCATTATAAAAAAATGTGGAAATCTAGACTGAAGTCCATATGCACAGAGAGAAGACGATGTGAAGACACCAGGGAGAAGATGGCTGTGAGAAGGCGGAGGATTCGTGTGATGCAACTACAAGCATTGCCGGCCACGCCCGAAGCTCCAAGAGGCAAGAAAGGGCTCTCCCGGCCAGGTGCGGCGACTCATGCCTGTAATCCCAATACTTAGGGAGGCCGAGGCATGTGGATTAACTGAGGTCAGGAGTTCAGGACCAGCCTGGCCAACATGGTGAAACCTGATCTCTACTAAAAATACAAAAAAAAAAAAAAAAAAAAAAATTAGCCGGGCATTGTGGTGGATGCCTGTAATCCCAGCTACTAGAGAGACTGAGGCAGGAGAATCGCTTGAACCTGGGAGGCGGAGGTTGCACTGAGCTGAGATCATGCCATTGTACTCCAGACTGGGCAACAAGAGTAAAACTCCACCTCAAAAAAAAAAAGGGGCTCTTTTCCAAGCTGTTAGATACAGCACGGCCCTACACACACCTTGATTTTGGACTTCTAGCCTCCAGAAACGTGATCAAATAATGTTGTCTCAAGTCCCCCCCCCGTTTGTGTGACTTCGTTCCAGCAGCCCTAGGAAATGAGCACCGTAGGTATGCAGTAACTGTTTGTTGCAACATGAAAGAACGGTCCCCATCCCCTGGGTTGTGGACGGGTACTGGTCGGTGGCCTGCTAGGAACTGGGCAGCACAGCAGGAGGTGAGTGGCCAGGAGCGAACATTACAGCTTGAGCGCCACCTCCTCTCAGATCAGCGGCGGCATGAGATTCTCATAGGAGCACGAACCCTACTGCGAAGCGCACATGTGAGGGAGCCAAGTTGCCCCGCGCCTTATGAGAATTGAACGAATGCCTCATGATCTGAGGTGGAAGAGTTTCATCCCGACGCTATCCCCAACCCCCGCAGCCATGGAAAAATTGTCTTCCATGAAACGGGTCCCTGGTGCTGGAAAGGGTGGGGACTGCTGGCTGGGTGCTGCTGGCAGCACAGGTGTGTTTACTAGCAAGAAACTGTGGCTAAGTTGACAGCTGGCTCAAAATCAGAAAGCTGTGAAGTGAGAGTGGGGACTAGAACTCAGGTTTCACAGCCCCCACTGACCTTCCACCCCCTCCTGGTGCATTTCTCCTGGGAGGCCAAGCTCCCCGAGTTCCAGGTTCTGCTCCTCTGGCTGATCGCAAATGTTAGTTTCCAAAAGAGTACCACCCATGACGACAAGTGCTCGAAATAGCCTTCCTTTTCTATGGAACGTCTCCTGGAAAGTCTTTTCATGGTTTAATAATTGTTTGTGGTCATTTTTGTGAGCGGATTCAAGGCTTCTTAAATCTTCATAGTTCACGTTCACGAGCCCCGAGGAGGACAAGCTTACCTCCCGCCGAGTCCCGCGTGGTGATGAACAGCCTGCACACGGCAGAACCGCGGGAGCCGGGGGAGCAGAGGCAGCCCTGAGCAGACAGCGCGAGCGGGGGGTGGGGGCTGCACCTCCTGGAAATCTGTCCCACTGTTACACCCACGCTACTTTACAGAACCTGGACAAGTGGCTTGAAGAACTGACAACACTTTTCTGACGGGATGGAGAGGAGGAAAGATACACATTCTGCACACCTCCTCTGGGCCGGAAACTGCACAGTGCTCAATAGAGTTTTCCCATAGAAACCTCCAGGCAGGAGGCAGATGTGTTTTAAAACTCTCATTAGGGCCAGGCGCAGTGGCTTATGCCCGTAATCCCAGCACTTTGGGAGGCCGAGGCGGTTAGATCGCCTGAGGTCGGGAGTTCGAGACTAGCCTGACCAACATAGTGAAACCCTATCTCTACTAAAAATACAAAAATTTAGCTGGGTGTGGTGGCAGGCTTCTGTAACCCCAGCTACTCGCGAGACTGAGGCAGGAGAATCACTTGAACCTGGGAAGCGGAGGTTGCGGTGAGCCGAGATTACGCCATTGCACTCCAGCCTGGGCAACAAGAGTGAGACTCCATCCCAAAAACGAAAAGAAGAAAAAAAAAAACTCCCATTATACAGATGAAGGAGCTGAGGCACCAATGATGATGTAACTTTCCAAAGTCACGTGACACCTAAGTAGCAGGGGTGAGAGTTGAACTTGAATGGATGAGGCCCTAAAGCTGAAATGACACAGTCAACTAGGGTTCACCCTGAGAAGCGGAGCGCACGTCCTAGAGCGAGGGGTTGCCTCTGGTTCACCCCTGATTCTATTTTGGAAAGCTCCTCTAGAAATAGCTTCTCTCTTGCTTTCCACCTTTCCACAGGGGAATCCACCCTCTCTCCTTTTATGGAGGCAGAGGGTCATCGGGTAGAACCCTTCCCAGGGATGCCAGCTCTGAAGATTTTGGGTGAGTGTCCTGCTCTGGCCTGAGGTGGGGGTGGTGAGGATATGTTTCTGCCTCTTCCATCCATTCCTGCGGCCTCCTGGGACCCAACCATTTGTCCCAAATCTTACCCTAATTAGGGAAGAAAAAGGAACTACTCTTTTCAAAGCTCTGTAGATGCGCAGCTGGCTGCCTTTTTTATTCCTCTCTGCCCACTAATTCCAAAGGCATGTGACAGGGATGCCACTCGGGTGAGGATGACAGGAAGTTTCTTGCAGTGGAAGCAACTGCCTGTCTAAAAAAGCTCTTTTTAAAAATGCTCAACTCGGAACTAAGAGCTTGCAGAGAATGTGTTATGGCTGCTGTTATTTATTTATACCACCGACTTCCAGAAAGGATTTTAAGTGGCTCACAATAAAAACACAGCCAGATCTGGGTAGAGACAGTAGAAATGAAGGGCACGGCTGGCCGAGACACTGGCTGAGCGTGCCCTCCACCCCCGCGGTGGTCAGCAGGCCTCTGGAAGGACATCCGGTAGTGAAGGGCCATGCTCTAGAGATGAATCGTGCTTCTGGTTTTCCTGCCTGATTGAAAGAGGTGCAAAAAAGTCCCCACAGAGTGTTTAGGATGGTGGGCCCTAGTTGAGGACAGGGGTGATTTACCCCCAATTGGGGTGGACAGGAAAGGGCCCTAGAGGCCCGCAGGAAAGCCTTCTCTCTCTCTCTCTCAGGTCAGAAGCAGAGGCTGAGAGTGGAATTTGAACGCACGGAGTTTACGTGGGAGGAGATCCCAGGAAGTGCTGGAAGAGCAGGGTGGGCAGGGAAGGACAGCGGCCAGCGAGCATCACTGTGGACACTCAGGCTCCATCTAGTTGGGAAACTCTGGGAGATGGTTTAGAGGATAACCAAGAGTTCTCCTGTCCAAGGAATAAGGAAGCTGATGGGTTTACCTCTCCAACTTCCATTCATCAGTGGTGAGGGAACGCTTGCAGGAGTGCCAGTGCCTCACACGTGAGCCAGCCTGTGGGAGGGAACCCCGGTCATGCCAGGGCGCGTGTTCTGGGAGGGGGACAAATGCTGTATGCTGTGTTTGTCCTGCCCTCCTCCAGATTAGAGTGGGGAGCCATTCACCTGGTGACTAGGTGAGTCAGGGTCTGAGGACTGGCTTGGCCATGCTAATACAGCATCTGGAGGAGACGGAGGGGCCCCCGATGTAGCAATTAGTGGCCCTAGGTACTGCCATATAATGTCTCTCACCTCATGACCTGGCTCAAAAGTCTCTTTTAGGAAGACCTCCCCACTCTGATCTCTTTCCTCTGACTTTCTTGGAGCTACAAGATTGATTTATTCCTCGGTCACAGCTCTCTCCTAACTAGATGCCTCCAGTGGCCCCAGATACATTCTCTGTTTGTGGCAACCGTCTTGAAGGATTCTGTGTGTACTCAGTGGTTGAAAGAGCTGCCTGGGGTCAGACTGTTCAGGATCAAGTCTCACCTCTGACACGTGTTGACTGAGAAACAAGGGGAAAGTTATCTAGCCCTTCTGTATCGGGCTTTCGCATCTGTAATACGAGGGCAATGAAACCCAATTCACAGAGTCCTCATAAGGAGTAAAAGACTTAGTACACTTACAGTACTTAGCATGGTCCCTAGTACACAGTAAATGCTCAATAAATATTAGATGTAACAACGATTACAATGATAATAATAAAGATTTTTTGACCACAGCGTGTCAATTACTGTTATTTACAGACTAAAATACAGACTCGCCAACTGGCACTCAAGACTCTGCCAGGCTTTTCCGTCCTTACGTCCCAGTCGCTCTCAGCTCAGCACCATCCAGCACTGCACAGCACCTGTTTTCTCTCATCTTCTTTTCGTCCCTTCCTACTGTCCCAGCCTGAGTTCCCCTCATTTCTTACATCAAGACGCCCTCACCTTGATACACAACCCAGTACAATGCCTGAAATGCTCCTGAGTGGTTGGCAGTGAGTAAATCTTCCTAAAAGAAATGAATGCATATCTCTGGGATTGGTTACTCATCATGTTACTTTTCCGTATTGTCAGATGTGCCCATCTCAGGGGGCCAGGCCCCTGGAGGGTCAGTTCATACCCAGGAGAAGCTGCGTGGCAGGATGACGTTTCTGCCACTCCCACTGCTGGGCAGATAGTTTCAGGTCCCACCACAGCAGCTTTTCATAAGTTGTCTCATTTCATCTTCCCAGTGATTTCACATTATTCCCATTCAGAGATGGGAAAACTAAGGCTGAGAGACATGAAGTAATCTGTTCACTGTCCCGGGGCTGATGGTGGCTGAGCAGGACGTGAACTACACCCCTGTGGTTCCTGGCCTCTGTTCTGAATACATGCTGTCACATTCCACCTTCTCTCCAGGTGAAAGTGAAAGCTCCCTTGCAGTGTCCAGTCTTGTCCTGCCCTGTGTCCTTGCTCTGGGATGGGACAGTGCTCCCTAAGCTCAGTGAAGACTGGCTGAGGTTCAGCCGAGCCTCATTCTTGGCCTGGCAGACATGCCAGTGTTTCTCCTGGCTGGCACCCATGGGTGAGGTGGGCCCCAGAGAGCCGCCCTGGGTCTTGCTTCTCAAAGCCCATCTCAGTAGCTCTTCAGAGTGTGGTCTGCAGGCCAGCAGCATGCAGCCCAGCAGCTTAGGTCAAGATGCCTTCACCTTGATACACAGCCCAGTATAGTGCCTGAAACGCTACTGAATGCCTGAAATGCCCCTAGGCCATGCCTACTGCACCAGAACTGCATTTTAACAAGATCGCCAGGTGCTTCAGATGCACTGTGAGTTTTGAGAAGCACTGCTCAAGGTTCTGCTTCTGCTTCTGGTTCTGCTTCTGCCGAAGTCTGTGGCCTTAGCCAGGAGACTTGTCCATTTAATACGGGGCCAGCTCTTCAGAAGCCGGTGCCACCCAACTGGGCAGCCTCATGCTCATCTGAGAAGCCACCGAGGCGTGTGCCAGCACCAGTTTCCACGGGCACCCCCTCTGGGCCTGCTCCTGGTCACCATTCTTGTGTTACATACCATGGAGGCACCAGCATCCTAGCACACTACACCCCATGCTCACTGTGAACTGCTGCAAAGGCCCGCTGCTCACTGTTCTTTTTTCTTTCTGGTATCACTATTTTGTCTTTTTATCTCGAGGACCTTCCATGCTGTCTGTTTTCTAACATACCAGCAAGTGCTAATAATCATGGGATTTTTTTTAAAAAGTATGTTCACTATAGCATTATAGGTGAGCAACCTGAGCTTTTTAAAGAGGCCACAGCAACATTCTAGTTATATTAATTCATCAAACATCTACTGAGTGTCTATTAACTGCCACATGTTAGAAATAGACATCAGTGAACGTAACACACGCAAAAACCACTTGGAACAATTAAAGCACCTCATGACCTCTCCACTGGACGATCCGGACCACCCAACATACACCTCCCTCCCTTTTTATCTCACTTCTCCTTCTCCTGCCTCTATTTCTAATCTCAGCGAAAGGCCATTCCTAGTGGAACACTGGGAAGCAGAGGGGGGAACATTCACTCAACAGGGCACGGGGCATGCTGGCCCCGAACTCTCGGCCCTGGCCTAGGGGTTTTGTACACGTCCTCTCACAGAAGGCACACCTTGGCCCAGGGGGATGGCCTCTTTATCTTGGCTGGATTTCACAGCTGGATTGGGGTTTTTAAAAGACTGGGACCTTGTCCCCCGGGTCCCTCTGTACAGGTGTCTGTCATGACCCAGGTCGTATTTCACAGGCTTTGTCTCCTTCACCGTATCAAAGTCCCTGAGAGCAGCACTGAATAGTTCATGATGCCAGTGCCTAGAACACAGCCTGCCATATAGCAAATGCTCAATTAATGCATGTAGAGTGAATGCATCTGCGCATGACTGCAGTGAGGAGGCACTCAGCCTGCTCACTGACTGCCCAAGCCCAAAGGCCACTGCAGGGGGAAGTGGTTGCTACATACGCTCAGGTGGCTAACATGCAAGTCCCTGCCAGGCCCAGGGCAAAGCATGTGTGTGTGTGTGTGTGTGTGTGCGCGCATGTGCATGTGTGCGTGTATACATGCGCATGTCTCTGCACACACGCATGTGCAAGGTTTCCACACTCCCAGCAGCCTGGGGCAGGAGCATCTCTTACCGTAGTGTATTTACCCAGCTGGCAGAGCGAAGGGAAAGTTTCCTGGTGAGCTTTTCGGATCTTCTCTGTGAGATCGTCCAGCTCAGCTGTCATTTCATAGCTCTCTGTGCATTCTTGCTTCGAAGTCTCCTTCTTTTTCTTGTTCCTGTCATTCCTGACAGCTGGAAATGAGAGAGAAGGCACATCAGGGGTCACTGAAGGCTGGGCCCATGCTCCCGAGCTGGGAGGTTCCACCTCGCAATGCTGCCTTAGGCTCATTTGCTATTTGGGACAGGAAGAGTGGGAAGAGGTGGTAATAACACACCTCTCTGGAATAGGAATTTGGCAGGCAGGAGGCCCAGGCAGAGAGCTAGCTTTCTCTTTCTGTATATGCCTGTGCCTGTCAGTTCTCTGGAAAGCTTGGGCTCACCCAGGAGGCTCAGAGTCCTGGCTTGTCAGAGAACTTTTTCTGTGGACTGGATCTCTTAAAGAGAGAAGGACTTTTCCAAGAGCTTTACCCTCCAAGGGGATGTCCTGGGTGACACTGCAAGGGAAAGTTCAGGTCGCTGAACACAGCCCCTGTTGCTTCATAATTAGTATTTCCTAGCTAAACATTTCAGTGTCTTTGCTTTTTCGTTTTCTGAATTAAGTGACTGGCACTTTTGAAGAAACTCGTCTGAGAGGAGATAAGCATTAGCTTTTCAAACCTTCATGTTCTTCTGCTTTCTAAACTTCCTATATGAACCACGTTATCTGCTTTGGTCCATAAAGTTACTTAAAGATAATAATTGAGGCTGGGCGTGGTGGCTCACACCTGTAATTCCAGCACTTTGGGAGGCTGAGGCAGGCAGATCACCTGACATTGGGAGTTTGAGACCAGCCTGACCAACATGGAGAAACCCTGTCTCTACTAAAAATGCAAAATTAGCCAGGCGTGGTAGTGCATGCCTATAATCTCAGCCACTTGGGAGGCTGAAGCTTCCAAGTATGTCTTACATATGTCTTACTATGTCTCCATAGTAAGACAAGGAGAATCACTTGAACCTGGGAGGTGGAGGTTGCGGTAAGCCAAGATTGTGACATTGCACTCCAGTCTTGGTGACAAGAGTGAAACTCTGTCTCAAAAAAAAAAAAAAAAAAAGAAAGAAAGAAAGAAAGAAAAGAAAAAGTAATAGTAATAATTGATACAGTATGAAACCCTCAGCCTGGAAAACCATTCATTCCCTTATTTGCAGGTAGCCACTCGACTCCACGTTGTGTCTGGAACAATGGACCCACAGCAGGTGTGTGTGTCCTTTCCCCTCTGCCCGCTGTCAGCTAAGCACAAGGAAGTCCATGCGTCCTCCTGCAGCACAAGCCCCTGGGATGACTTCAAACCCAAGTGTAACTCAAAGCTCTAGCCCCTGGCTAGGATCTCCTGGGGGAAAGAAACTGAAACCCAGGGAGGCAGACAGGTGAAACCAGACCATGTCACCCCCTCCATGGAGTCTACGTTCCCTGGGGGCCCAGCGGGTGCCAGGCTGGACGCTGCTTGGCTGTGCACGCCACCACTGTGACCTGGGAATCTGCGCTGCAAAATGACCCAGGGCATAATCTGATCTGCCTTAAGAGGATCTGGCCTGATTGCCTCCCTAAGAGCACACGGGCGATTTGAGAACTGGCCGTTCCCTGGGTCCACACCATGAGAACACCCACGTTTGGGGTAGGAGCCGAGGGCATAGTAAGACAATAGCAGGAGGCGAGAGGAAGCGATGACAGGAAAGAGCAAGGGGTGAGAAGGAGGGAGGAAGGAAACAAAGGGAGGTGAGCGGAACCACAAAATCAGTGTCTGTCTGAGCTACTCTTACCTAACCAGGATGGAGGGCAGCTAGGGAGAAAAGGAACATTTTTTGAGTATCTTGAACATGGTATCACAGCATCTCACTTGCTCCTCTTATCAGATGGACAACTTTCAGCCCATTTTGCAGATGAAAAAGTTCACCTGCTCAAGTTCATATGCTCAAGTCCACATGGTTGAGAAGTTCTTTCCTCACTTGGACTCACTTACTTATTCCTCAGGAAACTGACAGGTCTGAAGAGAACACCCCTCTGGACAGTTTCCTTCCCCCCAGGACTCTTAAATGACACTGCTCATTGTCTCAGAAAGTTTCTAGATCACTGGCAAAATGAGTGGGTAGCACAGCCTCAGCTATATTCTTTCCCAGCGCAGACTGGTCCCTCAAGACCTCTGTGATGAGATCCCCCTCCCACCCAGTCGGTGCAGGACGCTGGGTGAGAGCAGGTATCGTGGTCCAGGTGGGCAAAGGAGACAGTGAGTGGGGGAACGGGCCGTGCAGGGTGGCAGAGACGGCTTGGAAGCTCTCCATGAGGATGGAGTCTGGGCTGCTGAGGGGAGGTGATGGTCTGAATGCTTGTGCGTGAGGGCACAGGCTCTCAGGTGATCAGACCCCCCTCTTTTCCCTGCCTCTGCCAATGGCCTTCTTTAGCTAATGAAAAAGTTAAATCTAAGTGGGGAGGGTCCTTCCAAAACAGAGCCCCGGGGAAAAGTACTTGGCAGTGTCTCACAAAGTTATATGCAGAGTTACCACATGACCCGGCAATTCCTCTCCTAGGTGTACACCCAAGATAACGGAAAATATGTGTCTGGGCAAAACTTGCACGTGAATGTTCACGACAGCATGACTCACAACAGCTGAAAAGTGGAAACAACCCAAATGTCCGTCAGGTGACGGAGAAACGGAATCCAGGACGTCCTTGCAATGGAATATTATGTCATAAAAAAAAATGAATTATTGACACATGCGACAACACAGATGAAGCTTTAACACATACACAGTAAAGAAGCCAGTCTCAAAGGCCACATACTGTGTGATTCGATTTATAGGGACGTCCAGGTGAGGCCAATCCAAAGACAGAAAGGAGGCCAGCGGTTGCCAAGTCTGCAGGCAGGCTGGTGGGGAGGGAGGGTCGAGGGTGCTGATGGGTTTGGGGTTTCGTTTTTAGGAGATGAAAACGTTCTGGACTTCATGGTGAAGGCTGCACCACTTAGTGGATACAACACATACCCCTGAACTGTACAGTTTAAAATGATGACTGTTATGCTCCGTGAATTATATCTAAAACATCACCAACAAAAACCCACAGCTCTGTGAGAGGCGACACTTAGCTAAACACCAGGAACGGCTCTGAGTTGATTCTGAAGCCGAGATGACACCTACAGCCGTACTACCCTTTAGGGATCATGTGGCAAGGGCCAGCTGGGGCATCAGCAGGTGAAGAATCCTAGCTCGTGAAATCCCCACAGTTAGCCAGGTGAGGTCGGCATTACAACGCCCTTTCTACAATCAAGGAACTTGAGGCCCATAACACCACGTGTGAAAGTACTGGAGTGAGCATTTCAGTAGAATGTGCAGAAAGCGGAGAGAGAGAGACCACAAACAGACTAACGACCCACCCCAGGATTCCCCATAATCCCATCCACAGGGAGGTCTATAGGACCTGCAACTGCTCCTAAGCATTCTGTGTCACTGTCCCCATCCATCACCAGAGGCCTGGAAAACTCCGATGGGCAAACACAGCTCTAGAGGGTTAGCAGGAGAGCGGGAGACGCTGCTGTGAGCTCACGTGAATATCTGAACCAAGCAAGCAAGGGAGAGTCGAGGTTGAGTGAGAAGGAGCCCTGGGTGAGCTACAGCTGGGCACCAAGTGGGGGGTCTCTGTTGGGTTGTATAGTAAGAGCACCTGCCATTTCCAAATCACAACTGTGAAGCCAGAGCAACACTTTTCTGTGCTTTGGGGCCCAAATTTGGAGCACCCTTTCCAGTTGACTTGAAGGGGACCAGGGCATAACCTCAGGCTGCTTTCTACGCTCCTTCTGTCCTCTACGCGAAGCCCCACCACCACTATCTATGTTACTAAAGGACTCCTGGGAGGATCACAAATGCTTCCACACCTGCAAAATGCGGGAACAGCCCCTCTGGTGACAATGCCCCAATTACATACAGCTTCGTAAGTTGAAGGACAAATTTTCTAAACACGTGGCTTCAGCAGCTGCTTCCCTCCATGGTTTTCAACTCTAGAAGAATGCAGACACTGTGTCTGAGAAGGGCTACCAAGAACGACCAGAATCATGGAGGTGACACAGTGCACAAGAAGCCACGGGGGCCTGGGGGGTGGTAGCTCTGTCCAGCTTCTTGGAGCCACTGGTCCCTCTAAGTCCTCATGGTCAGCAGCTCCTGGGGCAGGGCAGGGCAGAGGCTCGTCCCTTGGAGGCCAGCCCCCTTGGAGGCCAGCAGTGGGAGACAAGGGGTGACACAGGTATTGCGGGGGACGTCAGCTCCACCATTCACCTCCTAGGGTCAACTCCAGAGGAGGCAGCTCCCCCTCAGAGCCTCGCCCAGACGGTAGCAGCACCTGCACGGACATGTACAGATGGTATGCTAGGCAGGACGGAAGCACACTCCTGGAAAGGCCTATGTGAGTTAGTTATGCAGGAAGAATGTAAGGCCCTTCTGCAGGGAAATGGTGACCTCAACACCAAGGACTTGTGGGGGATTACTGTGAGGCCTGTGGCCATCAGTGACAGAGGAGACTTGCCATAAAAAATGGTGCTTGGAGAAGCCGTCACAGTGGCACCAAATGAATGGGTGGACTCATTTGTTCCTTCACCGTTTTGTTCATTCATTCATTCAATGAATATTTATTGAGTATCCACTATGTGCCATTGTAGCATAGGATGGTCTTGCTGCCATGGAGCAAGAGCTTATGGTAAGAGACAGACATTAATCATGTAATAAAACAGTGACAGTAATAATAGAGTATTGGCGTCACTATTATTACATGTACTGCAATTTATATACAAGAGTATTATTTACCACTATACTGAAAGTGTTAATTACAACTATTGTAAAGCCCTCTATTCATGGTATTGATCCTCACGACAACCTAACAGGGAAGGTATCACTATTATGCCCATTTTGCAGATGAGAAAATGGAGGCACAGGAAGGTGAGTAACCTGCCTGAGGCCATGAATCCTGTGAGTGACACAGTCACGATCAGAACTCAGGAAACCTGGCTCCCAGGCTCCCCACTCTCAACCACTGTGCTCTGAATCTGAATCTGCTCCACGTACACATAGTCCACAGTGCAGTGAGTGCAATGAAGGACAATGCAGGGAGCTTTGCCTGTGCATTACTGAGTGTGGCATGGGGATCCTGCTGGTCCTAGATTAGGAAGCTAACACTGGGGAACTGGGAGGGTAAGCTGACGGGTGCTGTGGGATGGCGGGTGGGGGAGATGACTCCCTTCTCTGGGAGCATGGAGTGTGCATCTGATGCTCAGCCCCAAAGCCTGCCTGGGATGTCTGATGGTGGGCCTCTTCTTTCACTCTGATTGCAACTGACTGGTGTAGGCACTCATATATCCGTGCCAGACCTGGGGATTTGACAAGCTGCTTTCAGGTACGGCGCACCCCTGGGAGGGACAGGCAGGCAAGGAGAGGAGCAAACACTGTCAAGCCTGCATCAAAGCCCTCCCCCGCCAAGTCTGAGACTATCTGAAAGCCAAGGGCCACCTGTTACTTGTCTCTATGCCCCCAGGGCTTAACACTGCATCTGACCTGTAGACGGGGCCTCAAAACTGTTTTGCAAAAGGTAAGATACACATGTAACTAAATGTGGAGTCTGCCCACCGTCAGGGCCTAGGTGTGGCGATACAGAGTTCACCTGGGCCTCTTTCTTCCAGAACCGAAGGGTCACGTTAGCACATTGGGGCCTGCGGGGAATCGCTAACTGCTCTCCACCCCTACGGTAGTAGCCAGAAGGTTGATGAAGCAGGTGCGGCATTCAGAGGGTCACAGATGTGATTTATACACCTGATAGAACCTGGCCCGATGTTTGCAAAGCGCTTCTTGGATGAAAGGGGCTCCATAAAATATCAAGTATTCTCCTTGTGAGGGGCTAAGTGCTACAAATCAGATTTGGTGGCATAAAAGTAACATATTTATGATCCACTATCATATTGCAAATGAAATGAATGTAATAAAAGTGTCACTTATACAAATACCTCTGATGTACGGATCTCGACCTATGAATATGAAAACAGATACCCAAGCACTTTTATTTGAATGTCTAATCATGGAAATAAATGAAGTCATGTTCATTTTAATGTGTGCACTTGTGCATGTATCTGGAATATTGATTTTCATGCACACAATAAAAATTTAATGCAGGAAACATGCAAAAGATGTAGATTTCACTTGGATTCAGAAAGAGATGAAAACAATGCTTCACTAAAAATCCTTTCACATCAAAAAAAAAAAAAAGGAAAATACAATTGATATTTTTACCCATAAAGTTCTTTATATTCAGTTTAGCCTAGGAAGTATAATGGTCTATTTATTCTTGCTTGAAAATTAAAGTCTGGAATTTGTTCAACTTGACTCCTCAGCTCCTTGCTAGCTGCAAGAATAATGGGTCACAGTTGGTGATTAGAGCTATGGGGCTGTCATGAGTTGGGGATGGCCTGTAACTAACACACTGCTATATTTAAAAGAAAACTACATAAAAACGTGCTTTAATTTGAGTTAAAAAATCATTTTCTGATCTCACTGTGTAAATGAACAACCATGGATCTGAAGGCAGGTGCATCTCTTACTAATTGTTAGAGGCTTACTTTTCCCATAACCTAAGGATTTAACTCAAGCATTTAACATAGCAGGTCCCACTGTAAACTGGGTAGAATTGGGGTGAGTAAATACTTCCTCCACATCAGAATCTGCCTGAAAGTGGGACTGTGCCTTTTTCCTAATAAAGTGCCTGCCATGTGAATGCTAGTTGAAACTGGAATAAATAAACAGAGAAAAAAGATTAGTGAACGAGGCTGCCGCCAAGTTTTCTTGCCATTCATGAGACAGGTGCCTTTTGGACCAGGTTGAGGGTAAGACACCAAAGAGTGCGTGTTGAATGAATAAAGTTATTTCATTTCCAAGGACCTTGATTTCAGGGTTTGTAAAATGGGGGTCCAAATGGAATCCTAAGAGGACTGCTTCAAGTCTGCAACATAGTGGCATATGTGCAAGGACTTCAAAAGGCAAAAGGAGGCCACATGCAACCTGGAAGTCTAAGGGATGACCTAGCGTCCATTGTGCCAGCAATCAAGCAAGGAGCATGCCTAGAATTTTTACAGAACATTGCGCCAGGCGCGGTGGCTCACGTCTATAACCCCAGCACCTTGGGAGGCCTAGGCAGGCAGATCATGAAGTTACGAGTTCGAGACCAGCCTGGCCTATATGGTGAAACCCCGTATCTAATAAAAATACAAAAACAAATTAGCTGGGTGTGATGGCAGGTGCCTGTAGTCCGAGCTACTTGGGAGGCTGAGGCAGGAGAATTGCTTGAACCCGGGAGGCAGAGGTTACAGTGAGCTGAGAAGGCGCCACTGCACTCCAGCGTGGGTGACAGAGCGAGACTCTGCCTCAAAAAAAAAAAAAAGTAATAATAAGTTTTACAGAATATTAAATATTCAAGTCTTGGGGGAAATAGTCTGGACATAGCATTCTGAGAGTTTCACAAGGATCTTCCAGCCTAGCTCAGCTTCTTAAAGTTATTCAAAAAAGTTACAGAAAATCCCTGAAATATCCAAAGGTACAGATGTCAAATACTTCTTTGTAAAGTGGTATGTTATGCTAAGAAAACTTTCAAAACAAATTTAATCACATTTCCCTCACTGGTTGTTTTTTCATATGCAGACTAGACCTCTTCCTGCATGGACAGTCTTTCAAATACTCTTTCCCCTCCTCTATGTGAGCTGCTAAGGGCAGCCCTCTGTGGTTGCATTCATTTTCAGACAAGCACAGTGTGGTGGGCATCCTTGCAAGGCTCTTTGGACATATGAGCTATAAGAAATATCTTAAGTTCAATTCCAGAAATGAGAAAAAAGAAAATGTTCTGGCATCATGTATCAAAGTGGGAACTCAACAATGAGCAGTTGAGGGACGACACGCAGCACTGAGATGCTTCCCTTCATTACCGGCAGCGATTCTTTGTACATTTCCTCCGGCAGCAATGGGCTATGCTCAATGACAACTTTGCCTAAATCCTGTCCAAAGAGGCACACGTGTCTGTGGCTTCATCTTTGTAACACAGCTACCCAATATGAATGAGAGCTGACATGAATCCCTTTACTGATGGCATACAACTGAAAGTTAAAAAATGGAGATTAAAGACACTGTGGCTGGCCCTCTGCTTTTTAACCAGGAGTAAACTCACACACTTACTGCATGATCAATTCACCTTGTTTTTAAAAAACTCTGATCTAGGGGGAAAAAAGGGTTTAGTATCCCTTCCTTAATTAATTTTCATAGGCAGGAAATTCTTGGCTATACCAAACTCAAATTCACTTCTGCTGAAGCCCAAAGTGCCCTGTGTATCTGAAACACTGCTGAGTGGGTCTTTTAACTCTTTTGAAAAAGGTAGACAGTCTAAGGTTCAGGAATCAATAGTCTTCAAATAGGGGGTCCCATATACCTAGGGTAAAAAAGTTCAGCTGGTACACAAGCACACCCCTTTACCTTTCTTTCATGGAGTAGGCAAAGACTGCCTTTCAAAAACAGTATCTAATGAAGGGCAAGAGGGTGAAAAAGAAATTTCCCAGCAGCAGACTGTTCCAGATAAGCTTATATCTTGCTCTGTGTCATGTATATTCTTTATAACAAGTTATGGGCTTCCAAATATTAAATACCAGCCTCTATCATGATAAAATATAATGGCCCGATCTTGCATTCCTATTGTCCTTTAAAACCCACTACATTTTTAGCAAATGAACTGAAGTTCTGTTTGATATTTTCATCATACATCTCCTCTTAAAATGCTATGTAAAATAGAAATGAAGTTTTTCTCTGCCTAGAAAAAGTTCTGAGAAGCGGAAGTTCCAAGAGACCACGAGGAGGACAGCCCAACTGTTCCAGTCAAGACCCCACTAGATCAGTCTGGAGCCAGCTTGAACCTGGGAAAGCGCTCGGGTAAGACCAGCGGAGGTGCCTACCCAATGAGACAGCCCAGTGAACCAGAAATACAACCCGACTGAGCCATGGTGCTGTGAACAACAGCAAATGCTTATAGTTTCAAGCCACGGAGCTTGGGGGTGGTTTGTTACACAGCTGTGATCTGTGTAATATAGTCTGTGTAAGGAGTGTTTTTACACAACAGTATTATGTGTCCAAATGTCTTTTAACCAAAAGGATATCTGAATACATGGTTCCCTCTATTCAGCATTTGAGACAAGAAAGACAACAATGGGTCATTCCTACAACTCAAAGTTCCAGATCCCACCCACATCTGTTACAACACACAGAAATGAGGGCACTGTTCCCCACAGGTCTTAAATAATAGGAAAGACAAATTGGACAAATGGAAGGACCCTGAGGTAAAATGTCAAAGGCCTGCATTTTAACTTATCATTTATTGTACTAACTATGTAAGCTCAGGATAGTCTCTTAATGTCTCTGAGTCTCAGTTACCTCATCTGAAAAATGAGGACATTAATTTTTGTCCATTCCAGACAGGATCTCATATATATTCAGATCTATACATGATTGCAACACAGTGAAACATGTCAAAAATAGTGGGAGTCCTATACCAATTTATCCACCATTTACTGAGTCCCGTAGCCACTAAAGAAACTGAGTCAAATAAAGCATGAGGGGTTCTCCCTTCAATAAATGAAATGCACATGAAATATGACATAGAATGTAAGGATTTAATATACACAAAAGCTGTGAAATGTGAAATGTTAGGGCCACAGTGGAGGAAGGAAGGCAGAAAGAAAACAAGGAAGGAAGGAAAAAATGAGGGAGGGAGGAAAGAATTTTATCCAAGACAAAACCCGCATTCCAGCCTGGTGCTACATAACTGGAGATTAAAGGGAAGGCTGAGTATGGAAACTGTCAGTTATTAAGCTTTCGGTGGGTTCATCTCTAACGTTAGCACTTTCTGTCTGAACGTGGCTTAGTCAACATATATGACCACGCTCAGATCATTGGGATTCAACATTTTCTGAAGTTGTTTAACATACGTGACAAGGATTCACCATTTTCTGAAATTGTTTAACATACGTGATGGATTTTTGCCTGAGCCATCCATGTGTCAATAAGGCATTTGAGAGACAGACAAATGGCTTATGATTTTGCCAGATATTTGCCAAATACCCTGCTAAGATATTAATATAGAGAAGCTCTCGCATGTTGTCAAATAAATTTTAGAAACCCAAATCATTAGAGAAATGGTCTACATGTAGATACAGTAGGTGTTTATATCACATAGTTTGAATTAAAAACCTCGCTTCACAGCATCTCAAATGGTCTATGCCAGTCTATAGACTCCTAAATGATTCTCAGTGAGGTCCTTGAAGTGGTAAAGTTTCTAACGGTCTTCAGAATTCACACATATAAATCTTGTTCAGCATAGCTTTTGTTCTAAAGGCATTCTATTAATTTTAATTTTCAGAAAATTAGCAGTTCACGTATGAGGTATAGGCTAGCCCACTGTCGGATCCGATCAGTCAATTAGCTAAAACCTTCTTTCCTAATAATTATAGATCTGAACAGTGTCTTATAACTGGGAGTTTTTTTTTTAATCCATCTATCCATCTGTCCATCCATCTATCTATCCAACTAGACATCCAAGAAAGAACTGCCTGTTTATCAAGTCCTTCTGTCTACTCATTCATCCACACATCCACCTTCCCATCCTTCTATCTATCCATTTGTTCAACTACGCAGTTGCCCATCTATCTTTCCCATTTTCCATCCATTGATCCACCTATCCATCCGTTTGTCCATCTGTCTACCCTTTCATCCATTCATCTGTCCATCTACCTGGCTATCTCTGTCCATTCATCTTCCCCACCCACCCATCCATCCATCCATCCATCCAACCATATATCTATTTATTTCTTCCTCTGTTCAAATAGTTATTGAGCATGTATACTTTGTTTGGCACTATGCATGTTACAGCAACAACAGTGAGAAGGTATCATTTCAAGAGATTCACACTCTAGTAAAAGACACAGTCATCTAAAGAAATAACTATCATGCACTGAGCTAGATGTCAGAAGAGAGATATTCAGTCTTAGACTTAAGCAATATGAATTCAAAATCTAAGGGGCTGGTTTTAAGATGTTACTGAGACTCACAGATGAGGAAGTTGATAGTTTAGCCTATGGGGCCACAGGGGAAAAAGTCTCAAGAGGGAGGAATCTTGAGCTGAATGCCCTTATAAAAATATGCTAGGTCTTATTCATTCGGATATTCTCAGTGGATACTGGACTATGGTCCAGTATCTACTCCATATATTTCTTAAATAAATGGGGCTTCGAGAGGCTCGGAGACATTCTGGATGTAAAGAGCAATGTGTGCAAAGGCCTAAGGGTTGGAAAAACATGGCTCCATGATGGAATTTAGTTTAGGGGTAGCCTTTAAAGGATGGGGTCTTATTCAATAGGCCAAAGTGGAGGGAAGAACATTCTGGATGGGAGAGAAATATGAGAAAATGCTTCCAACAATGACTGCATCATGTTTGAAGGGGAGTGGAGCGGCTGGTGTCACTAAAGAAAAATGTGGAGGCAGGGATTGGTGGGGATAAATGATGAGGACAGAGAGACGGGGGGGGGGAGACAGAGTGAATCACTGAAAGGAAAAATACGCAGGACTTGGCAACAGAATGAAAATGGGGATGAAGAAGACTTAGAGATAACAATAGGGTTTTAACCCTGTGTGGGCTACTGATGGTATCAAAACAGAGAAGAAACACAGGGTAGCTGGTGGGGGAGTGGGGAAGCCAGGTTTTGGCAGAAATATGACGAATTTCATTTGTAGGGAGGTGAATTAGGAACCCAGAGGCTGTCAGAGAGATGGCATTGTGCATTTGGCAAGAGAAGAGCTCCAAAGTTAGATAATTTAGGAGTCAAATCTTAGAGATGAAGTCATGAGCGAGGATGAATAATCTAAGTGAGAGAGGAAAGACAAAAAAATTAAAAAAAGGAGACCGAGAACTAATCTTTGGGAATTGCTGGTAGTTGATGGGAAAGGGAAAAGGATACAGGGATGAAAGCAAATGAACTGTGGGGGGGAGCTGGAATAAAAAACCATAGAAACCAATGGAGAAAAGAATTTGAAGAAGCCGCCTGGCCAAGTGTTCAAGCAGCCGCCAGTCAGAAAGAATGAAGAGGGAGCAAAGTTCATTGGTTTTGGCAATGGAGAAAGCAGTGACTTTCGAGAGAACATTTGTAGCAGAGCAATGAGGATGGAAGCCAGACTTGGGGGGTGGGGGAAGGTTAAGAGGAGGCCAGAGAAAGTCCTTCAAAAATCAACCTAGAAAATAAACTTGAGGCCAAGCACTTGAAAATATGTTTTTCTGTAATCCAACCTGTAGAAGAGGTCAGTGAAACCACCCATGTTTACAAACACAAAAAGGCTATATGAATTTCCCAGAGAATCTGAAATTGCTCATTTGCAGAGAGGCTCACTGAAGGGTCAATATGGAGTGAGATCCTGGAAGATGGATTCCCTTAAGAACTGTCTATGAAAATATCCAAAGCAAAAGGAGACTTGAGCTAACCAAAGGCTGGGAGAAGGGAGTGCTTTCCAGGCAGAAAACAGAGTCAGTTTGGAGACTTAGAGAGAAGCAGCAGGGCAGCTTTGGAGGTCTGCAAAAAACAGGGTGAGGCTTGCAGTTCTGAGCAGTGGCTGGACCACGGTTCGTGTGATCATGTGAAATTGGCCAAGGAGACTTGGCTTGTAAGTTTACTCGGGGTTGCTGTTTAGAAGAGTCACTGTTCATGGTGAAGAAATGATTGGGGGGGTACAGGGACGACTGAAGTAGTTGCTAGAAGTTCCGAGTGAGAGAAGAGGGATGTCTGAACTAGAGAGGGACTGAACGGACGGGTCAGGGTAACAGATGCAGAGTGCCAGGCAGCAGGAAGGGTCAAGGGTTTCTAGCCTGCACAATGGTGAGGGAACAAAGAAGGAGGAACAAGGGCCTCCTTTTTCTCCACTTGGAATTCCAAGTGCCCATGTGCCACCTAAGTGGAGTTATCCAGTGTATGCCGTATGTAACTGGCTCTCTGGGTTTCAGGCTCAGGAGAAGTGATAGGCTGCAGAGAGAGCCTTGGGAAAAGTCCACTTGTGACTGGAATGGTATCCGTGGAAAGTGATGATGAATTCCTTAGTCCCTCTGGGTTTTGTTTCTTCTAGTTCTTGACTTCTAGAAATTGACTTAATGTGAAATAGACTCAGTTATCCATTCCACTAATAGTTACTGAGCTACTACTGTGCATCAGATGTAGACACAGGCTGCAGAGGAAATCAAAGCAGAAGTCTCTGCTTTCATGGCAATGTGTGTGTGTGTGTGCGTGTGTGCGTGCGTGTGTATGGTAGACGGAGAATGCAAGGCCATGTGGAAGCAAAACACAAAGCAGGAGAACTCCTTTCAAGTATACTCTAAAGACACCTAAACAGCACCGTCATTGTGAGAAAATGCCTTAGGCAAGGATGGAGCCACATGATTTACTGACCTACTTTGCACATCAGGAATTGTTTGCAAGAATTACTCCGAGAAAATAATAACGATTCCTTGCTCTTGGCTTTGAAATGCAAAGATGAGAGAAATTCCAACCCTATGGAAATTCAAACTCATAATTGCCAACTGTCGCAGACCAGTTCCTCAGACTGGGGCTGTAGAGTGTGACCCGGACTTCTCTTGCATCTCCCTCAGCTGTAAGGACAGTCTGGCATGAACATACAACATCACTGCTATCATCAACCTCAGCCCTTCAGGGGTGCTGGCTGTGCTAAGTACATGACATACGTTCTCATTTAATTCTCACAGCAGCCCAGCGTGGTAGTTGCACGACTGACTTCCCAAGTTGCACATGAGGAAACTTTGGCCAAGACACTTGAAAGGTCATGTTTAAGCCAGTAATTTACAGGGCCAGAATTTGAACCCATTTCTAACTAATTCCAAAGCTATATATTGGTCATACAATAATTCTGAAAACTTTTTGCCTTTTCAAAAGATTAGTGCTGGTAACAAGAACATAATGAGGACTGCAACCAGGAAATTTTTCTACTTGGCCTTGGTTGTCCTGAGTGCCATTGAGGGGTCACTCTCAGTCCACATGTGTTACTAAAAGAAAATGCTAAAAAATGAAACAGCAGAAAGAAGCCACAGCTCCCAAGTCAATCTCAGCATATGAAGCGTTGGCTAGAACTGTAGCCAACTTAGCCTTCCCCTGAGTGAACTTATCAGTTTCTCAATATAAATAGATCATCCCAAATTGCCCTGTCTGTAAAGGATTGCCAAATCCTATATAGTTCACAAAAATCTTCTTTTTAGCCTACAGAACTTTAATTCTCAGGTATTTATTTCTCTGGAGAGTCATTTGAAAAAGAAATAGAGGCATCTTCACCATTCTCTGCATAGCTTACAGCCATAGTCCTAGATGTCTAATATTAACAGAAAATCCAGTTTCTATTCCTGGGAATGCTTCTGCTAAGGGGTCAAAAAAAAAAATATAAGAGGTCCAAGAAATAACATACAAAACGTTCCTGCCAGAGCTTCACAATCCACTTCCCTTTGCCCTTCCTTTAACACCCACACCCATGCCCAGAGTGGGCTTTCTTTCCCTTTTAATCAAAAAGACATCTGCTAATGCCTTCTAAGGTAGAGGCGGCCTCTAGGCCCTGGGGGAGAGAGAAAGGCAATGGTAGATCGGCAAGTAGTAGGCAACTCCAACCTCCCCGCGGCCAGCTATTTCTTATCAATCCATACCTCGAGGGTGTAAGATCAGTACCAAGAAGACAGGCTTTCGGATACAGGGGAAAGGCAGTTCATATCCAAGAAATAACTAAAGTACGAACCAAGAAATCCTGGGCTGCATGCAGTCAATTCTTAATGTGATCATTAATTTTCAAATATTTGCTGACCAAATGATACACACATGACTAAAACTTAATTCTGACAGAGCTCGAAAAAAATGTACTGGGGGATCCACTATGTTCTATGTACTGTTCTAGGCACTGAGGATGTGACCTTGATAAAAGGATGTTCCCAGCATCTTGGTGTTTATTTTCTTCTTGGGGAAGCAGATGATAAACAAATGCATATCCAATACAGTGTCAGGTAATAAGTGTTATGAAGAAAACACAGGGAAGAGAGGAAGATGGACGGGGGGTGCTGTGCTGTGAAGTGTGGCAGGAAAGCCCCTCTGATGAGGGGCCCTCTGAGAAGAGAGCTGAAAGGTGAATGATCAAATATTAGGGAAGCAGAAAGCATTGCATGTATTGAGGGAAAAGGGTTTCCCGTGAGTTAAACAGCTTTCCAGAGTAGCTATTTGTCAATTTACTCATTCATTCATTCACTGATTTTATTCAAATACTTACAGGGAACCTGCTATAGTCTGAATATTTTTTCCCCTCCCTTGAAACTTAATCCGCAACGTGGTAGTACAGAGATAAGAATCCTTTAAGAAGAGACTGGACTGAGTGTTCTGCCATCAGGAATAGATTAACTCATTTATGAATGAATGGATTCATGGGTCCTGATCAGAGGAATTGGTGGCTTTGTAAGAAGAGGAAGAGAGATGTGGGCTGGTACATTAACACACCCAAACCCCTCTCCCTGTGAGGCCCTGTGCCTTCTCTGGACACCACAGAGATTCCCTATCAGCAAAAAGACCAGCGGCAGTGCCTTGACCTTGGACTTCTCAGCCCCCAAAGTAAGAAATACATTCTCTTTCTTTATGAATTATTCAGTTTCAAGTATTCTGCTATAACCCACAGAAAATGGACTACAGCAGAACCTATGAGATGCTGTGCCAGGCACTGTGAGAGCTGCCGGAGGTGTTGACGGTGCAGAGACAGACACAGTTCCTCATAGAGTCACACTCTAGCCCAGGGGTGGCCAATTTTTCTCCTAAGGGGCCAGATAGAAACGTTTTAGGCTTTCAGCCTTCCCCCGTTTTGGGCACACTGCTCAACTCTGCCCTCGTAATGCAAAAGGAGCCAGGACCACACGTCAACAAATGCACAGGGCTGTGTCCCAATAAAACTTTCTTTACTGAAGTAAGCAGTGGGCTGGATTTAACCCATAGACTGCAGAGTTTGCTGACCTGTACACCAAAAAATGTCCTTGATTGTTAAGAAGTTGCTTGTGCAATAAATCCAAGTTAGGCAAGGAAATAAATTTAACAAAAAGTGAAACAATTAATACTCATCCCCTCATGTTTATTTCAGTTCTCAGGCAACTTACTAGATGTCAGTTGTTATTTTCTGCACAGCAGTGAGTCCCCCCCAGCCCTACACCTCCACACTGATACTTTCCCCTGGGAAATCCCCTTACCCCACCCTAACAACAGCCTGCTCTAGAGGTAGACCCACACATTCCTCACCCAACCACACTCAGATTAACGTGACATCACACCCTGAAGACACGTGGGGAAACACTGTGGCTAACACAGGTGACATGGGCTTCTTTCCAGGCGGGGGAAGGGGAGAGGGGGAGGTCATCCAGAGAAAGTCTGCATGGAACATTGTGCTTCGGAATGTTTGAGCCGAGTACTGGTTAACTAGGTGAAGAACTTTCCAGGCTGACGGGAAAGCTTGAGTAAGGATCTTGGGAACATAAACAGAGTCGGGGAAGTGCCCGAGAGATGGCAGGGGTGTTTCGATTCTCAGTTGGCCTCCAATCCTGCCAGGCTGCAGTGAAGACCCAGTGACAGTCCACACAAACGTGTTCAGCAGATGCACGCCCAACGCCTTTGCAGGGCAGATGTTGTCGAGGCGAGGGAGTGATGACATGCAAGATATTACGAAGGGAGTTTACTGATTGCTCCACATTCTTAGGAAGCAACACCTCAGATGACTGGTTTTTTTTTGGTGATGAGAAAGAGTTCTTCCAAAATTCTTCTTTTATAAGCATCCAAAGACTCTCCAAGGCCACTGCATTACTAAAACAGGGACTCTCACAAATAGCTGGGTCTAAATCACACAGAGATAAAGAGGAAGCACTTAAAGATTCCTAGAGTTCTCTAAAGAAACGTTCTCTGCTCCCCCAATCCTTGAGGGACAGTGACAAGCATGCCTGGGCACCGGAGACAGAGGCCACCCCTCCCTCAAGGAGGCTCCTATCCAATGAAAGGGCAACAAGAGGCTAGGAAGGCAGAAAAATCTGTTGGTAGCAGTCAATATAGTTCTGTCTTATTTACTCAAATCTTTCAAAAAAAAAAAAAAAAGCAAAAGACGGCAGGAAAAAAATCATCTCCATAGAACTAAAAATTGAATATATAAGTACTTTTACTCCTCATGCATTTCATAGTATTCACCAAGTGAATTACAGTTTGCCCATCTTCCTTTGCAGGATATCTGTTTTTCATTTTCAACCTTTAAAACACAAAAATCATACCTTAAAAGGTATGCCATTAATTCCTCCAGTCCTGACAACTGGAATATGTGTATTTCAACATATCTGCTACATAAACTCTCAGACATACTCAAAGTAGACACCATGATGTCAGCCTCCATTCACTCAACACTGTTTCAATGGTCAACTCGTGGCCAAACTTATTTCCTTCCTACTCCCACACCTCTCAAGATTGTTTTGTAGTAAACCCTAGACATTGAATATTTACACCCGTAAGTATTTCAAAATTCTTTCTTCCATGACCTTTATCATACCCTTGGTTCATTTTAGAGGGGCGCGGTATTATCTCCTCCAGGTAGATTTTAGTGGGCAGAAAGACAAAGAGTGAGAACTGACCTTCTAAGAACTCGAGAGAGGAAACTGGACTGAGAGGTGGGGTGCTCACTTGCTTTAGATATATGCAAAGCAAGGCCAGCTATCTTGGAAATATCTGGGATGCGGCAGACAGGTCAAAGTACCCTAACAAGCCACTGACATGAAAGTGATCCCCTTCCCCCTTTACCAAGTCCCTTCCACTCAAAAACCAAAGCACATTCAGTAAGAGTTGGCAGCCCTCTCCCAACCCCAGCCATTTGCATTATCTTGAGAACGTATGGTCTAACTGTACATACATTTCAGGTTGTCTAGCTCTTAAGCTGGAAAGGAACGCTGGAGTCTAAAATAATATTTTTCTCATTAATTTCACCAGGCTGACTTTCCCTTGCCCAGCCTGTTTGCCCACTTACCCTATAATCTTTTGACCAAATTCAGGAAATTGCACAAAGGTTGGTCAGCTCCAGGAACTGCCATTTTCAATCACATAGACTGTTTTTGCTACCACGTACCTTGACTACAGCGGGGCACGTGGTCAACTATGATTACTGGCTTTGCCGTCTCATCCCGGGGCTCTTGCTCATATCCATGTTTATTTAAAAACAGGGCCAGATGAGTGGGCTATGGGAACTTTTTAGGATGTCTCTTGACTTTAAAAAATAGCAAGAACTATGAAACGTGGTTACTTTTAAATGCCTTGAACTAACTAACTTCACAAAGAAGAATGCAGGTAGGCGCGGACTGGGATTCTCCTTTCTCAGAACTATTGCTACTTCCAGATTTATGAAAAACAGATTGAAGGCTTGATTGAGGAAGCTAAGAAACACTCAGCTTGAGACATGTGCATCCTGGGATCCCCCACAAGGCCTATCTGGCAGCCCATCTGAAGGATTCTACATCTCCGGGAGTGTCCCTGGCCCTCTTCTTACGCTACATGTAGTTAGATCTATGCCCAAGCCCTCCACTATCAAGCACATACATCCAGGAGACTCGAATCTCAACTTCTAGCCCAGACCTTTCTCCTAAGCATCAGATGTGACCATCCCGTTACCTGCTAGACATCGCTGGCATCTTACATTGATCTTCTCCCTAAAACGGACTCTTCAGCTGCTCCACATAACTCTTTCTCCTTCCATGTTGCCACCTCAGCAATTGGCACCATAATCCATCTGAGGGCCCATGAGGCAAATGGGAGAGGCAGACCTATCCTCCTCTCTTCCTTATCCAGTGTATCTACCAGTATTGGCTGAGTCTGTCTACCGTTTCTCAGACTCGCTCCCTCTGTAAATGATGCTTTGCAGACAAGAGCTCATCTGCTAAAGGAGGAAAAATACCATATACGACAATAAACAGTTAACAGTAAAAATAGTACTGTTACAGCTCAACTGGGCTACCTGGTTCCACAGATGACTCCGTATTTATTCTTTCTTGCTGGGCCCCATGTAGCAGCCTGTGAACTGTTCACGTAATCAAAGGTCTTTATTATGAGGACAGCATTTAAAACCTCTCCTTCCCATCCTAACCACTCTGCTGAGACCCTGCCCTTAAAGCCTTCAAAGATGATTTCTGTCCTTAATTTTGTACGTCATCGCCTTCTTAACCCCTTAAAACAGTCAGTTCTATAGACTAAATGTTTGTGACCTCTCCAAATTCGCATGTTAAAACTTAATCCCCTAAAGAAAATGTGGTACATACACATACATTATGGAATACTATGCAGTTATAAAAAGGAATGAGATCATGTCCTTTGCAGGGACATGGAGAGAGCTGAAAGCCATTATCTTCAGCAAACTAATACAGGTTGAGAAAATCAAACACCACACGTTCTCACCGGTAAGTGGGAGCTGAACAATGAGAACACACAGACAGAGGGAGAGGAACAACACACACTGGGGCCTGTCGGATGGCGGGGGAGGGAGAACATCAGGATAAATAGCTAATGCATATGAGGCTTAATACCTAGGTGATGGGTTGCTAGGTGCAGCAAACCACCATAGGGTGTGTTTACCTATGTAACAAACTTGCACATCCTGCAGATGTATCCTGGAACTTAAAATAAAATTAAATATAAAATAAAATACAATGAAACCTAATCCCCAATGTGATGGTATTTGAAGGTGAGGCCTTTGGCAGGTGATGCAGTCACGAGGGTGGAACGCTCATAGATGGGATTAGTATCTTGAATGAGTCCTCAGGGAGCTTGCTTCCCCCTTCTACCATGTACGGGTACAGCAAGACAACGCCTGTCTATGAACCAGAAAGCAGGCCTCCACTAGGCATTTCCTGGTGCCTTGATCTTGGACTTCCCAGCCCTTAGAACTGAGAGAAAGAAATTTCTGTTGTTTGGAAGCCACCTAGTCTATGGTATTTTTGTTACAGCAGCCCAAACAGACTAAGACGGGCAGATACAGACACACACACTCCTTTTCCTCAAGACTTTAGGAAACTATAAAATGCCTCGAGAACTGATATTCTCAACAGTGTAGACAGCTTTTACTGCCAATTATCTTAACTGCAAAGGGGTCCTCATTTCTCAACCTCAATTTACTTAAGCAGCAAGTGTTCCCAGGTTAACCTCATCTTATTTTGAGTACTGTAAGAGTGTTCTCTCCTTATGCTTGGAATGTTCCCAAGAATCAGGCAATAATATTTGAACTCACATCCTGAGTAGAGTCCATCAGAATTCCACAGTTGGAAGGGACCTTGGAGATCATCTAGAATCATGTCTATAGAAAATCTCAGTATGGTGACATCATAAAGGCTGAGAGAGAGACAGCTGGGCTTAAATCTTGACTGGGTAGCTTTAGTGCTTGTGTAAATTTTGGCAAATTGGCCTCTCCAGTGTCAGTTGCCATGACCACGAAAGAATGGTAATGTCTCATAAATGTGAGAAGACCCAGCACTCAATAAATGGCAGCAAACTATGTGTCTCCTTTTTCTGACCTCAGAGCACACAGCTTTATGACCTCATGCCATCTTGGTCAACATTCTTTGGATAATGTCCAATCGTAGGTAACTTCCCTCTTAAAATGAAGTGCTCAGAACAAAATCCAGTAATGAGCCCCCAGTACAGAGGGTTACAGTCTTTCATGATCTGATTAATCAAACACCTTAAAAGAGAGGACATGTGACTACCCCGAGTTGGTAAGCTTCTGGTCATCAGATCCTCAGTTTGATCCTTCCCAACCTGTATTTCCTCCACTGATTTGGCCGAGTCTGAATCAAAATGTAATATTCGCCTCCATTAAATGGTATCTTGTATGTACTGGTCCATCAGTTACTTCGCGTGGATCTTCTGGAGGCCTCAGATCTTCTCAATTGCTCACTCTGCCAGGTCCATCTAGGAATGATCTTAAAAGTGGGCCTTCTGTTTTGGCCCCTTCTTTTCAGTCTCTAAGTGTCATGAGGCCTGCCACCTCTTCAGCCTTCATCGTTCCATCTGCTGCCCCTAAATGTCCCTCACCAAGAACATGGTACAAAACAAGAAACCTTTCAAGTGCTATTGCTTGTTAGGGCACCAGGTTTTGATACCATCTCATACACATGCCACATCAAACGGAGCTGCAAGCCATAACAGGAATTCATAATGACTAACCTAGATTTGGACATGACTGGAACTGATTAGAAGCCACAAATAGAAAAAGTACAACTTACTTCCTAAAGTGAGTCAGGCCTCTTGAAAAAAAAAACAAACATAATCAGGTATTAGGCTCTAAATATAGAGTCAAGCCTCCTCCAAACCAGATACCTTGTGGCTCACCCTAAAACATCTATAATGTCAGCTGCTGCTATAATGGATATTGGAAAAAAATATTTAGAACTAAAACATAGTATTTCTCCAGGGAATGCATATAAAAAATGGGAAGAAAACAGCAATTACTAGAGAAGCTCAATAAATAACTTAGCAACCTGTCACTTTTCTTCTGGTGCACTGATAACACATATTAAAAAAGGGTTCAAAACTTGCTGCTTCTCAAAATTTTTTTTTTTTGGGGAGGAGGTCAAGTTTTCTGGCAAAATTCCATTCAGATCATCAGCAGGAAAAAAAATCCTCTATAATGCAGGCAAAGACTTGGAATGTGCATCACATTTAAAGAAATGGGTTTGTCTAAGACCTTCCCTCGGCACTGCCTTAAAATCAAGGGAATCTGAATGCTGGTCCTCCTGTATTATTCATTACATAATTGCTGTGTTTTATTAGAAATATGATCTATTATAACCTTGAATAGAGTACATTAAATGACATTGAAAATTAGATTATTCTGATTATTAGAGAAGTGAGAAATGTGCTAAACATTTGTAAGACTGATAATCAATCAGGGTATCCATTTGAGTGTAATAAAAATCAATCTGGAGCCAGTGTGTTTAAATCTAATTTTTTAAGCATGACATTTTCCTCAGAGTTTCTTTCTAAAATGTCACCATCTTCTACCACAGTGATTGATTCTGTCTCTAGGGAGAAGCACTCACTCCAATTACTTCATCCACTGCACACAAACCATAGTCCACTTACAAAAAAAAAAAAGCCAAATGAATCACAGAAATGACAATATATTTTATGGCGGGGGGGCACAGATTTATGTCACTCAAGCTAGAAAATCACCGATCTTCCTTTCTTGGGCTCAAACAGATAAAATATGCTACTAAAATCATAACGTGTCTCTTTACTTACTTCCAACAGAAATGAGGGGTTTTTATATTGGGTTTTATTTTGCCTGAGGAAAAAAAAACTATACTAACTTATGTAAAATCATTATTTCCCCCGTATCTCTTCAGAGAAAAAAGGATACAGTGACTGTCTTAATTTACCCTTTTTTTCCAACTACCCACCCTCTATCCTCCTTTCTTCCTTTTCTATGCCCATTCATCCATCCATTTATCCATCTACCCATCCATCCATCCATCTACCCATCCAACCATATACCCATCTACCCATTCATCCATCTACCCATCCGTCCATCTACCCATTCGTCCATCCATCCATCCATCTATCCATCCATCCTTCCTTCCTTCCTTAAACCATTATTAAACTCCAACAAAAGTCACCAAGCACTGCCAACTTGGGGGAATCATTGATCTTTCTTGAGTATATTCAGCTTACACAGTGTGAAAAGATGACTCATGACATCCAAGGGGAACCCACTGAACTCACCCTGCATTCTGCAGGGGGTTCGCTAGACTGGCAGAAAAGCAATGACTGCCCGATAATTCAGTTTGGCCCATTGAATTGGCACATGGGACTATTTACTTTATGAAATGTTGGTATTTTCCTGGAAATAGTAGTGGAAGGGGGAAGATGACATGTATTGAGCATTTACCAGGACCAAGTACTTGACATTCATTCATCTGCTGAGATTCCAATGGTGGGAGGGGACCACTGCTTTCCTGGCCTCGGGTTTTCACGTACGGACAGGTCTTCACCAGGGGTGACACTCCTGGCCTCTTCCCTATCTCTCTTTCTCATTTTCCCAGGGAGGAAGAAAGGCTTATCTTGGTGAGTCTTAGCAAAGGCTCTTAGAATTCTGGGTTCAAACTCTCCTAGGCCTTCTCCATGTGCGCCTGCCTGCAGGAAAGGGAACATGGTTCTGTTCTCCATGACACGGAAGCTCTCAGGAGCAGGCTCTGCCCTTGGAGGAGGCCTCCAGGTATCAATCCTGCTGTTACCAGACAG